>CAWUFW010005309.1:600000-955000 GCA_963921515.1 Calotriton arnoldi | reverse complement strand
TGCCCCCCCTGAGGGTGACACATGACTCATGAGTCATGTGACAGTCTGCCTGGCGCAGATCTCCCAACCTCCTGTCCACTTGACAGTGCGTGAAGATCCCCCAGGACAGAAGTGGCGTCACCATGGTCAATCATTGGTGACTCAGCCCTCCTGGCTGGCCCCTGACCCACTGGTTCTTCCACTGGGGACTCTTTCCCCTTCTCACCCCTCCATCTGGACTTCTGCACCCTCCACTTAGGAGTGGCACTGCCAGACACCCAAACCACTGGAGCACCGTTTACAGATGCTCCAGGTTCTCTAGACACTGGGAGATCCCCCCACAGAATGACCTACCAGTACAGCCTAGGTCCCCAACCTGGTGTTCCCTTAAGGAACCGTCCAGGCCCTGAGACTGGGTTTCGGGCACCTTGGGACACGCAGCCCCACACTCACTCCTTCTCTGCAGAGACAGGATGTGAGCCCCTACACCCCTCCCACTACACTGGGACCTAGCTGGGCTACTCTGAACCTCTTCCACCCCACAGGTCCAGAAGATACCGGTGCCACTCCTTTTAAGATCACTCCCAAATGCCTCTTCAGATCCTCTAACACGCAGCCAGAGGTCTGCCTCCCGTGCAAGTTCCCTGGGATAAGAGAACTCACACCCAATCGTCCAGTGCATCACAACACTCATCCACACTCCCCCAAAGACTGGTGAGACAGTATCTTACTGCCCCTGAATCTCAACCTGTACCCCTCTTAACTGGGAACCAGGTACCATACTCTGGGAACTGGGAATGGGACTTCCTGCACTGGACTTCATATTGCTGCCACCACTGGATCCCACCCTTACTGGGGATTCCAGAAAACTAAAACTGCACTTAGGGGATAATCTACCCTCCTGAGCTAGTTACTCCATGCAAATTAAGTTACCACTGTAGGCCAACCCTAGAAACAGCAGACAGCACAGGGGCAGTCACTCCTTCAGCTTCAGGCTAACCCAAGAAATAGCACGATGGTACAAGGGCAGTCACTCCTTCAGCTTCAGGCCAACTCAAGAAATAGCAGTCTGCACAAGGGCAGTCACTCCTGCAGATTCTCTGGTTTCTGTCCTTGGCAGGACCCCCAACTCATAGTGCAACAAGAAAACCCATTTCAAAGAAATGATACTTAAACCAAACTCAGAAACAATAATCCCCAAACATGTGACTATCTAAATGCAGAGTTTGTGTGGTACTGCGCAAATGCAAGTCCTATCCTCACCACTGACCACCAATGTTAGAAATGGGATCTCTGGTTGGCTAAGGCTTGCGCCAAAGCCAGGCAGAGACCGCCACTCTAGTCAGGGCAAGGGAGTTACACGCCAAAGATAACCCCTGCTCACCCCCTTGGTAGCTTGGCACGAGCAAAGCGATACCAAAGGGGATGATGGAAGGAGCGTTAGAGCAAATCAAACACTCACCACCAGTCAACTGATCTGGGTTTAATCCATCATCATTCGTTAGCTCACTCCACCACCCCAGTTCAGACATGGCCATATGCAAATCAGTCTGGCCCTGTGCCTCATGGGAACAGTCCAGCCCGAACTGCCAAGCCATGTCTTCGCTGGACCGGAAACAAGCATCCTGGGACCGGTTTCGGGTTCAAAACCCTCATCAGCCAGGCTATCTTGAATCCAGTGGCAAAGTGAGCAAGGGACCCACGTCTGGGCATACCCTGCCAACTTAGGGCGAACAAAGCGATACTCAAAGGGGATGATGGACGGAGCGTTAGAGCAAATCAAACACTCACCCCCAGTCAACTGATCTGGGTTTAATCCATCATCATTCTTTAGCTCACTCCACCACCCCAGTTCAGACATGGCCATATGCAAATCAGTCTGGCCCTGTGCCTCATGGGAACAGTCCAGCCCGAACTGCCAAGCCATGTCTTCCCTGGACCGGAAACAAGCATCCTGGGACCGGTTTCGGGTTCAAAACCCTCATCAGCCAGGCTATCTTGAATCCAGTGGCAAAGTGAGCAAGGGACCCACGTCTGGGCATACCCTGCCAACTTAGGGCGAACAAAGCGATACCAAAGGGGATGATGGACGGAGCGTTAGAGCAAATCAAACACTCACCCCCAGTCAACTGATCTGGGTTTAATCCATCATCATTCTTTAGCTCACTCCACCACCCCAGTTCAGACATGGCCATATGCAAATCAGTCTGGCCCTGTGCCTCATGGGAAAAGTCCAGCCCGAACTGCCAAGCCATGTCTTCCCTGGACCGGAAACAAGCATCCTGGGACCGGTTTCGGGTTCAAAACCCTCATCAGCCAGGCTATCTTGAATCCAGTGGCAAAGTGAGCAAGGGACCCACGTCTGGGCATACCCTGCCAACTTAGGGCGAACAAAGCGATACCAAAGGGGATGATGGACGGAGCGTTAGAGCAAATCAAACACTCACCCCCAGTCAACTGATCTGGGTTTAATCCATCATCATTCTTTAGCTCACTCCACCACCCCAGTTCAGACATGGCCATATGCAAATCAGTCTGGCCCTGTGCCTCATGGGAACAGTCCAGCCCGAACTGCCAAGCCATGTCTTCCCTGGACCGGAAACAAGCATCCTGGGACCGGTTTCGGGTTCAAAACCCTCATCAGGCAGGCTATCTTGAATCCAGTGGCAAAGTGAGCAAGGGACCCACGTCTGGGCATACCCTGCCAACTTAGGGCGAACAAAGCGATACCAAAGGGGATGATGGACGGAGCGTTAGAGCAAATCAAACACTCACCCCCAGTCAACTGATCTGGGTTTAATCCATCATCATTCTTTAGCTCACTCCACCACCACAGTTCAGACATGGCCATATGCAAATCAGTCTGGCCCTGTGCCTCATGGGAACAGTCCAGCCCGAACTGCCAAGCCATGTCTTCCCTGGACCGGAAACAAGCTTCCTGGGACCGGTTTCGGGTTCAAAACCCTCATCAGCCAGGCTATCTTGAATCCAGTGGCAAAGTGAGCAAGGGACCCACGTCTGGGCATACCCTGCCAACTTAGGGCGAACAAAGCGATACCAAAGGGGATGATGGATGGAGCGTTAGAGCAAATCAAACACTCACCCCCAGTCAACTGATCTGGGTTTAATCCATCATCATTCTTTAGCTCACTCCACCACCCCAGTTCAGACATGGCCATATGCAAATCAGTCTGGCCCTGTGCCTCATGGGAACAGTCCAGCCCGAACTGCCAAGCCATGTCTTCCTGGACCGGAAACAAGCATCCTGGGACCGGTTTCGGGTTCAAAACCCTCATCAGCCAGGCTATCTTGAATCCAGTGGCAAAGTGAGCAAGGGACCCACATCTGGGCATACCCTGCCAACTTAGGGCGAACAAAGCGATACCAAAGGGGATGATGGACGGAGCGTTAGAGCAAATCAAACACTCACCCCCAGTCAACTGATCTGGGTTTAATCCATCATCATTCTTTAGCTCACTCCACCACCCCAGTTCAGACATGGCCATATGCAAATCAGTCTGGCCCTGTGCCTCATGGGAACAGTACAGCCCGAACTGCCAAGCCATGTCTTCCCTGGACCGGAAACAAGCATCCTGGGACCGGTTTCGGGTTCAAAACCCTCATCAGCCAGGCTATCTTGAATCCAGTGGCAAAGTGAGCAAGGGACCCACGTCTGGGCATACCCTGCCAACTTAGAGCGAACAAAGCGATACTCAAAGGGGATGATGGACGGAGCGTTAGAGCAAATCAAACACTCACCCCCAGTCAACTGATCTGGGTTTAATCCATCATCATTCTTTAGCTCACTCCACCACCCCAGTTCAGACATGGCCATATGCAGATCAGTCTGGCCCTGTGCCTCATGGGAACAGTCCAGCCCGAACTGCCAAGCCATGTCTTCCCTGGACCAGAAACAAGCATCCTGGGACCGGTTTCGGGTTCAAAACCCTCATCAGCCAGGCTATCTTGAATCCAGTGGCAAAGTGAGCAAGGGACCCACGTCTGGGCATACCCTGCCAACTTAGGGCGAACAAAGCGATACCAAAGGGGATGATGGACGGAGCGTTAGAGCAAATCAAACACTCACCCCCAGTCAACTGATCTGGGTTTAATCCATCATCATTCTTTAGCTCACTCCACCACCCCAGTTCAGACATGGCCATATGCAAATCAGTCTGGCCCTGTGCCTCATGGGAACAGTCCAGCCCGAACTGCCAAGCCATGTCTTCCCTGGACCGGAAACAAGCATCCTGGGACCGGTTTTGGGTTCAAAACCCTCATCAGCCAGGCTATCTTGAATCCAGTGGCAAAGTGAGCAAGGGACCCACGTCTGGGCATACCCTGCCAACTTAGGGCGAACAAAGCGATACCAAAGGGGATGATGGACGGAGCGTTAGAGCAAATCAAACACTCACCCCCTGTCAACTGATCTGGGTTTAATCCATCATCATTCTTTAGCTCACTCCACCACCCCAGTTCAGACATGGCCATATGCAAATCAGTCTGGCCCTGTGCCTCATGGGAACAGTACAGCCCGAACTGCCAAGCCATGTCTTCCCTGGACCGGAAACAAGCATCCTGGGACCGGTTTCGGGTTCAAAACCCTCAACAGCCAGGCTATCTTGAATCCAGTGGCAAAGTGAGCAAGGGACCCACGTCTGGGCATACCCTGCCAACTTAGGGCGAACAAAGCGATACCAAAGGGGATGATGGACGGAGCGTTAGAGCAAATCAAACACTCACCCCCAGTCAACTGATCTGGGTTTAATCCATCATCATTCTTTAGCTCACTCCACCACCCCAGTTCAGACATGGCCATATGCAAATCAGTCTGGCCCTGTGCCTCATGGGATCAGTCCAGCCCGAACTGCCAAGCCATGTCTTCCCTGGACCGGAAACAAGCATCCTGGGACCGGTTTTGGGTTCAAAACCCTCATCAGCCAGGCTATCTTGAATCCAGTGGCAAAGTGAGCAAGGGACCCACGTCTGGGCATACCCTGCCAACTTAGGGCGAACAAAGCGATACCAAAGGGGATGATGGACGGAGCGTTAGAGCAAATCAAACACTCACCCCCAGTCAACTGATCTGGGTTTAATCCATCATCATTCTTTAGCTCACTCCACCACTCCCAGTTCAGACATGGCCATATGCAAATCAGTCTGGCCCTGTGCCTCATGGGAACAGTACAGCCCGAACTGCCAAGCCATGTCTTCCCTGGACCGGAAACAAGCATCCTGGGACCGGTTTCGGGTTCAAAACCCTCATCAGCCAGGCTATCTTGAATCCAGTGGCAAAGTGAGCAAGGGACCCACGTCTGGGCATACCCTGCCAACTTAGGGCGAACAAAGCGATACCAAAGGGGATGATGGACGGAGCGTTAGAGCAAATCAAACACTCACCCCCAGTCAACTGATCTGGGTTTAATCCATCATCATTCTTTAGCTCACTCCACCACCTCAGTTCAGACATGGCCATATGCAAATCAGTCTGGCCCTGTGCCTCATGGGAACAGTCCAGCCCGAACTGCCAAGCCATGTCTTCCCTGGACCGGAAACAAGCATCCTGGGACCGGTTTCGGGTTCAAAACCCTCATCAGCCAGGCTATCTTGAATCCAGTGGCAAAGTGAGCAAGGGACCCACGTCTGGGCATACCCTGCCAACTTAGGGCGAACAAAGCGATACCAAAGGGGATGATGGACGGAGCGTTAGAGCAAATCAAACACTCACCCCCAGTCAACTGATCTGGGTTTAATCCATCATCATTCTTTAGCTAACTCCACCACCCCAGTTCAGACATGGCCATATGCAAATCAGTCTGGCCCTGTGCCTCATGGGAACAGTCCAGCCCGAACTGCCAAGCCATGTCTTCCTGGACCGGAAACAAGCATCCTGGGACCGGTTTCGGGTTCAAAACCCTCATCAGCCAGGTTATCTTGAATCCAGTGGCAAAGTGAGCAAGGGACCCACGTCTGGGCATCCCCTGCCGACTTAGGGCGAACAAAGCGATACCAAAGGGGATGATGGACAGAGCGTTAGAGCAAATCAAACACTCACCCCCAGTCAACTGATCTGGGTTTAATCCATCATCATTCTTTAGCTCACTCCACCACCCCAGTTCAGACATGGCCATATGCAAATCAGTCTGGCCCTGTGCCTCATGGGAACAGTCCAGCCCGAACTGCCAAGCCATGTCTTCCCTGGACCGGAAACAAGCATCCTGGGACCGGTTTCGGGTTCAAAACCCTCATCAGCCAGGCTATCTTGAATCCAGTGACAAAGTGAGCAAGGGACCCACGTCTGGGCATACCCTGCCAACTTAGGGCGAACAAAGCGATACCAAAGGGGATGATGGACGGAGCGTTAGAGCAAATCAAACACTCACCCCCAGTCAACTGATCTGGGTTTAATCCATCATCATTCTTTAGCTCACTCCACCACCCCAGTTCAGACATGGCCATATGCAAATCAGTCTGGCCCTGTGCCTCATGGGAACAGTCCAGCCCGAACTGCCAAGCCATGTCTTCCCTGGACCGGAAACAAGCATCCTGGGACCGGTTTCGGGTTCAAAACACTCATCAGCCAGGCTATCTTGAATCCAGTGGCAAAGTGAGCAAGGGACCCACGTCTGGGCATACCCTGCCAACTTTGGGCGAACAAAGCGATACCAAAGGGGATGATGGACGGAGCGTTAGAGCAAATCAAACACTCACCCCCAGTCAACTGGTCTGGGTTTAATCCATCATCATTCTTTAGCTCACTCCACCACCCCAGTTCAGACATGGCCATATGCAAATCAGTCTGGCCCTGTGCCTCATGGGAACAGTCCAGCCCGAACTGCCAAGCCATGTCTTCCCTGGACCGGAAACAAGCATCCTGGGACCGGTTTCGGGTTCAAAACCCTCATCAGCCAGGCTATCTTGAATCCAGTGGCAAAGTGGGCAAGGGACCCACGTCTGGGCATACCCTGCCAACTTAGGGCGAACAAAGCGATACCAAAGGGGATGATGGACGGAGCGTTAGAGCAAATCAAACAATCACCCCCAGTCAACTGATCTGGGTTTAATCCATCATCATTCTTTAGCTCACTCCACCACCCCAGTTCAGACATGGCCATATGCAAATCAGTCTGGCCCTGTGGCTCATGGGAACAGTCCAGCCCGAACTGCCAAGCCATGTCTTCCCTGGACCGGAAACAAGCATCCTGGGACCGGTTTCGGGTTCAAAACCCTCATCAGCCAGGCTATCTTGAATCCAGTGGCAAAGTGAGCAAGGGACCCACGTCTGGGCATACCCTGCCAACTTAGGGCGAACAAAGCGATACCAAAGGGGATGATGGACGGAGCGTTAGAGCAAATCAAACACTCACCCCCAGTCAACTGATCTGGGTTTAATCCATCATCATTCTTTAGCTCACTCCACCACCCCAGTTCAGACATGGCCATATGCAAATCAGTCTGGCCCTGTGCCTCATGGGAACAGTCCAGCCCGAACTGCCAAGCCATGTCTTCCCTGGACCGGAAACAAGCATCCTGGGACCGGTTTCGGGTTCAAAACCCTCATCAGCCAGGCTATCTTGAATCCAGTGGCAAAGTGAGCAAGGGACCCACGTCTGGGCATACCCTGCCAACTTAGGGCGAACAAAGCGACACCAAAGGGGATGATGGACGGAGCGTTAGAGCAAATCAAACACTCACCCCCAGTCAACTGATCTGGGTTTAATCCATCATCATTCTTTAGCTAACTCCACCACCCCAGTTCAGACATGGCCATATGCAAATCCGTCTGGCCCTGTGCCTCATGGGAACAGTCCAGCCCGAACTGCCAAGCCATGTCTTCCCTGGACCGGAAACAAGCATCCTGGGAGCGGTTCCGGGTTCAAAACCCTCATCAGCCAGGTTATCTTGAATCCAGTGGCAAAGTGAGCAAGGGACCCACGTCTGGGCATCCCCTGCCGACTTAGGGCGAACAAAGCGATACCAAAGGGGATGATGGACAGAGCGTTAGAGCAAATCAAACACTCACCCCCAGTCAACTGATCTGGGTTTAATCCATCATCATTCTTTAGCTCACTCCACCACCCCAGTTCAGACATGGCCATATGCAAATCAGTCTGGCCCTGTGCCTCATGGGAACAGTCCAGCCCGAACTGCCAAGCCATGTCTTCCCTGGACCGGAAACAAGCATCCTGGGACCGGTTTCGGGTTCAAAACCCTCATCAGCCAGGCTATCTTGAATCCAGTGGCAAAGTGAGCAAGGGACCCACGTCTGGGCATACCCTGCCAACTTAGGGCGAACAAAGCGATACTCAAAGGGGATGATGGACGGAGCGTTAGAGCAAATCAAACACTCACCCCCAGTCAACTGATCTGGGTTTAATCCATCATCATTCTTTAGCTCACTCCACCACCCCAGTTCAGACATGGCCATATGCAAATCAGTCTGGCCCTGTGCCTCATGGGAACAGTCCAGCCCGAACTGCCAAGCCATGTCTTCCCTGGACCGGAAACAAGCATCCTGGGACCGGTTTCGGGTTCAAAACACTCATCAGCCAGGCTATCTTGAATCCAGTGGCAAAGTGAGCAAGGGACCCACGTCTGGGCATACCCTGCCAACTTTGGGCGAACAAAGCGATACCAAAGGGGATGATGGACGGAGCGTTAGAGCAAATCAAACACTCACCCCCAGTCAACTGGTCTGGGTTTAATCCATCATCATTCTTTAGCTCACTCCACCACCCCAGTTCAGACATGGCCATATGCAAATCAGTCTGGCCCTGTGCCTCATGGGAACAGTCCAGCCCGAACTGCCAAGCCATGTCTTCCTGGACCGGAAACAAGCATCCTGGGACCGGTTTCGGGTTCAAAACCCTCATCAGCCAGGCTATCTTGAATCCAGTGGCAAAGTGGGCAAGGGACCCACGTCTGGGCATACCCTGCCAACTTAGGGCGAACAAAGCAATACCAAAGGGGATGATGGACGGAGCGTTAGAGCAAATCAAACACTCACCCCCAGTCAACTGATCTGGGTTTAATCCATCATCATTCTTTAGCTCACTCCACCACCCCAGTTCAGACATGGCCATATGCAAATCAGTCTGGCCCTGTGCCTCATGGGAACAGTCCAGCCCGAACTGCCAAGCCATGTCTTCCTGGACCGGAAACAAGCATCCTGGGACCGGTTTCGGGTTCAAAACCCTCATCAGCCAGGCTATCTTGAATCCAGTGGCAAAGTGAGCAAGGGACCCACGTCTGGGCATACCCTGCCAACTTAGGGCGAACAAAGCGATACCAAAGGGGATGATGGACGGAGCGTTAGAGCAAATCAAACACTCACCCCCAGTCAACTGATCTGGGTTTAATCCATCATCATTCTTTAGCTCACTCCACCACCCCAGTTCAGACATGGCCATATGCAAATCAGTCTGGCCCTGTGCCTCATGGGAACAGTCCAGCCCAAACTGCCAAGCCATGTCTTCCCTGGACCGGAAACAAGCATCCTGGGACCGGTTTCGGGTTCAAAACTCTCATCAGCCAGGCTATCTTGAATCCAGTGGCAAAGTGAGCAAGGGACCCACGTCTGGGCATACCCTGCCAACTTAGGGCGAACAAAGCGATACCAAAGGGGATGATGGACGGAGCGTTAGAGCAAATCAAACACTCACCCCAGTCAACTGATCTGGGTTTAATCCATCATCATTCTTTAGCTCACTCCACCACCCCAGTTCAGACATGGCCATATGCAAATCAGTCTGGCCCTGTGCCTCATGGGAACAGTCCAGCCCGAACTGCCAAGCCATGTCTTCCCTGGACCGGAAACAAGCATCCTGGGACCGGTTTCGGGTTCAAAACCCTCATCAGCCAGGCTATCTTGAATCCAGTGGCAAAGTGAGCAAGGGACCCACGTCTGGGCATACCCTGCCAACTTAGGGCGAACAAAGCGATACCAAAGGGGATGATGGACGGAGCGTTAGAGCAAATCAAACACTCACCCCCAGTCAACTGATCTGGGTTTAATCCATCATCATTCTTTAGCTCACTCCACCACCCCAGTTCAGACATGGCCATATGCAAATCAGTCTGGCCCTGTGCCTCATGGGAACAGTCCAGCCCGAACTGCCAAGCCATGTCTTCCCTGGACCGGAAACAAGCATCCTGGGACCGGTTTCGGGTTCAAAACCCTCATCAGCCAGGCTATCTTGAATCCAGTGGCAAAGTGAGCAAGGGACCCACGTCTGGGCATACCCTGCCAACTTAGGGCGAACAAAGCGATACCAAAGGGGATGATGGACGGAGCGTTAGAGCAAATCAAACACTCACCCCCAGTCAACTAATCTGGGTTTAATCCATCATCATTCTTTAGCTCACTCCACCACCCCAGTTCAGACATGGCCATATGCAAATCAGTCTGACCCTGTGCCTCATGGGAACAGTCCAGCCCGAACTGCCAAGCCATGTCTTCCCTGGACCGGAAACAAGCATCCTGGGACCGGTTTCGGGTTCAAAACCCTCATCAGCCAGGCTATCTTGAATCCAGTGGCAAAGTGAGCAAGGGACCCACGTCTGGGCATACCCTGCCAACTTAGGGCGAACAAAGCGATACCAAAGGGGATGATGGATGGAGCGTTAGAGCAAATCAAACACTCACCCCCAGTCAACTGATCTGGGTTTAATCCATCATCATTCTTTAGCTCACTCCACCACCCCAGTTCAGACATGGCCATATGCAAATCAGTCTGGCCCTGTGCCTCATGGGAACAGTCCAGCCCGAACTGCCAAGCCATGTCTTCCCTGGACCGGAAACAAGCATCCTGGGACCGGTTTCGGGTTCAAAACCCTCATCAGCCAGGCTATCTTGAATCCAGTGGCAAAGTGAGCAAGGGACCCACGTCTGGGCATACCCTGCCAACTTAGGGCGAACAAAGCGATACCAAAGGGGATGATGGACGGAGCGTTAGAGCAAATCAAACACTCACCCCCAGTCAACTGATCTGGGTTTAATCCATCATCATTCTTTAGCTCACTCCACCACCCCAGTTCAGACATGGCCATATGCAAATCAGTCTGGCCCTGTGCCTCATGGGAACAGTCCAGCCCGAACTGCCAAGCCATGTCTTCCCTGGACCGGAAACAAGCATCCTGGGACCGGTTTCGGGTTCAAAACCCTCATCAGCCAGGCTATCTTGAATCCAGTGGCAAAGTGAGCAAGGGACCCACGTCTGGGCATACCCTGCCAACTTAGGGCGAACAAAGCGATACCAAAGGGGATGATGGACGGAGCGTTAGAGCAAATCAAACACTCACCCCCAGTCAACTGATCTGGGTTTAATCCATCATCATTCTTTAGCTCACTCCACCACCCCAGTTCAGACATGGGCATATGCAAATCAGTCTGGCCCTGTGCCTCATGGGAACAGTCCAGCCCGAACTGCCAAGCCATGTCTTCCCTGGACCGGAAACAAGCATCCTGGGACCGGTTTCGGGTTCAAAACCCTCATCAGCCAGGCTATCTTGAATCCAGTGTCAAAGTGAGCAAGGGACCCACGTCTGGGCATACCCTGCCAACTTAGGGCGAACAAAGCGATGCCAAAGGGGATGATGGACGGAGCGTTAGAGCAAATCAAACACTCACCCCCAGTCAACTGATCTGGGTTTAATCCATCATCATTCTTTAGCTCACTCCACCACCCCAGTTCAGACATGGCCATATGCAAATCAGTCTGGCCCTGTGCCTCATGGGAACAGTCCAGCCCGAACTGCCAAGCCATGTCTTCCCTGGACCGGAAACAAGCATCCTGGGACCGGTTTCGGGTTCAAAACCCTCATCAGCCAGGCTATCTTGAATCCAGTGGCAAAGTGAGCAAGGGACCCACGTCTGGGCATACCCTGCCAACTTAGGGCGAACAAAGCGATACCAAAGGGGATGATGGACGGAGCGTTAGAGCAAATCAAACACTCACCCCCAGTCAACTGATCTGGGTTTAATCCATCATCATTCTTTAGCTCACTCCACCACCCCAGTTCAGACATGGCCATATGCAAATCAGTCTGGCCCTGTGCCTCATGGGAACAGTCCAGCCCGAACTGCCAAGCCATGTCTTTCCTGGACCGGAAACAAGCATCCTGGGACCGGTTTCGGGTTCAAAACCCTCATCAGCCAGGGTATCTTGAATCCAGTGGCAAAGTGAGCAAGGGACCCACGTCTGGGCATACCCTGCCAACTTAGGGCGAACAAAGCGATACCAAAAGGGATGATGGACGGAGCGTTAGAGCAAATCAAACACTCACCCCCAGTCAACTGATCTGGGTTTAATCCATCATCATTCTTTAGCTCACTCCACCACCCCAGTTCAGACTTGGCCATATGCAAATCAGTCTGGCCCTGTGCCTCATGGGAACAGTCCAGCCCGAACTGCCAAGCCATGTCTTCCCTGGACCGGAAACAAGCACCCTGGGACCGGTTTCGGGTTCAAAACCCTCATCAGCCAGGCTATCTTGAATCCAGTGGCAAAGTGAGCAAGGGACCCATGTCTGGGCATACCCTGCCAACTTAGGGCGAACAAAGCGATACCAAAGGGGATGATGGACGGTGCGTTAGAGCAAATCAAACACTCACCCCCAGTCAACTGATCTGGGTTTAATCCATCATCATCTTTAGCTCACTCCACCACCCCAGTTCAGACATGGCCATATGCAAATCAGTCTGGCCCTGTGCCTCATGGGAACAGTCCAGCCCGAACTGCCAAGCCATGTCTTCCCTGGACCGGAAACAAGCATCCTGGGACCGGTTTCGGGTTCAAAACCCTCATCAGCCAGGCTATCTTGAATCCAGTGGCAAAGTGAGCAAGGGACCCACGTCTGGGCATACCCTGCCAACTTAGGGCGAACAAAGCGATACCAAAGGGGATGATGGACGGAGCGTTAGAGCAAATCAAACACTCACCCCCAGTCAACTGATCTGGGTTTAATCCATCACCATTCTTTAGCTCACTCCACCACCCCAGTTCAGACATGGCTATATGCAAATCAGTCTGGCCCTGTGCCTCATGGGAACAGTCCAGCCCGAACTGCCAAGCCATGTCTTCCCTGGACCGGAAACAAGCATCCTGGGACCGGTTTCGGGTTCAAAACCCTCATCAGCCAGGCTATCTTGAATCCAGTGGCAAAGTGAGCAAGGGACCCACGTCTGGGCATACCCTGCCAACTTAGGGCGAACAAAGCGATACCAAAGGGGATGATGGACGGAGCGTTAGAGCAAATCAAACACTTACCCCCAGTCAACTGATCTGGGTTTAATCCATCATCATTCTTTAGCTCACTCCACCACCCCAGTTCAGACATGGCCATATGCAAATCAGTCTGGCCCTGTGCCTCATGGGAACAGTCCAGCCCGAACTGCCAAGCCATGTCTTCCCTGGAATGGAAACAAGCATCCTGGGACCGGTTTCGGGTTCAAAACCCTCATCAGCCAGGCTATCTTGAATCCAGTGGCAAAGTGAGCAAGGGACAGTCAGGCTTATCCCGGAGGCAATGTGTAAAGCGTTTGCGCAACACACACACAGCAACAACATACTAGGCACAACACAAAAGGAACTCCACACAAGGTTATATATAAAAATAGCCTTTGTATTGTCATAAACTCTTTAGAGTAGTAATCACACAATATACACTGTGCCAACTGGCACTAGGCAATATTTACAGGGGATTATATACACCTGACCGTGCCAATTGGGCCACTGCCAGAACCATCACTTAGTAAAGATAGTAAATGTAGAACATGTAATAAACGTAGAACACAACCAGTAATTACTGGCAAACACTGTACCCAGCATTATCTCCTGCAACATAAACCATATTATGCACAGTATCACATCAGGCGTGAAATACATTCTGCGCCAACTTCATAAGCCTAAACATATTAGACCACAACCTCCTAAGTATAAATACATTATGCAGTAATCTCATAAGCATAAACACATTATGCCATAACCTCATAAGCCTAAACACATTAGACCATAACCTCACCAGCATAAATACATTATGCAGTAACCTCCTAAGCATAAATCTCATATTAGGGAATAACCTCCTAAACATAAAAACTAGAGCATAAATCACGGTGCGTCAATCACATTTCCTAGCACCACATAAATCACAGTAGGGCCTGGCGCCCTATCAACCTCACACTGTCCCCCTGGCCAACTGGCCTTCTCAGAGGGCTCAAATGCCCTATGTCCCACAATGTCAGGGCGGCTGCCACTGCAGCAGAATTCGCAAGTGCGCAATTGCGCTGGGGCACAGGAGTATATCTCACTCCTGTCTCATCCTCACTGCCCCCAAGAACTGTTGTCCTAAACGTTGCAGCTCACGCTAATTGCCGTGCAGCTGTGAAGAAGTAAAGAGCCTGGCACCACTGTGCCCTCTCCTGTCCCACTCAGGGACATCTATCCAATCTGCGCAAAACGTTGCAGCTGCCCTCTATCAGGCGGGGCAGCTGGGAGTAACCAAAGAGCAGGCACGGGCACCTCGGTGCCCTCTTTACCCCCACTGGGGCCCTAGAAACAATTATGCCCCCGTTGCAGCTGCCCGCTACGGCGGCGCAGCTGTGATAGTATCCACAAAGGGGGGGGCCTGGCACCACTGTGCCCTCTGGACCCCCACAGGCTCTTAACACAAATCTGCCCATCGTTGGGGCGGCCCGCCCTCTTGTGGGACCGGCCAGACCCTAGACCGGGCACTGTGCCTCGGGGATCCGCTCTGGGGCTCTTTGAACAGAAATCGCCCCCAACGTTGGAGCGGCCCGCAATGGCAGGACCGCTCAGGCACCAACACTGCACATCTCGAGCCCCCACTCACCGGGACTCACTGGTGCAGCTCTTCTCCCTGCTGCTGATGTGGTGGAAGACTGCCCCTTCGCTGGTCCGCACTCCGGACTTCTCCAGGCAGACAACTCTGTCCCTCTTCGCCCGGTCCCTCTCCTGGGGCCGGGACTTCACCTCGGAGCTCGTGGAGGCGGAGTAGGCTCCCGTCCTCCTCCATGCACACGGCCAAGCTTCCCCTGCTTCCGGCCGCACTTCCGGCCTTTCACTGCAGGCCCCGCCTCAAGTCAGGCGGACGTGCCTGGCTTCCGGGTCGCGCTGACAGCGGCCCGGCGGCTTATTTTCTCTTCGACCATGGGGTGGGCACCCGCTTTCCATAAAGCACATAAGCGGGGTGGGCACCCGCCAAAAAGGCACCATAATGCGGGGTGGGCACCCGCCATGTAAATCCTCAGAAAGCGGGGTAGGCTCCTGCTCGGCAGCCAATTTCAAAGGCGGCAAACGCGGGGGAATCCCCGCGTCGGGATTCCCCCCACAAGGGGCTGCAGCTCCACGCTGCAAAGCCCAAACTTTTCCTGTTGAAAATTAAAAGAAAGCGCTCACAGGGCGCTAGTTGGCCAGACAGTCCTTAGAGGTGCAAGGGGCAAGGCTGGGCCCAGGGAGGCCAGCCCTCATGTCGGTTCCTCCTGGGCCCCAGCAGCAGCACGCCCCCACAGGATCAGGAACAGCACCAGCAGAACTGAACATCATGGGGTCACAGCCCCTATATTTATACACCAAATCTCTTTGTCTGCAGGACAGGGCATGGGGGAACCAGATGCAACTGGTTCAGGGGGGATTTGGAGCACTTTGTTTTCCAAGCTCCTCTTCCCCTTTGTCAGGTGGGGGCTAGGTGATCAGACACACCACAGGGGGCGGAGCCAGCATTGTACAGGCTGGGCACAGTCCTATTCAGGGTCAGGGGATTACTCCTCCCACTACTCCCTGCACAGATGTACCATTCAGCCTAGTGCTGACTCACCCTGTCCCTCCTGGAGCCAAACACACCTCCCAGCCCCAGCCACTCACAAGCCAGACATGCAATTCACATCAGGCAGGCAGACACATAGCACACAGAAATGCCAACTTCTAAAAGTGGCATTTCTCAACCAGTCATCATAAATCTGCGCACACCATTGCGCAGCATTTATTCATACAGACTAAACTCGACCACGCTGCTCCTCCCATCCCAGGAATTATCACTGACACACTTTATCAGGGAACCCCCAATGCATTCCTATGGGAGGGCAGGCCAACCTTACCAAATGTACACAGAGAGCGCACACACTTTACACTGGACCACAGTGCCAAAGTGCCCAGAGGCCTAAAACTACCAACACCATGTCAGAGAAAAGGCAAAAAGTTTAGGGGTGAACTTGCCAAAAAAAAGGGCCAAGTCCAACAAATACTAACGTATATATACATATAAGTCAACAACCTTGCACATCCGATACATGCCTTTTTCATTTCAGTTTCAGCATTTACATCATGTGTGTTACCCAGTCCCTCCTATATGCACTTCACACCATAAACTAGTTGGTGTAAATTCTTGCACCTATTAGAGTCTCGGGGCCATGAGTGTCTGTGTTGCTTGTTTAGTGGGTATCTATTACCCGCATCTGGAATCCGGAGCGTGGACAGACTATGTACTCGTGTCACCTCTAGTCTCCTCCCCGCCTTGTGAAATGCTGTCCTCTGATACTTGCCCAGGGTGCTGCATCGCTGTTCTTATAGCGTCCCAGTATTGGGTGATATGGTACTTGTGCAGTCCGGCTATCGCCTCTCTGTGCAATGCAGCACTTTCCACATGGGCCCACACCTCTAGTGAGTATTTCCAATTGTCAGTTGTCGGGGGATGTTTACTTTTCCACCGTCTGGTAATCAACCTTTTTGCAGCTATAAGTCCTAAGACTTTGCATTTTTTAGGTCTGGGAAATATGCCCAAGATGCACTCCTCCCATAAGTGTAGTTGTGGGAGATCAGTGTATTCCGACAGGCCCGCTGTTACTACCTGCCAGTATAACCGCAGCGAGGGGCAGGACCATGTCATGCAGAGGAAGTCTGCTCCTACCTGAGCACAACGCAGACAAGCCGAGTTGGTAAGTTGGAAGTATTTATTTATCTTGTCAGGCGACAGATACGCCCTGTGTACAATATATGTCTGTATGATTTGAAATTTAGCATTACGTGGAATCTGCACCGCACTGGCTAGGATTGTTTCCCACTCCTTCTCATCCATGGGCCTCCCCTATCTTCTTCCCATTTTGCACGTAGGGACAACAGGGGCTTCAGCGTGTGTGTTAATAATGCTTCTGTCAGCCAGTGTATTATGTGACTCCTGTTCCCCCTTACATATAAGTATTGAATCACCAGGTGTGGCTGGGGTTCAGCATTCATGTCTCCCCATGCTGCTGTGAGTGCCCTAACAATTGAATTATGTAGCATAAATTGACCTGCCGGTAGGTCGGCCTCACGGGCCAGTCTGTCAAATGACAACAGTGTGCCGTCCTCATATAAGTCGCCCAGGGTGTGTATCTCTGTGGCATGTCAGGGAGCTAGTTCCCCGTTGGAGGTGCCTCTCTTGCATTTCGGGGTGCCGAGTAGGGGAAGTGCGGGTGCATATGGAGTTGAGTGCCTGGTGAGATATAAACTAGTCTGTGACAACGGTAAGCCAGGGCCAGAAAGGTAGATGATAGGGCCGGAGACCTTGCTGCCAGATGGAACAGGTGATAAATCTGGGCTAGCGTCCATGCTGGCTGCGCTGTGGCTGTCTCACCTAGGTTTAGTCCAGCAAGCCACTTCGTTACCCACTGCAGCTGTGCAGCTAAATAGTAGAGTTCCATGTTCGAAACAGCCAATCCCCCTCTGTTCGTGGGTGCATACAGTTTCCATAGTGCCATTCTATGCCAGCCTGTATTCCAAATAAAATCGCGGTCTGGGTAGTATTACCATTTTGGTCAGTGCTATTCTACCCATTACATTTAGTGGTAGTGTTTTCCAAAATGTAATTTGTGCTCGGGTTGAGGAAATGGCTCTGAACAAATTACCTTCTAATATGTCAGCCTGACTATGGTATATGTGAATGCCTAAATATCGAAAGGAGGTGGGTTGCCAACTAATGGGTACATTGCTAACCTGGAGGTTGTTATTTTGAGTCTCAGTTCTGAAGGGATACAGGCATGACTTGTTCCAATTCACCCTCAGACCTGACAATGCTGCGAATTGCTGCTAGGTTTCTGCTATAGTTTCTGGTGCATTGTGTAGATCTCTAAGGTATAACAGGAGATCGTCCGCATATAAAGAAATCACTTGCAGTTCATCCCCTAGTAATTTGCCCCATTGCTCTCCTCCCTTACCCATGTGCATTGCCAGTGGTTCCATGGCTAATGAAAATAACAGAGGGGACAGTGGGCATCCTTGTCTGGAATCTCTATTTATGGCAACGCTCTCTGACGTGGCGTTACCTATGCACACTCTAATAAGTGGTTGTGTCTAGAGCAGCCCAATCAGTTTGAGAAAGTTGTCCCCAAAACTGAATTGGCGTAGTACTGCAAACAGATAAGGCCACTCCAGAGAATTGAAAGCCTTCTCCAGATCAAGGACCATACATCCAGAGTTGGGCCAGGTGCATGGGGCAAATAACTTGTATCCTAAAAAATCTTCTAATGTTTAAGGAAGTGCTACAGGTCGGCACAAACCCGTTTTGATCAGGGTGTACCAGAGACTTCACCAGCAGTGCCAGACGTGCCGCCAGGGCCGAAGCAAGTATTTTATAGTCCGTGTTTAGAAGTGCCAGCGGTCTATATGAACCCAGTAGGGTCCGGTCTCTGTCCAGCTTGGGGAGGGAGATCAATAGTGCTTCACGCTGCGTGCCTGAAAGTGTGCAAGAAGTGAGTGCTCTGTCGTACACTTTTTGTAGCTGAGGTGCTAGGAGTGAGGCATACACCTTAAAAAATTCAGTTGGCAGCCCTTCGGGACCTGGAGTTTTCCCTGTGGCAAGGGTGTGTATACTTGCCAGGATTTCGTCTTGGGTAAGTGGGTCATCGAGCTCCAATCTTTGCTCTGGGGTTATCTTGGGAAGGGGGATTTCCGTAATTGTTGAATCACATCTGGCGTTGCCGCATCTGTGGATTTATATAGGATGTTATAATGTTGTGTGAACTCATGGTGTATTTCTTTTTGCGTGTATAGTAGTGTGCCTTGTGGAGAATGTATGGAAGTAATGGGGGACCTATTATCTTCTTGTCTAATGAGCCATGAAAGTAGCCGGCCAGCCTTGTCCGCAGTGCTGTGAGTACGCGCCGAATGTGCTTTGTAGTTGAGGCACCTTAATCTGTCTAACAGCTGTGCCTGATATGCCCTGCTCTTCTGCAGTCTTGCTTTGTTTAGTGGGTCAGTGTACGTGCACCATTCGAGATACGCTAGTCCATTTTCCAGTTTTGTGAGGTCTGCCTCAATGGATCTGCGCATGGCAATTTGTCTACTTAAACAGTGCCCCTTATTACTGTTTTGAAGGCATCCCACTCAATAAGAGCCGATGTCGCAGTGTCTGCATTCTCGTCAAAGTAGTTTATCATGGCTGTATTTATGGACACACGGAACAATGTGTCCTCTAGTATCTCAGGTTGCATGCGCCATCTGGGGGTTGGTGTTACGCCATTGTCCCATGTCATTTGCATTGTGTGCGGGTTGTGGTCGGAATGCGTCCTCCCTAGGTACTCTGATGTGAGCACTGTAGGCAGCAATTCCTCTGTCACTAAAATTTGGTCTAACCGAACGTGCAGATCGTGCGACCCTGAGTAATAGGAGTAGATCCAGTCTGTAGGATTTCTATGTCTCCATACGTCTGCTAGGCCCCATTGTGTAACCCAGGTATTTAGTGCCTTCATGGAGGCTGTCGTGGGCGCCCCTGTCAGGAGAGGGTAGGAACGGTCAAGGGACACATCTAGCACACAACTGAAGTCTCCCCCGATCATCCGGGGCACCCCATGCCAGTTCGACAATGTGCCAGATAAAGCGTCCAGGAAGGCCGCTTCCTCAGTGTTGGGGGCATATAAAGAGCCCAATACATTTGGTCTACCATCTAGGTGCCCTCTTACCAGGTCATAGCACCCTCTGTGTCTATGATTGTTTCATCTGCTTGAAAGGGAGTGCCTGATCTGACCCATATTAGCGCTCCTCTGGCGAAGGCTGAATAGCCAGTTTCATATATTTGCCCCCTCCATCTCCTTTGCAGAGTTAGTATCTCTGGTGCTGTGAGGTGCGTCTCCTGGAGGAGAGCAATCTGGATCTGGTGCCGGTTGAGATAGGAATAAATCAAATATCTGCGGGAAGGAGAATGTATACCCCTTACATTCCAGGTGCATAGTTTAGTGACTGTCATGGTGTGGGAAGTGTTGTGATCCATAGGGGGGCGCGAGCTTTCGAGGCATCCGCATAATGCATGTGAAATCGCGGAGGCGGGGCACACAACACATCTCTTTCATATCATCCCTACTGTTTGGCTGAATCTGCGTGCTTTGACTAACTAAACTAATTTGAACAACAACATATAATACCAGTAGAGCGAAATTGCAACATGCAGTCGTCCAAACCATTGAAAAATAAAACATGTCAACACTGACTAGTGGGTCAAACTACATGGGTGTCATGTTTCAAGGAAATTAATTAAATTGAAATTAAAATTGACATTGAACGTTCCCCTTTGGCCAAGTGGTGAGCAGTGACCAGAGTTACCTATCTAATGGTGTAAATGCAAGGGGTGATGCCAGCGTCGGGCGTGTGGGAGAGTGTTATCTACGCGTGGTGGCCTTCGCTATGTGTATAGTGATAATGGTTGAATTAGGCCGTACAAGTATTACAGTTGAACAATTAATGGACTTTTACTGACTATATCAAGTCGTAATATACTTGCGTGAGTATTTCAGCAACTGCAATGTTCAGTTCGTTCGGGCAGCGGTGTATTTGTCATATAATGTCATCCGCAGCTTGGGGTGTAACCTCTGGCGGAGCACTTGAGCCCTGCGATTTCAGGGCCTCGTCTATAGATTCTGCATCACTTGTTCGGTCTTGCACACTTTCTTCCGACTGCAAACCGCTTATGTGGCTTCCAATTTCCGCTGCTGCTTGCAACGCATTGCGCTGATCCTGCCTCATTTACCCCAGGATGGGGCCATGTCGTTTCAGCGAAGATTGTCGTTTGCTCCTTTTTCCTTTGCGCTGCCTTAGATCAGCGGCTGAATGTGGTCGTGGATATACTTATTGACTTGAGCCGCTTCCCCTGGGTTCGTGCCATCAATCCACTCCCAGGCAGCAGCAAGAGTGTCAAAGAAGTAGGACTTGTCCTTCGCCACCACTCATAGGCATGTGGGAAACAGCAGAGAATATTTAAGATCCAATGTGGGGAGTCGCTGTTACCTCCAGGAATGAGTGTCTCTGCTTTTGCACTGTTGCTGTGGAGTCAGGAAATAGCATTACTGTGCTATTTGCAGCTTGTATTTTCTGTAGTTTCCTTGTCTCCTGTAGTATCGAGTCTCTATCTTTGTAATTTAGCACTCGAAATAGTAATGGTCTGGGTCCCATTCCCGGTGGAGTAGGCCAAGCCGGCACCCTGTGCCCCCTTTCTATAGCGAAGTGGTGCGATAATGTTTCCGCTGGGAGCAGTCCAAGTAGCCAGTTTTCGATTTAGGTGGTAGCGTCTCTTCCTTCTTCTTTTTCTGGAAGACCTATGATACGTACATTATTTAGCCTACTGAGTCCCGCGTTCGAGTAGCTTTACCTTGTCCGATAGTTCTTTCAACTGTTTTTCAGCATCCTGCACCCTGGGGGAGAGCTCAGCCATTGATATGTCTAGTGTGTGGGTCCTTTCTGCAAGTTTTTGGTGGCCTACATGTAGGAGTTTTAGATCTAGTGCCACTTTGTCAATCTTATTCTCAAGCAAGGTTCGCGTTTGCTCCATTGTGGTCCCCAACTTCTCAACTGCAGCCAGTACGGCGTCTAATTTGCTGGACACATGTTCTGCAGATGGCTCACCTGCTGATTTGTCCAATTGGGGACATGGTGGCAGTGGCTGGCCGGCCAGACCCCCAGCGCCGGAGTGAAGACGTCCCATATCCGACATGTGTTGTCAGCAAGTGACTTAATGTAATCCTGCACTACTCATGCGCAAGTGTTCCTCCTTGCGTGGTTCTAAAGTTGGTCTTGTGTGCTCTCCACCAGAAGAGCACTGCCCCTTGCCAGGTTGCTTATGCTTGTGCTCATTTAGTTTGGCTGTGCCTGGATGGACAGTGGCGCGTTGCCCTGGTGTGCTATGGAACTGCTCACTGCTGCATTAGTGTTATCTGGCGCTATTCTTTGCCTCTCTGGCCTGCGACAGCTCTCCTATTTCGGCACGCGTTTACAGTGCTGTGCCACTTCTGTCTGCGCCACTTAGGCCTCGACCTCTCCCAGTGTGTCCTGGCCCATCTCCTCTGTTACTGCCACCTGTCCCCGGTCCTCGTGAGCCTACTTCTCCCAACTTCACGGTCATACTCTCCCATTTCATGGCATACAAGGAGCCTCCGGGGAGGAGGGGATCATCCCCCACAACAGCATGTCTCTGTTTGGCTCCGCCGTGACCCGCATAACCTGCGGGCTACCACAATTTAATCAGGCCTCTCTATCTTCGGGTAGTGCGCCACTGCCAACTCCGCATCTCCTCAGCGTTGTTACCTTCAGGGCCGGACTGGCCGTAGCGGGTACCGGGCGTTCCCCGGTGGGCCGCTAGGGTGTGGGCCGGTTTTGGGTCCCAGGGGACCGTTTTTGTTACGGGGGTCGGCAATATCGACCCCCTGTAACAAAATCGGCCGAAACCGGCCATCGCAAATAGCTCGGCTGCACCCCACTACCCCCAGGGGGGGCCGGCCGAGCAGTTTGCCAGGGCCGGTTTCGGTTCCCAGTCCGGCCCTGGTTACCTTCTGTATCTGCCAGGCCCTTCCAACCCTGTAGTCGTGGTGGCGTTTTGTGAAAGCACGGGCCGTTCTGGTCCCCGATTTCTGTGGCCCTTCAGAGTCCTATCTGCTCCCTTTAAATTAGACACATGCCCGGGGCACGTCCTGACGCACCTTCCCGTGTGGAAGCCTGCCTTTGGCAACGATTCCCCCTTACCGCGCCCGCTGGATCATCGCTCACCTCTGTGATCTGCCAGTGTTGGGAGCGTGTCCTGCGGGGCCGTTGATTCCCTCATTATGTGGCAGTTAAGTAGGCTCGCCGAGTCTGGTTCCAGGCCGCGGCCTCGCATTGCTTCTTCCAGCCGCGCCCACCTTCCCGGAGCTCCACTCGGGTCCTCACAGTCCAGTTACTCCCGTTTCCCAGAGCATCAGCGCTTCTTCTAAAGTTAAGCACCTGGTGCATCTGAAGTGCTTTTTCTGCGCTTTCTGGTGTGCTTCATGCAGGATGAATAGGCGGATGACGGGGAGTCGATAGCAGAGCTCTAGCAGCTAGCGTCTGCCATCTTCACCCACGTAGCCAAAGCCCCCATTGAGCAGGTATCCGATTGTGCACTTTTTGTTCAATATATTGAATAAATTCAGTTTTCTGAGGTATGTGAGGAATTTTTAGGTTTTATTCATGTAGAGTCAACAACCGGGGAGTCACTGACAAATATTCTCCTAGCTTTTCTTCGAGACATTTCGCTTGGGTTTCAGCTCCTAAGAGGCCAAAATTATGATGAAGCAGCCAACATGAGCGGCAAATTAAAGGAGTAAGCAGTAGAATTAAAGAAGACCATCCTCTGGCTCATTATATGCTGTGTCGGGCACATGCTCTAGATAACACAATTGTAAAGAACAGCAGTCTTCCCTTGATAAGGAACATGATGAGAACTATTTCTGAGATTTACACCTTTTTTTTTACCTATCTTCCAAAAGAATGCATGTTTTCAAACAGATTAATGAACAGCGTCTCACAAAAGGAGATTTAGGGAGCATCACTTAAGTGAAGGATGATAGAAAAACTCGATTAGTTCAGCCAAGTGAAACTTGCTTGACTTCTAGATATGGGGCTGTCACAACATTCTTGAAAAAAATATTATGTCACCGACACAGCTTTAACACTTGTGTTTGAAGAGGTAGACAGTAACGCAGTACCTCTTTTAGTTTTCATGTCTTCTTCAGAGTTCGGCATTTCTCTGGTGCTGTGTGCACATATTTTACATTTCACGTCCCCTCTCTCAAATGTTCTGCAGTCTCAAAATTGTGATCTCAGAAAAGCCTTTTTGAAAGCAAGCTTGTAATAGATTGCATAGAAAATGAAAGAAACAGTCAAATATTTGAAAAACTGGCAAAACTGCAGAAGAAGATCAGGGTCATCCTTTGAAGCACCCACATATTCCCAAGAAAGCTCTTCATATGTCACATGCTGAGGCAACAAATGCAGTTGACTACTATCGCCGCAACCTGAGTCCCACATGACGTCAGTTCAGTATGAGGACTTATTTTGTGTATCTCACTTATCACTGAGGAGATCACAAAATTTTAGTTACTGTCATAGAATGTTGTACTGTGTTGTTTCAAGGAAGACCTACCTACTTCAGATGCTTCAAATGCTGAAATTAAAAGATGGAAAAGGCTCTGTGATACCACCAGACTTCCAATGTGTTTAACTGATGCACTGAAGCTAGCTACCTCTGACTTCTATCCAAACCTTAATATTATTTTTTGCATCCTTCTTGTTCCTCCAATAAGTACTGTTACAGTGGAAAGATCGTTTTCATGTCTAAGGCAATTGAAAACATGGCTCTGAAATATTTAAACGAAAACAGACTTTGTGGTCTGGCACTTGTGCATCTTCACAAAGACAAAAACATTGGCCTTGTTAAAGAGGCTCACATCTGGGCTGCATCTAAAAATAGAAGAGCAGAATTTTAATTTTAAATACAATTTGAACAGAGATTTGAAGACTGTGCCAAGGCGCTGATTGTTTTTTCTGATGGCGTATGATCTTGTACTGTTAGAGATCTAGTAAGTTATATGTATTCCACATATTAATAATTAGCTGCCTAGGGTGAAATGACTCTGTCTAAGAGAAGCGGTCTTACAATGGCCAACCATCATCAATGAGTGATTTTATTGGATCTTTGCTGCTTACAATAGCTGTACTTTTGCTATTTAAACGCATGTTATACTTCTAAGGTTATAAAGAACATGGGGAGTATTTTTCTGTAGTTCATTTGTTAAACTCAACATGGACCACCAAAAGACATTTAACTTATTTGAATACTATATACATTAATTGTTGAACTGAACTTTAAGTGAATTTTCATCCAATAAACAATATCACCTTTATCCTTAATACCCACAGTAAATATTGTGTTTTCTTTACTCATATTCAAGATAAATATATTTTCTGAAAAAAGTCCAATATATATTTCATTACTTTGCCAATAGTGATCTAATAAATAGTTTACACATCTGAAATTCAACAGCCTGTAAGATATAGGAAATCCTTAATACCAACCTAGCTAAAAGTGTGGTAGCTTGTTTATGGCACTTCAGTACAGACCAGCAGGACTTTTGTGAATGGTCAAAGAAAGTTCATGGTAGAAGTGAGTAAAGGTATTATGTTAAACATTGAGAAAAATGGCAGGAGTCTTCATCTCTGTTCACTGTGGCCTATGGTTGAAAGTGGGGGGTACTTATTTTTCCTGCCTACTCCCTTGCAAGCAAGGAGCTTTTAGGATGTACAACTGATTGTAGTTGTTAAACACTTCCTTAGCTTGATTGGATGCATCAAGGATTTATTTAGAATAGAAAGCCTTCTTGACTTCTTTGATGGCTTTATGATATATGTTATCAGGTTTTGCCTTCTGCAGCTCGAAATGTGCACCATTGTAGTTCCTGTTTTCGGTTAGCTTGTTTCAGCTCTACTAGGTCTTTATTGAACCACTTCAATAATGCTTTGATACACAGTTTGGAGTTTCTAGTTTAATCTGGGGCCAAAATGGTAAGGGTGGATGCTAAGCTTCGATAGAGGTCATCCAGCAAGGATTCAGAGGGAGTTGAATTTTCCTACAATGAAAGTTGATTCAAACTCCCATATGCATAAGTTGTGTCAAGCATGGACTGGGTAGAGGGTTGAGTTTTCTATATCAGGCTGATGGAAATTAATACATCGTCTGACCAGAGCTGTGATTACCTGATAAAGTTCAATGTGTCAAAGTTATGTGTGATTATGAAGTTCACTAAGTGTGTTGGACACTTATCTCTGAATGGAAGTTTGGTCCTGCATCTCTTTGATGAGAGGAAGAGCAGGTTTTTGACAAGCCTTTAAGTGTAGTGGCAGGTCAAGGAATTCCTCTAGAAATGTTTGGTGTTAGTTGTGACTAAGGGTGATACAATTAAAGGGGCACTGGCGTTGATGGAGCAGTGGGGTCTATGCTCTTGAACGAAGGGTACTATAAGTCGGGAATGTCCGTGCTGGACAGGTCACAGATGTAGGTTAAAAAATGCTTCATTCTATCTTTTGCTGTTTATTTTTAAGGGAGAATGTATGGCGTGTAGAAGTGAGCACACAAAGAGTGGTAATGTATATTTTTGCAAGATGCTACATCAGTGTCTTTTTTTTTTTTTTGCGGACCAGTTTACCCATGTAGCTTCATACAGGATAACAGCTTTGAAGAAACATTCCCAGTGTGGCTAAATACATCTTGTTGACTCTCCTAGAAACTGCTGTTCATTATAACAGCCTTACTTATCTGCACTCAGGTAAGTGCAGAGTGAATTACATAAAAAGTGATATTTAATTAAAAGTTAATGTCGCTGCTCAGAGCGTTAACAGCCGTTAAAATCCTTTGAAGAATCATTGTTTAATGACCACTCTACAATTGTGGGGCAGTGCTGAAGCAGTGGGCGCATAATGAGGTAAAGGTTTATTAACAGCATTTAAGGTCTGACAGCATGTGGGCACTACAGCTATGAGCACCTGTCTAACCGAACAAAGGCAGAGGAGACCTATGCTGGTGTTCCCAGTGTCCATTTATTAAACTTAGAATATAGGCGAACAGCAGTAGTTAGAGCCACAATTCTAAGCATTCTGATTGGGCGAGTCAGCTCAGCACTTCTCAAAAGGCGCCAAGCAAGATATTGAACCTCCTTGAGGCGTTGATTTCCTTTCAGCTACGTTTTTTTCTTTCTCGCAGCACGCTATTTCATTGTAATTTAATTTTAAACCAAAACGATACTTTTCTATATCAAAGATCATAAACATTTTAGAATAAGAGACATACTATTTCAGAATGTTTAAACCTGGAAGCGCTCACTAAAAAAAGCAGAGGGATGCCAGTGTCGAACCAGACAAATTTCCTGACAAATTACTGAGATTGTTGGTCCTATTGGAAATAGGATTCTGTTATTAAACTTGCTCGTTTGAGTTTTCTTTACTTCTCATCGTCCAAAGGACAAAGTGGGTGATTGTAACGAGAAGTGATTAGTCCTTTTATTAACAGCGAAAAACTGTTCATCATAGAGGAAACGCGGTACAACGAGCGCGCAGGCGACCATTAAAGTGCCATCTTCAGCTATCACAAGCCGTTGAAAAGGAAAAAAAAGGAAAATTCCACTGAGGGAACTATTCGACAAAAGGTTTTTGTTCTCACATGTCACTGTTTCATTGTTCCTGCAGCTTTCAGCTGGTGCAAAAGGCTGAAAGGAAATGTGACTCTTTTTCAACGTAGAGGTGAAAGAAAAAAACTAGAAGGCAGTGGTAATTGTCTTCCATTCTCTAAAAATACCTGGAATTAAAGCTGAACACTGTGCAAGATTTGTTTTCTAAGTGCAGCTGCTTTCCTTTCTGATGTCCACCTTTCATTCTGTGGCAAAGCCTTATTCCATATTATTTAATAATATATTTTCCTTAGTTGTTCTATTAAATTTAAACAGTAACCGTAATTAGTTGTGTTATACTAAAAATATTTCCTCTTAAATATGGATGCTTATAATATTGAGTATCAACGACTTTTCTCCACATTGTAATGGTTTGTATCTCTAATTAAGTGAAATAAATACTTTCCAGTTCTAAAGCTCTGAAATTCCTAAACATCATCCACGTCTCTGGGGAGAGACAAGAATGATATTTGTTTGGTTCACTAAATATTTCTTCAGGTTAAAATAATCATCTTTCTATAAAATACACACAATAACACCAATCATTTATAATCATAACATATTAGAATGGTGATGCTGTATACATGTACTACTGCTCATACTATAGTTGTTTTGACAATGAAAATCTAATTAAACAGAAAATAATTAAAAAAAAACACATTATATAGTTACATTACACATACATTTTCCTGACACAAGTCAGTTATTTAATTTATTCCAGTACTGTAAAGTAATCCACTATTTAGCTCCTCGAACCTATGTTTCCTGGTAGATCATAGTTTATGCACAGACAAGATTTAACATCTTCCTGAAAATTCAGTCTAAATTATGGAAGTTAAATTTTTCCATAGATTAGGAAGAATATATACAATGTGCCCACCCTTCATGAACTCTGGATCCTTGGAACAAACAATCATGCGTTAAAAGAACAGAGGGTGACCTGGTAGGTAGGGGTTCATTTGGTCAAGGACTGAAAGCTTGGAAGGTCTGTGAAGTTTCCTTTTTGATTGCCCTCAATGGTTGATTCCACCCAAGTACCCACAGTGCCACCCTGCACTTAATATACATGTGAAAGATGGTATTTGTTTCCCTAACAACAACCAAGATAAAGAGAAAAAGCCACAAAGGACAGAGAAAACCTCCTTGGCAATCTTAGTAGTTTGTGAGCGAGCACAATTAATTAATCCTAGTTTTGAAAAGCAAGGTACCAAATATACCTGGGATCAAGGGTGAGCAAGAGCCCAGCATAATTCATCCAGAGCTAGATATCTGGGCAGAAATCCAGACACATAATAGAGAAATAATCTGGCACAAATATAGTGGCAAATGGGTAATGAACACGATGAAAATGAAGGGAACACATGTCTTGTGATGCTTCCATCTATTTTTATTGCATCCTTGTAAATGGTCTATCAAGGAAATGACATCCCAGAAAATAGATAAGCTCCATCTTGGTATGGGACATTAAGGCAACAATCTCTGGAAACAGTACTAGCTTAAAAAGGGTAACATATTTACAGCTAGCATTATCTCCATCTTCAGAGCTAAGGCAGTGTGCAGGTATGAGAATAAGAAACATACATTTGGGCATCCTTCTTTACCTGTAAGCTTTCTTCCCCTAACTGCTGTCCTTCCTGGTCAGCGTTCAGCAAAAGCCACAGAACACCTCTCTGGATGGCAATAAAAACACCAATGTGGTTTGAGAAGCAAAGGGAGGGATGAGTGTGGATACAAAGAATACACTTCCTTCTCATAAATGCTTACGCTGCCTCTGGCAGTTCCTGGCAGAGATGAAACGCACAATACTATGAAAGTTGGAATGATTTCTACATGCCACGTAATAAGAGGAGGGCAGCATTTTGAACTTTAATCTGTCTTCCACAAACAACAAATGAATGTCTCGAAAATTGAAATAGATGCAGGCCTTTCCATGGAGCTGGTATTATGCAGAACCTGCAAATGCATCAGTCTGTGTTATCTTCTATCGCTTGTAATTTGATGTCTTTCAGTCAGTTAGTCTATACTCTTTATTTCGGCATTACGCCTTAAAAGACAATCAATCATATAATTGCAAAACGATACAGTACAAAAAGCTTAAAAAGAATATATCCATTAAAAGTCATTTAAAAGAAGAACGTTAAAAGCGACCTTGTACCATTTGTAAAAGATATACAATTTAAAAATACATGCCTCGATACATTACATTGACATACACTAAAATATCACAACATTAAGTACATGAACGTTATGCTATAATTCAGTAGCTTAGTGCAAGACTCAGGTCTATAGGATGTTACCTGTAGCAGACAGAGAAACGTGTTTGCGCCTTACGCAGCAGATTTGCAAATAAATACTTAGAGACTGCAAATAAAATATGCTGGATGGTATCTGCTTGAGGAATTCTAAGCGCCTCCACATTCTGTGCAGTCTCCAGGTTCCTACAGATGGGAATTAACAATTCTGCCCTTGCCAGCCTTTACTCTAGGCAAAAAAATGAGGACATGTCCCAAGGTTTCATCTGCCAAACTGCAGGACGGACAGTCCTGCTCCACTGCTTTGTCTACAGAAGCCCATCTGGGGGTATATGTGCGCAAATGGAGGGACCCATGTCTAAACTGAACATAGATTATTCTGGCCAAGATTAGTTTATTTACATCTAGGAACTCTTCAACTTTAAAATAGCCCTTGTGTTGTATATTAGTCAATACACCTAAAGTTGGGCTCGTTAAAAGAGTGCCTAGTTTGTAATTTTTATAGCTCAGTTTAGGAACTTGGCTACAATCCTCAAAGGGGTTATCCCAAAGTCTATCTTTCCCCATACTTCGGAGGGTATCCCTGACATATTTAATCCAGGGTAAGTCCCCTGCTTCCTGCATGGCAAATATCTCTCCCAGCCCACGACAATACAAGGATAGCTCAGGGGTTGCCCGGATTCTTCTTCAGTACATTATGGGCCTGATGGCAATTCCTTCATAATGGGTTCTCTACAAGGACCAAGGCATTAACGGCCTTGTGGCCCCAGAGCTCCGCACCGTAGAGTACGGAACCCAGCACTTTGAGTGCATAAGTCTGCATTACTGGAGAGACAGGCCTAAAAAAAGATTCCAGTGAAACCTTCAGCAGACAATCTAATGTTCTGTTCCATTTTAAATATTTATTTGCAAGTATGTGCTGGCCAATCCCTCAGTTCAGTGTGGGTGAACCCCAAGTACTAAAATGTATGGTCCCGCTCAAGTGGGATGCCCTTTAAAGTAGGATTGGGTCATGTTGAGTGGCATGTAGTAAACATCATATACTTTGATTTGTCCACATTTATTTCCAAACCCCTCTATGCGCAATGTATATCTGTTTCTTCATGATCAATGCTCTAATTTATAAATATCCAGAGTAAAATGAATAACAATAAACGTTCTTCGCATGCTACTCTGGCTACTGTCAAGTTCAAAACTAAGACTTTTGGATTAATACATTTATCTATAAATTTATGAGAGGATACAATTTCTCTCCAACAATTCAACTGTAGTGAACAGAGACGCTTATGTATGAGAACAGAGAGTGAAAGAGAGTCCTTGATTTTCAATTCCTAAGCTTCACCTTCTGCATAAAAGCTCTGCATCAGTCTTGCAAGTTACTAAATACAATCCTACCTGGAACTACAAAGAGTAAGAGGAGAGGAGAGTTTTACATCTGAAGGCATCTGATAAGCTTATTTGCACATTCCTCAAGGGAATTGTTTTTTAGAAAGAGACTAGGCACAGAATGATAGTGGGATACTGTAAAATATCTTTTATTTAAAAATAGAAATTACAAAGGGTGAAAAAAAAGTATCTGCAAGCTTGGTGGAATAGAAATGAGTATGGTGCTCTGCAGGGTGAGGGTCTGGGACTACAGAGGGGCGTATGACCATTGCAGAGAGAAATATGTTACAACAAAAAAGGCAGAGAGGTACAGGGATAGTGATTGCAGACATACCTGAGGCTGATTCATGGAACACTCTGTCACACCTGAGCAAATTGGGGCACATACAGGGAGGTAGAAACTGGATTGTGACTTGGGACAGTTTCAGGGAGAACAATGGTGAAATGGGACAAGGGTGAGCTGCAGGAATTGGAAATGGAGATTATCATTGGATACTTGCAGAAGGCACTATGTTCTTCTAGTGCAATCAGTGCTTGGAGATTATGGGGTTAGGATCGCCATAGATTGGGTCTAAGCACTATGGGGGTCATTATGATGTCGGGCGGATCGCCACCTACCAGCGGTGGCGATCCGCCCAACATCTTTCCCCGTCCGCCCTCCATTTACCCCCGCCATATTACAATGGCAGGGGGGGACAGCGGCGGACGGAAAGACCGTCCTCCGCATTTCTGCAGGCAATCATTCCAATTGCCTGCCGGGCGGACCTCGGGACTAATATGGTGGCGGTGTCTGGAAGACACCGCCATCCATATTAGGATGCCTGGCGGTGAAGGCCTTTCCATGGAAAGGCATGCAGGAATTGCTTTGGGGCCCGTTGCGGGCCCCCGGGGGGTTGGGGGGTGGGTGGCTGCACTTGGGGGGTACCTATGGTACCCCCTACATTGGCATGCACAAGGTGGCAGGCACCGCACGGTGCCTGTCACACTGTGCATGCCAATGCACTGCATGCATTTTTTACATTGCGGCGGGTGCTGCTGACAGCACCGCCCGCCGCAATGTAAACAATGCGGGATGCAACCGCCACGGTGGCAGTCGCATCCTAATGGGGACCGCCGCACCTCTGGCGGTCGGTCCCGTTTACCGTTACGGTGGCAATGGGCCCCTAAGTTCTTTCAGTTAAAGGGGATCAAGAGAATGTCACAGGCAGCTAGAGTGAACACCATGCTACTCTGCAGTGAGAAGGCCGCAGAGAGAGTGTGGGTCAGAGAGAGCCGGAGGTAAAATAACTAGAGAAATGCATGTACCATGGTGTCAGCTGCAAATGCTAAATTATCAACCAAATGCTTCAACGTCAGCCAAAACTATGCCTTCACTAACCACCAAATGCCCTCTTGGATCAGGAAGTATGGAAACATTAGAATTCTCCTCTTGCTTTCCAAAGTCCAGGACAAAGGAGAAAACACAGGACAACCCAATACATTTTGTTATGCTGCTCTTTCTTTAGCCAACAAATCTGAAAAAGATCAAGAATGAGGGCCTCAGTAAGCCTTGCAGCCTCTGAAACAACCATCTAATGTAGAGTATTTCTCTACAGGAGATTATTTTCTTCTCCACTTTACTGTATGTTTCCCCTTCTTGTCACTTTAGGGAGAAAATTACAAATAGTTAACAGTAACATTGTAACAGTAACACCAAGGAGTAAAAACATAACACCATCACTTACCTGTGCTCGGATTGTTATAGTAAGGAACTTGAAACTAATCTCTCTTCTCATATTACAACCACTGAACACTTGACTTGGCAGGCCCTAGGACATGATAAAACTAAATGTAAGAAATAGGGTTCTTGGTTGAAGGGGGGTGGAAACTACACTCAGGCAACTACTACAATCCTTGTGAGGGTAAACCACTGAAGTCACTAAATTAACCTGTGTTTAACCCTCTGGTAGCTTGGCACAAAATCTTTCAGGTTTAACTTAGAGTCAAAGTGTAAAGTATTTTTTGCAGCACACAAACAGTAATAAAGTGAAAACACAATAATGACAAACTTCTAATCAGTAGAACAGGAGATATCCTATTTCAAAGTTCTAGGTAAGTAGCACCTAAAAGATTTGCTCGTGGTCATCTGGACGTGCTATACCAGGGGAAAGTCAGACTTTCACTCCAGATTAGTCCCACTGAAAAAGTTCCCTACTAAAAGTCCGGTGCAAAGAGTTCCATTCACAGTGGAGGCGGCAGCAAGGAGCAGGGAGAGCATCTCAGATGGTCTTCACTGTAGCGTGAAGAGCCAGGTGGACACGAACAGCTCAAAGTTTTAGGATTTCCCCTTTCTTCAAAGAAGGAGCTCAACCGATGCCGGCCAAAGGTATAGGACCTGAAGAGACACCTCTTGGGGATCAGGCACTCACTCCAGCAGAGTCCAGCTGGGCTCAAGCAGGTCCAGTGGAACAGGCCAGCTTGGCAGTTGCAGGGAGGCACCTTGACCTTGCTTTGTCCCTGTAGCTCACAACATGAGGTCAGTCAAATGACTTTTGGAGTCACTCAGGCTAGCCTGGGATGAACGGAGCAGGTCCAGTCTTCCTTCCCAGAGAGTAGAACAGGCGTCAAGCAGCAAGGCAGTCCTCCGGGGAACAAGGCAGGCTCAAGCAGCAGGGCAGTTCTCTGGGGAACAAGGCAGGCCTCAAGCAGCAGAAAAGTCCTCTGGTAGCAGCAGTGCAGCCCTCTGGGGAGCAAGGTAGGCCTCAAGAAACAGGGTAGTCCTCTGGGGAACAAGGTAGGTATCAAGCAGCAGGGTAGTCCACTGGGGACCAAAGCAGTCCTCTGTAATGTCCACAGGTCCAGGAGTGCACTGAAGAGTACTTCTGAGGGTCCACTATTTATTCCTGGTGCCAGGCTTTGAAATAAAGGGTTCCCTACACTACCCCACATTTGGTTCTACAAAGTAATTCCCTTCCCTTGTCAAGGCTCCAAGAAGTATGGGGTGACAAAACGCTATTGTCAGGTTCCTTTGTGTGTGCTGGAGGAAAGTGCTTTGAAGTGTAAGGGGGACAAGGCACAGCTCTCCCCCCAGCCAACCTGGCAGGATGGCCCATCCTGCCTACATCCAGTCCCCTTTGTCTCACTGTCTGGCAGGAATACACAGTACACAAATCCCAACAGCAGAGCCATTCACAGTCATGTGACCCAGGACACTGGCAGAAGGCACAAATATTTAGGACAAGAAAATGGCAACTTTCAAAACGTGGCGTTTTCAGAATTGCGACAAAAAATCCGACTTTACCATTAAAGTGTATTTTAAATTACAACAAATTTGAGTCTAAACAGCATATTTCTATCTGCTCTCAACCCAAAGTTATCACCTACTAAATGTAATAAGGTAACCCAATGGGAGAGATTAGCCTTACAATCATGAAAAACAACTTTAGGAGTTTTTTACAGCCAGGACTAGTAAAACATAAACACACACATTCCACTTTGGCCACGCTTAATTTGAACCGGTGGTTTCCAGTGCTCAGCCCCAGCACTTAATCATCAACACTTGCACTTGTGCACCAGTTAAGGACATACTAATATATGGTAGGTAGAGGGAGATTAAGTGATTTGCCCAAAATCACAGGATGTTAAGCCAACGCTGAGACTCAAACCTGGTTCCCCAGCTCTGAAGTCGGCAGCTCTGGCCATTACACCACATCCTCACCCCACTTGTAGGGTCTGTTGGTTCCGTGTTAGGCAGCGCCAACAGGAGAAATATGCTGGCCAAAGCTGCCTCCTGACGAGAGCCCCAGGAATTCTTTTTTTTTACAAATTAACCACAACGCAGAGGGAAGGAAAAGCAACCCAGGCCAGGATCCAGCACACCTCATTCCGGGAGGCATCTATATGACCCGTACGTTTACTATAAAGGTGTGCACAAGACAGACAGAAAATAAAGGAGGAGTTATGGGCAGTGCACTCTTCTTGAGTCCTACCAGGGAGGGAAAGGGACGAATTTAATCTTTACATTTTATTTAGAACAAAGTGTGCTATGGAAATGTTCTGCTACAAGGAAAAAGGGTCCCTAAACACTAGATAATAAAAGTAATACTCTGCAAGCAAAAATAATGCCTAGGAAATATCCGATCAATTGTTACAAAAATAGTTTATTATTATACTGAAGTAAAATTGCTTTGTAGGAGTAGGTACCCCTAAGGGGCACACCTGAACAGGTATCAAAGGAACACACAGGCAAAAAAAGGCTTGTGACAAAAAGAATTACATAAGATCGAAGTCACACTTCTGAAAACACAACACTGCTGCACCCAAGATTCAATTTTGCATAATCACATAGGTCAGAGTGATTAGGTCGATGACATTTCAATCCGCTAAACATGTGGGATCATCATCAAGACAATACAGTGTTTGCCTGGATCCATAAGCCAATATGGAAGCAAGTTAAATCAAAATAAGAACCGTAGGTCCGACTGCCCGTAAACCGCGCCCACCGCCGTCGCCTGTAGCCCACAGCGCTGGCAGTCTTCAGATTGATGTATGATGAGTTGATCACGATGCCGGGGGTGTGGCTGTGGCGATCTTGTTGTGGTTGTGATAATTTTTCCATATGTATCGATGCCTATGTGAACATTTCGACTGCATATGTGTTGAATGCCCACATATGCATGATACATGTGGAAAAATACCACATACCCATTGCCGGAGTCAGGCCCATATATGGGCAGTCCAGCAATGTGTATATGGTACAAAAAGTACTCACCTGTAGATCACTACAAACAGGGCCATATTCTTCAGAGTGAATATTCTGCTGTGAAGGGGAGACCGGGAGAAAGGGATCCACGTTGAACTTTGCCTGGAAGAACAGGAGAGGGGCAAGTATGCACCCTAAATAATTCGTTACCGCAGACTCGAAGATGATGGCTGGACCACTGCGGTCGGCTCATCAGAAAGCCACCTCGTAATACGGACGGGGGTGGAGCTCCACAGTACTGCCCTATGGCAGCTGCTATTCCCCAACCTCGAACCCGGTGGTTGGCGATGTCGGCGGTTCAGCCGCAGTCTTCGGAAACGCAATCCACCAACTTGCAACACGTCAGTCAGACCACCAAGCTCACCGCGATTGAACCATCGGTACTGTGGATCACGGGCTGCCTAACTCGTAATAAGGCCCCTAGTCTTCAGCTTCAATAACCTGACTCTCGTTTCTGTTTTTGCCATATTGTTTATCAAGGTCAGACTCGGAACACAGCATGGGAGATCTTTACAAATATTTTCAAACCTTTAGAATATGGCTTTCAAATCACAGCTATGTTGATTCATAGTTAGAGATAATGGCAAGGAATAGCACAGTTAAATGTGCGAGCTTTATATTTTAAAAACTACTTTTTGCGCTAACATTTCAGCACGGGCTATTCTTGCTTATTTAACAGTGCACCTTGCAGATTATTCGGAAAGTCAGTTAAATACAACATTCAAACTAATGTATGATGATCTGCCACAAGAGCCAGGTCACCATACTCTGGAAAGGCAAGCGTGCATCACAACACAGCCTCGTAAGCCCTCGAAATTAATTCAGCTTTTTTCCCACACTAGTAAAACATTTGAATTCAGTTTACAGCAGTCAACAAAGGGGCAGATTTACAAGCCCCTTGCGCCACTTTTGCGTCATTTTTAACATGGGAAAAGTGACGCAAAAGTGGCGCAAGGAGCTTGTAAATCTGCCCCAAAATGTTTAACAATGCTCAAGTGTAACGCAAAAACATACCTCTACATGCATTTTTTGTTTATTATTTTTTTGTTTTCCTTTAACCACTGAATGTCTTTATGTATTACAGTTTGTGGTCATATACTTTAGATTGTGTTATCCTAAACCAGCCATGAGTTGTTTATTGAACACCTCTTCTAACTAGAACAGAGGCTACAAGTAGAAGTGATTAGTTGGTCCACCTGTTCTTTGGTCGTTTAAATGTAACTGATTTTAATTATGCAGATTAATGGACATACCATATTTCATGGAGGAAACGTTAGAGAAGATAATACAAACTGCTCTGCATCTCAGCAAGAACAATTAGCATTTGTAAATCCTTTTATATGCAGTTTGTTTCATTGGCTGCATAACCCAACGAAGACTTTGGTTCCATTAATCATGAGTGATCAGTAGTAACCGAAGCAGAACAGTGGTTGGTGCATTTATCAGTTTGTCATATCTTAGCCTACTCTTCTCTCAAAACTTAATTAACAAAGTTATATCACCTAGAGGAACAGAATGAAAAATTATGCAGGGTCCAAACTGAAACATTTCTCAAAACAGATTACCCTAATTAATGGGTAGTTCACGAAAAAAGAAACTTGCTTTCTAAAGAATACATTTTTCATTATTTCGTCTTCTTGACCTATCATTCTAATGTATTGACCGAAGGCTTGCCCTGCTTCCAATTTTGAAAAAGACCAGCGAATAGCTTTGATTGATGCTGCGTAAAACTGACGCAGTGGAGTAATTTCGAGAACGTTTCTTTGTTTTTACTGTACAAGATTCGCTCACCGTAATGTACATGAGAAATTGTCAATAGTTAACCCATAAAATTATCTATTAAGGTACAAAGCATGCACCCAATAATTTTTTTATTGTTTTAATACAGTTTTTAAATTTGACATGCATTTGTTAATAGTTATTTACATTTTAACGTTCACAACTGTTCCCTTTAGAATGAATACTTTAGTGAGAGAAATCAAGCGAGGTAAAACATTTCAGTGGTATATAAAATCTGTTTAGAAGTAGGCTCTGCAAGGTGGAAAAATGCTGGTATGATATGGATGAGTTTTGTTTTCTTTTAGTTCAAAGGTACTCTAAGATATTGAAATTCTGGCTTAAGTCTGTTAGAGCCACATGAATAAAACACAAGCACTTTCCAAGCCGTACAGATTTAATGCATGTGAATTATTGGGATCAATCCCAAACTTTTGACTCCAGAGAGCCCCCATTGAGTCACTACTGGAAGCTGGGTACCCCCCAAGCAATATGTACGATTTAAATTTCAAACATTAAAACAGTAATTCGAAGATAAAAAAATACACACGTGTGCATACCAAACAAATACTCTAATTACTAAAGATTTTAATAATTTATATTGGAAAAGTTTTCAAAAATCAAAACATTTTAATGGGAAGGATGGTGCTGCATTACGGCGACTAATTTTTCAATGTTTGGCTTTATTTTGCAGTGCAAAGCTCCTGCTCCTGCCAGGGCCGGACTGGGAACCCAAAGCAGTGTTGTGTAGTTCCTAGGAATCCCCAGGACCTGCGCATTTCGGATGACCTACACTGAGGGCTTGGTGTCCCAGTCGCTTCCGGACACCCCCACAGGATATGTCAGCCATTAGACCAGCTAGGTCTACGGTGCCACTACCACCCCCCTGTATTTTACAGTGGTGTAGGTAGTCTCTGGTAACCACCGAACATGACAACCCTGATTCCTCAGGGATCGTGGAAAACAGTACAGTAGGTTTCGCTCAGACACTCGTGCTTGCTTATTCTCAGAAAATACACAGGATGGCGATTAGGACGTTTCAATAAGTATTTATTGGTCCAGCGACAGTCTTGTGTAAAACATATGTGCTGCGACGATCAGGAGACAGAAGCATACGAAAGAGATTGCTTGTAACAATATAGTAAACAGTAGATACATTTCTACCATAGTGCTAATAAGATAAACAAAAGCAGTTCAGATAAAAAACAGTAGCACTTGCATATTCCCAGAATGCGCGACCTAAGTAATCTGCCTAAATGTACCCAGCCTAGATCTGTATGTGTAGCATGTATATGTGTGTGTATGTAGCCAAGAAACCCCTAGGGAAGAACCAGCCCCCTCACCTGATGGTTTATAATGAAGGACCCTGTCTCTGCTTCGAGGATGACACCCCGCAAGGGATGTCAGACCGCTGCCTGTCGAAGATTCAGCATGAGGGACCCTGTGTCAGCTTGGAAGGAATTCTCCTCTAATTTATAGAGGGGAGTGAGGGTCTTTTATACTAGAGTGGTCACTCCAGGGTTTCTTCTAGAATCAACATGTTTTGAAAACAACCATAAATGTTTTGAAAACAATCATGAATGTTTATCCAAACAAATGTGATCATGCACAGCTGGCTGTTGGCCAAGGATGAAAAAAGTGGTGACCCTTGTACAGAATAATTATACAGTGCCTGAGGACATTTTTATGTATGTCAGATATAGGGATTATGATACAATACTGAGAGCCTGATGTCGAAGAGACAGGAGCAAGCTACTGGGTAAAAGGTCACCTGTTTAGAATTGTTATCGTAGTGTGGGTGGGGCAATGTATGTAAAATGGGGTATACATGACAGGACTATCCTAAAAGACATGACACCCACTCCTCATCAAAAGGTCAACAAGGTCAGCTAGGTAATGATAAAGCTAACGCTATTAAAAGGCATAAAATCATTTATGATAAAACATACTAAAAAGTACTTTAAAAGTCTGAAAAAATGTCCATAAAAGAAAAGTAATTTTTCCCTAAAAGCATTCAAAAGGCCTTCTAAACTTGTATATATGGTTATTATTATGCTGAGCACCTTGAAAGCCAGTATGCTCAGTTCGAGCAGAGGGAGAGAAAAAAATTAAACAAAGTCAGTTTTTGACCTTCAATTTGGTAAATGGCTAAAAAGTTGCCAAATGGTTCCCAGCACAGGAGAGGCCAAACTGTTTAGGAATCCTGTGGTGAAGACTCAACATCGCTGAACATCGTATCTGCAGGTGGCAATCCCTCCAGAACTTCCAGTATCATGTCGAGTGAGCAAAGATGGTCATCTCTGGTTCCCACAGCAGCTGACAGGGAAGAATTAAATGCCTGAACCCGATGCCTTTACATCTGGAGCAGAGCCGATTTCCCTTCCAACAGGAGTGGAAGCATCCCTTGGAGGCTCTAGAAATGCTGTCATCAACATGGGAATACGATGTGGACAACTGTACATGTGGGCCTGCAAGGGCTCCAGGAGCACTTCTATGTCCAGTGGCACAAACGATAGAAGTGTCAGACACAGGTCTAAATGCAGTCAAATCCACAGATGAGGCAACGGAAGACAGGCAGGACACAGTCTAGCCAGACCGGTCTAAAAGACAGGAACCCATGCTCTCTCAGCTCTCGAAGCCGAGGCGTAGTCAGGTAGAACACCATACGCTCATGACAACATCGTTCCAGCAGTGTTCTCTCCATTTCTTGAGAGATTGCGACGTCTATTGCGAAGCAATAGGATTAAAATCCAGATGCCTGCTACTGATAGAAGGACCAAAGGACGCCCTCCAAAAATGCTGCCAAGTACGGAATGTATGAAAGCTGGAATTATTCCGAAGATGGTCTGAAAGGTGGTTAAGAGACCTGACCCAAGACGCTAAGTGTATGATCCCACTCGTATCAGACATATTAAAGATACGATGAACCATTTCTCTGAAATGGATCGAGAAGCTCGTACGGACCAGGGCCTGTATCTCTGCTGAAGACCTTGCAACCTGGAGATCAAAAGTCTCTCGGGCTGAAGTTAAGGCCACAATTTGTTGAAGCAACATCGCTTTCAGTCTGCTCAGCGAATCAAACCGTATACTGGAAACATTCAATGAAGGCCACAGTGGTGCCTCCCTAACTGTACGAGCTGGGGTAAACAATACTTGCTTACAACAAACAACCCTAAGGTTTACTGCGACTAGATATGCGATGCCTGGTGCCATCCCACAACAGCCTTGACCATTCAGCATTAAAAAACTCCAGTTCGAAAGTAACTCTAAAACTGGATGAATCACTGCAGGTGGGGAGCCTTTCAAGTAGCAAGATAAATTCGCCTTCGAAGCATTACCTGCCCCGAAAAGTGAGACCTCCTTACACACTAAAGATCCACTTAAAGCTTTCTCACAGTCGGTTCCACTTAAGAAAACTTCAGTGTCCTTATTTCTACACCTATATCTGTAAGGTAACTCCCAGGTTTCCTGTATGTACCCTTCACCCAACGCTTCATACCTGCCTGCTTGGATGAATCTAAGACAGTATTGGAACTGGATTGTCATGATTAGCAGTGTGATGTAGCCATGAATTAACCATTCCGTAGACGGTGACTCTGCTACTGAAAAAGGTAACTTCTCTAATCTTTCAAAGAGCAGCATGGTGTACTTTGCTTCTCTGCGTGCCATGGTCAACTGCCTGTTGGCCAAATTATAAGCAGAAAACAGATTTGAGCCATTAATGTACCACCATGGCACATGGCCAGAACGCAGTGATTGTAGCGTCCAGCTTAAAAGCATAATGGAGCGCAATTGAGATTGCCTATGTTGTAGAATAGACAAATCTTGTTCCATTATGTCGATTGCTGAGGACACAATGTTGCCCAGTGAATAAATACGAGAAGAAAGTGTGGTCATACCATTGTCTACCACAGCCAATGCCTTTTCTGGGTTAATCCGATCGATCTCACGTAATCTCTCAGCAGCATCCTGTTGGGAGACTTTCCACAGTTCATTGTAGATGGCATATAAGAAGCGTTTCTTACGTAGTTTCTTGGGACGTAGCAAGAAATCCCTAAGATCCATATTGTCTGCTAGAAGAGACAAGTGCTGTTTCACCTGTTGCAATGTTGAGGTTTTTAGCTATTCTAGGCACAACTCCTCAACACAGTAAGAAGTCACTACCCCTCGATCATCTGTGTATACATAGCGCGGGTCGTGCCTATTGAGATTAAACCCTTTGGTGGTACCCTTGAATCTTGACTGACACCTATTTGTGTCGAAAGGCCAAACCAACCATCCCTTCCAGTTGGGAGCCGATGAATTGTATGTACCATTCTGTATCATTGCACCCAGCCTCTCCTAACTTATAGGTGTGGGTAAGGGGATGCGTGGTGTTTTCAGGTCTTTTATTTTGCAAACCCATAACAGGTAGTCTGTTGCACTGTTCTGTTCAGGAAAAATTGTCTGTAATGGTATGAGGCAAGCTCTAAATAAAGCCTCTGTTCCCTGAACCTGCCAATCTTTCGTCCCCCAGGTGGATTTTGCGTCTATTGTGTCCCTCCAATAGTCAAAACCTTGTATAGACAGTTGGGAGATAAAAGGTGCTGAATATATGAGCTTGGTGTTTGTCAGCATAATTTTTTTCGCAGTTGCATTCGTTTGTGTAAGTTTATAATAATATGACATTGGGTCTGATGTATTTAACCCTGTAAAGTATGCAAATTTCTGTGCGAATGTGGCAGAACTACCTTTTGGTGGTGTCGGGAAATGTTCTCATTGATGGTAAGTGTTTACAGTGCGTGGAACACTAGTTCTGTGCAAAAAGTGAAGACCATAGTGCTGGTAAAAATACATACTGTCGAAGTCAGGTGTATCTTAGTACTGTTCTGTCGTGTAGTTCCTATATTACCTATACAGGATCTGCGTGTTTGGATAACATAAACTGTGGGATTGGTGGTGGACTGATTCCGAGCACCCCCACCGGATACGTTAGCCTGTCTGTATCAGCTAGCTCACAGTGCCACTATAATCTCCTCTTACCAAGGAAAGAATAGATTCTGGCAACCTCAGAACATGACAACCCTGATCCCTCAGAATCGTGGAAACAATATACTACCTTTCACTCAGTCACTTGTGCTCACTTAGTTTGTCTCAGAGAGTTACACAGAATAAACAGGCTGGGCGTTTTCAATAAGTATTTATTGAACAGTTGTTATTCTACTGTAGAATAGATGAGCTGCAACAAGCATTAGACAGTAGCATAGATATATGATTAGCACTACTACGAAAGTAAAGGGATGGTATAGTTCTACCATCTTGCATAAATCATGAATATATACCAGTACATAAAACACATGATAAAAGTGCCTACTCCTACAATGCCTCCCTAACTAGCTGTACCTAAATGTACCTAGCATCTGTGTAGGTGTTATGCCAAGAATCCCTCTAGGATCTAGTCAACCCCATTACCTTAGAATGAGAGAATATGGGACCCCGTCCTGGTCTCGAGTTGGACACCCGCGAGGGATGTTAGACAACTGCGAGCTGGAGCGTCTGCATGCAGGAAGCTCAGCATCTCTGGTCAGTGTGTCAGCCGGGAAGTCTCGGTCTCCTCTATCTTTCTAAGCAAGATGTGATGTATATATACCCATAGGTCTCCCCAGGGGTCCTACCTTGCTGTGTTACTGTGTCGGCCTGAAGGAGGACGTTGGGCCTGAACTTTATACAGAGATATTATACAAGAGATGTTCGTCCTGCTGTTTTTCCAAGAAGCCTCATGCATAATGTATGAGATTCGAACTAGGGGGAAACCCGCGTTCTGAATGCAGTGTTGTATCTAGGTAAAAGGTCAGTCCCTAAGAACCGTTATGTATGTAATGTAGGGAAGAATATAGGTGAAAGGTTGCAATGTTACCTGTGCCTATATAGGGTACCTATATGGAATATAAAAATTCCCTGTAAGAAAATGCAGCAGATTGTTCTAAATCTGAGAGCATAGTATTTACAGTCTCAATGTTTCAATCGTCAGAGAGTGTACTCAGGGTAATGAAATCATTCAATGAAATTTTAAGTACGTGTGGAATTTTAAATGTTCAGTAGGACCAAATATATCATATGAAACCCTATCCCGAACTATACCATCCGGTACTGGAACTGCTGTAATGTTCACAAGGGACAGGTCTCTTTGTTCACGGTATGATGACGTATGTGGTTTCAGGACCAAGTTCACAGGTTGTACTGCAGAGCTTTGTGGGAGATAATGTCCATTCAGTAGTAGGAACAAGACAGTTACTATACCAATCCAAATAACAGGAACAGGATCCCAATGCGAGCCAAAGATGTAGCCAAGGGGACACAAAGTAAGTCTTTTTAAGCCAGAGATAGAATTGTTGAAATTGTTCTTTCTTGGAAATGGGTGGCGTTTGCTCAGGTTCACTTGGATCTGAAGAAAAGTCATTGAAGTTGATGAAGTAGCTGGACGCAGTTCAATCTATCTTTGGTAGCTCAGCAGTGTTTGTAGAACTCAGCCAAAATACAATTGTTCACAAGGAACTCATTTAGATCAAAATTTTATATTTTTAACAAGGTATTACTGTCTTGCAGCGATTTAAGCAAAATCGCATAAGTTGTAGTCAATATGTATGTAGGAAATTAGCGAACTAATGAGAGGTGATGGTTACTTTCCTTTCTGCCACTATTTTATTTCATAGTAGTTGTTAAGGAATGTTTATGCATAAGATATTGATTCTCTTGTTCTTTTCCTTTTGACCGGCATTGCGAATTCTCCAGCTTCTCTCCATCTCTCTTCAGGAGTGCCTCAGATAAAGAAAGACTGGAATGAGTGACCTTTCGGGGGCTTATGAGGCGATGGGACGGGGAGTGATGGGATACTTGCACCTTACTAAAGCCTTCACCAGTGTAAGGGGGGGGGTTTGTCACCCTTCCCTCCCCTCTATAAGGAGTTGATTTTACTGGCGCCAGACACCCACCTCCCTCTATGGCCCCTTAGGCAATTTCGTACCTGTGTGAGCCATGCTCCTCCTGGAATGTGGCTGGCTTCTGCAGGGGGTCTTTGCTTGGTCTTCCTGTCCTTCAGGCTACTTTGGATGGTGGTCTCGTTTCCTCTGGAGCCGGGTCGGCTCTGTGAGTCCCGGCGTCGCTGGAAACATAGGTGGTCCTCAAAGATCGGCACCAGTAGGCTACAAAGGGGTCGTCATCATCCACTGGATCTGTCGGCGTATCCTCGAGTGCTGACTCTGCCGTAGCAATCGCTCACAGTCTTCCGCTGGTTTCAGGATTTAAACTCCCCATTTCCTTGTCCTTAGCCGTGAATGGTGGAAACACCGCAATGGCGTAACCTCTCTGGGCGGGAGGTAATTCCAGGAAGTTGTCAGGGTTAAAGGGACCGCTACACCCTTTCTCTTGGATGGTAGAAGATGTAAAGGGATGAGACGGCTGCAAGAGAAGAGAAAGCACGGCATGAGCGGGGAATGGGTCGTCCTCCATATCCTCGGGGTCGCTGTTCTGAGAGAGGTGAGAGACCCCGTGACAATGTATTACAATTATTATTTTCTTTTAAGTTATACTAAGTAATTGACTTCAAAGAACACATATGACTGGAGAGAAAACAGGACCACAAAAACAGTTCTTATGCAACACTTACTTCAGCCAAAGTAAGTGCTTTTTATTTTCAATTATAGTTTAAGCAATTAGAAAATTATCGTAAACTTATACATCTATGAAAATTCGTGACTTATGGGACCCCAGTGGAGTGACCATAACCAAAACAGTGAATATATCTACAGTGACAATTTTTAAAAAAGGGGAGTTGGTTATTGGAGTAGAAAGGATGTCCATAGAGGTTTCAGAGTAAATCATAGTTACTAGAGTATGTTCTAGTGTTTCTTGGACTATCCTTTATCAATTGTCGACGACGGTCGACCCTCTATCATTACGGGCTCTCTTCAGGACAGAGATTCTGGAGACCTAGGCATTTCAAGAAGGCCGGTGGCGTAATTTTAATATAGTCATCTATCATTAATATTCAGTCTGTGAGGTTTCCCAATGAATAGACTACCCTCCATGGGCGTGTTCTTTACAGATAGAAGGGTTAAATCACACCTTGTTTCCGTATGTTACATCATCCCGGTTCCTGGAAGTATCGTCTGAGCACCGTATTAGATACCGGATTAACAGTTATCCCAAGTGTTGGATGAATTCTAATACTCCGACCAGTCTGCCACACCGTTAAGTCAAATACGGAAACAAGTTGTCATTTAACCCTTCTATCTGGAAAGAACATGCCCTTGGAGGGTAGTCTATTCATTGGAAAACGTCACAGACTGAATATTGATGCTAGATGACTATATTAAAATTACGCCACTGGCATTCTTGAAATGCCTAGGTCCCCAGAATCTCCGTCCTGAAGAGGCCCCGTAATGATAGAGGGTCGAAACGTCATCGACAATTGATAAAGGATAGTCCAAGAAACACTAGAACATACTCTAGTACATATGATTTACTCTGAAACCTCTATGGACATCCTTTCTACTCCAATAACCAACTCCCCTTTTTCAAAAATTGTCACTGTAGATAAATTCACTGTTTTGGTCATGGTCACTCCACTGGGGTCACATAAATCATGAATTTTCATAGATGTATAAGTTTACGATAATATTCTAATTGCTTAAACTGTAATTGAAAATAAAAAACATTTACTTCGGCTGAAGTGAGTGCTGCTTAAGAACTGTTATTGTGGTGCTGTTTTCTCTCTAGTCATATGTGTTCTTTGAAGTCAATTACTTAGTTTAACTTAAAAGAAAATAATAATTGTAATACATATTGACTAAAACTTATGCACATTTTGCTTAAATCGCTGCAAGACAGTAATACCTTGTTAAAAATATAAAAGTTTGGTCTAAATGAGTTCCTTGTGAACAATTGTATTTTGGCTGATTGCTATACCCAGTTCACAAGGACATATGCGTTGCTCTTGTTTTTGTTGATTGAAGTGTTTGTAGAACTATCAGTTGCCTCTTGTGAAGGCACATTGATGTAAATTTCCTTATTGGGCCGAATTGCAATTTGCATTTCAGTTTATTTGGATGTTATTCAGTTTCCACAGGTGTAATTCATGCTCCATTATTGGCTACTCCTGCATCTTGCGCAGAGGAGTCTTGAAACGTTATTAGTCTTTCCATCTGAACTTCCTGTATAGTAGCGAGAGGAGATCTGCGGCTACTCAGGATACCACGCGGCCTGCTGCTGAGAATCGGCCACATAGTGTGGTTCGATCAGATCAATGGAGACAAATCTTTTTTCTTTTTTGCCGGCAAGAGGCGGAAAAAGTACTGTTCTTGTTCCTTGAACCGCCAGGACAGGTACAGGTGTTCTGAAGGATGGCCCAAACTCCTTTTTGTCCACGATCTTTTCTCTGACTAGGTCCCCAATCTTCGGGACCCAGACAGGTATTGCCGGAACTGGTTTCACTTCCCCAGTGGTGGTGCGTTTTACTTGGACGTTGCTTTGTAATGCCCAGAATTCATTGAGTTCCTGTAAAACAGCCAAACGATCATTCAATACAAATGGTTTTACATCTGCCACTGTGCTGACACAATCGAGGTCAGGTACCCACATTCTTGTCCCAAACAGGATCTCATAGGGGGTACGTCCTCCCAAGGACTTTCTTGACATAATGTTTAGTGCCCTCTGGACCCCATGTAGGTGACTGACCCAACTACCGCCCGCACCTAATACCCTTGCTGTTAAGGATTGCTTTAGGTCCCGGTTTTTCCTCTCCACCACCAAATTTCCATCTGGATGGTAGGAGGAGAAGTGACGCAAGGCCACGCCCATACTTTCCATGGCTTCCTCGTAAGCCCGAGAGCTAAACGCAGGGCCGCGGTCGGAATGTAACATGCCAATTGCGTATGTCCCAATGTAGACTCGCAAATCCTTCAAGCGTCAGCCGAGCGCTGAGGCCAAACCCATGGAAATCAAGAGCATGAATCTACTGCCACTAAGATTTACTTGTAAGCCCCGTCTGAATTTAAGGGGCAGCAGTGATCCAAATAGACACATGTGAGAGGTCTGTCTGAAATGAGTAATGGTGTTTGTGGTGGCCATACTACGGTGGAACCCTTCATCTGCTGACAGATGCCGCACTGTAAGACATAAGCCTTTGTTTGTTTAGACAAACTTGGCCACCAGTATCGCCGCTTCAGTAACGACAGACGACACTGTAGCTGTGACTCCTGCGTGTGCAGAGCCCAGACCCTCGTGAGCAGCTAGAATTAAACCTAATCTGTGATCCATGTTTGGTACAACTCTATCCCCCACTCCTGGAATTTGAGCATACGGTGTGTTTTGCGCATCTAGTTTATAGGAATATTTGAGTGAAAAGCCTTTCGGGACGTCACAGCCGTTCTTTGAGGCATTGACTGCTATCAGTATGTCTCCGTCTATCCTCTTGCTAGAACAAGTGATTGCAGCAATGGCAGCAGTTCGCACTGTTGCCTTGGCAGCTTCATCAGCCAGTGAATTCCCTTCAACGTGTACGCCAACACGTTGATGACTCAAGGTGTGAATAACTTGAGCCTGTGGCAGGCATGCTTTCAGCTTTGCCACTTTTTCCCATAACAATGTATGCTTAATTGTGCAAACCCTTGGAATCTCTAAAACCATTCTGGCCCCAGTAATGAAGATATTCATTGTAAGACTGCACACAGTAGAATGAATCGCACACTATCAGTCTGGGGAATTTCCGATCCGTATACTGTAGTGCTAATATCAGGGCTTTCAGCTCTGCCAACTGTGCTGTACAATCTTCCAGAGATTGCGTAGTCATATTGCTGGGATGGAATTTACTGTCCCACACTCGTCCCTTCACTATAGCACATGCTGCACTATACTGCTGTTTACTTCCTATGGCAGACTGAGCAGATCCATCAGTATAAATGATGTATTCATATTTTTCCAGAGGCAAGTTTTCATTCGGGAGAGGGTATTCTTGTTCGTACTGCAGGAACTCTTGTGTTTTCAGTGTAGAATCGTATATGTAATCTACATCTGTTGCAGTGAGAGAACTAGCCCATTGTATCCATTGCGGATGCAGTGCTTTCGTATTTGGAATGCTCGCTTTGGTAACAGCTTCTAAAGTTGGTACCGGGGTTACTATGATAATACGTTTCCCCTGTGCTAGTGCTCTTTCTCTCACTACAGCAGTCTGTACTGCTAGGTGGGGTTTGTCCCGGGAAGAACATCAAGGACCATCTCAGACCTTGCTCACCTCTTGTGGCAGGTACGGAATGATAATGCAGATAAAGTTTTTAAGTGAAGACTAGAATGGGCCTTGGACTTAATTTCATGAAGATTATGTGTGCTCTATACTCCAACCCCACAGCACAGGATACGTGCAACGGCTTTCTTTCAGACACTGTAATCATTGGTAGATGGGCCAGATAGTGGTGACTGAAGTCTCCCCTCCTTTTCCTGATTGCCCTTGAGGGCTTGGCGATAGCAATTTGGAAGGAAGATGCACTGTAGGGCATACTGACATTGATAGGAGAACATATAATAATGACATATGAGGGCAACATTCTTCAAAACCTCTCCACACCTGATCGATCCATTCCAATAATTACAGACATCATCTCCTAATTTTCATACTTTTGGGAATATAAGATTAATTGGACAAAAAGCGAGGCGATGCCAATGATGCAGTACATGACAAGTGCAGCATTAGCTGGACTACCTTGCAAATGGATCCCTAATACATTTAAATACCTTTGGAGTACTGGTCAGCAGGAATCACCATCAAATGGTGCAGGACAATGCTATACTGCTAGAGGATTAAATGATACATGATTTCCATAAATGGGGTGGCCAACATCTGTCATTGCTGGGACAAGTTCAAACTATCAAAATGACTGTGGCCGCATGTTTTATTTATCTATTTGGAATATCCCCCTTCCTATCCCACGTTCTACTCTGAGATCCATTAATCAGGCAATCAAGCACTATGTCTGGGGCACTGATAGACCCTGGTCTGTCCATGTCCAAGTTATATGCACACAACACCTGTGGAGGTCTGCATCTCCCCTATATTGAACATTACTATGGTGATCAACTGTTGCAATTCACATATCACTTCGAAATGATCTGGAGATGCCAGACTGGGCCCTCATCAAGGGTGGCCTACTGAGGGAAAAGATGGTATGCAACTACTTAGCCAAATCGCAGATGCATCTGAACCATAGGCTACAGATCTTTATCCAGCTCTGAAAATGCCAGCATAAGGTTCTTCAGCCTGGGAGCACCGATCTGGCATAATGCTGGAATTTGGATTGGCGCACAATCATTTTTCTGTGAGTATTGGGTCTCTAGATGAATCCTAGTAATACAACAACTTTTTGAAGACAACAGCATGAAGGAATTCCTGACACTAGGTGAGGAATATGACCTCCCAGAAAACGAGTTCTGGAAATACCGCCAACTAAAAAGCTGGCTGGGAACAAACTGGAATGGCATGGCGAGCAAAGAAATGATGGATTTAACCCAGATCTGTAACTGGGGGTGATTATTTAATTTTTTCAGCATTCCATCCATCATCTGTTATTTTTGTCTATTGTCCCCCTAAGTAGGAAGGGTATGCTCAGACATGGGTCCCGTGCTCGCTATCCCACCAGATTCAAGCTAGCCTGGCTGATATGGGGCGATACCCCGAAACCAGTCCCAGGATGCTTGTTTCTGGTCCAGGGAGGGCCTGGCCTGGCAGTTCTGGCTGGATTGTTCCCATGGGGAGCAGGGTAAGACTGATTTTCATATGGCTGGGTACAAACTGGAAGGGGAGGGCAAGCAAAAAAATGTTGCATTTAACCCAGATCTGTGACTGGGCGATGCGTTGGTTTTGCTATGTGATGCACCGCTTAGCCATGGTGATCTGTTGATTAGCAGAGAAGATACATTGTTTCCACTGGAAATCCCCTTAGGCCTACTTCCAAGGTTCCAGGACTGTGGTGGCACCACTTAGAAGGGTAGACTCACAGATGGCAGAGTCCAGGTTCAGGGGTTGGAGGCCTGTTATATCCCTGAGGCTTCAGATCAGGAGGCCAGTCAATTGGCCCTTGGAGTCACTCTGGGCTCTGAGGTCAAGTGATGCAGGTCCAGTCCTTCTCATCTGGCAAGAAGGAAGCAGGCAGAAGTTCAGAACAGCAAAGCAGGAGTCCAGAAGAGTGCAGTCCAGCAGAGTGGTAGTCCTTCAGCGGCACAACATGCCTTCTTCCTGCCAGAGTATTCACAGGTCCAGAAGTGTACTGAAGTGATGGTGTCCAAGACTTATACCCAGTGGTACCATTGAAGTGGTTCTGACTTCAAAAACATGCCTTTGAAGTTCACAGATGTCCTCTCTTCCAGCCCTGACTCCAGTTGCACTACGGGTGTATACACTCCTTTGCGGACAGGTCACAGCCTATTCAGGTGTAAGAGAGGCTGAGCCCAGCTCATCCCTCTCATACTGACAGAGGAGGAATAAACCAAGCCCACCTACCAACTACTCCCAGTCATGTGAACAGAGACATGTTACAGGTGCCAAATGGCTAAAGCAAGAAAATGCCAACTTTTCAAAAGAGGCATTTTCAGAATTGCAATTTAATTTCCGACAGACCATAAGTTTGGATTGTAAATTGTGATTCCAGAAACACCAAACTTGAATCAGTTATATCTTCCCATTTGTAAATTACGCTTTTAAAAGGTAATAAGGTAATCCAAGTGTTACATGTGTAAGATATAGGTCTTGCAGTAGTGAAAAATGAATTTAAGAGTTTCTCACAACCAGGACATGGAAAACTTAAAGGTACATTTCCTGCTTTTCAAATACATTGCACCCTGCCCTCTGGGCTGTCCAGGGCCTATCCTAGGGGTGACTCTTATGTATAAAAAGGAAGGTTTGGACCTGGCAAAAGGTTTATTTTGCCAGGTCGAAATGGCAGTGTAAAGTGCACACACCGGCTCTGCAATGTTAGTCCAGAGAAATGTTTAAATGGCTAATTAATAGGGTGGCCCAACCAGTGCTGGACTCCCAATAGTAGCACAAACAGTGCTGAAGTCCCAATAGTAGCATTTAATTTACAGTCCCCCCTGGGTACATGTACTACCACTTTACTAGGGACTTATAAGTCAATTAAATATGCCAGTTGGGGATGAAGTAATATTACAATGTTTGAGGGGGAGAGCACAAGCAATTTAGCACTGGTTAGCAGTGGTAAGGTGCACAAAGTCTTAATACCAGCAAAATTGAGGTCAGGAAAATTAAGGGGGAAGACCACCGTGAGAATGTCAGGTCTAACAGCACTGGTCCGCTTACAAACTCCATCAAGCCAAAATGGTTCCCATGTCAAACTCCAGCCGCTGTGATCAGCCAGAATGCGGCATCCTCCACCTTTATGGTCCTGCCCTCTGCTCAAAGATTTTTGGAAAGAGGTCTGGCACATGCTGCAACATGTCTGAGTTTGTCCCTTGCAACCACCGATGGACCGAATTATGCTGCATAACATGGCCGCACTGGACAATATCACAGCTCATGAGACGAGATGGTTGTCTTCATATCTAGCAAAGGGCAAAATGAGCATCCTCAGGAAGTGGGAATCGTGCACCCCGCCTCAGCTCATTGACTAGCCTGAACTTATGATCACTCTAGCACACTTTGGGAAAGGAATGCACAAGTTGAATGATCAGCAACATGAGTACAACCCTATTTGGGAACTCTTTCTTAGCCTTTTGGCTTAACAAACTAAAACCTGCTGCAGTAGGACATTGAAATTGAACCGGTGAAATTAGTTTTAAAGATTATAGGTTGCTCTCTCAGACTTTGGGATATGGTTTTAAAAATAAAGCAGTGAGGGCAGAACTGGGACTCACAGCTCCTGAAGTTTGAAGATGGTGTACTGTGAGTATATCTGCATGATACACCTGATCCTTATCTGTAGACTCTCAGCTTGTCATGAGATAGTTATACGATGGTGGTGTACAACTTCCTCTCTTTTTCTTCTATGGTACTCCATGACTGGACATCTATGTACTTATTTAATTTGGAAAAACCTAATAAAAATATATCAAACTGAAGTGATCCAGAGGTTGGCTCACTTCCTGGTTTGGAGCCTTCTTGATTTCCTTTTATTGTATCACCTACACTAACACAGGTATAATAATATATTAAGGAAAAACAAATGGCTTTTTTTTACAAGCTGGACAGAATAAGGTGGGAAATACCATTATCCAGGGTGAGATACCTCCGATTCCATATTCACACATGTAAAATGAGGCATAACATGTGGTTTGATCTGCTGTAATTGATCAGCAGAAAACTGCGAGAGTGTGGATTTTAGCCCTTAACTTGCAATGACAGCCTAAAAGACGAATGCAAATTACTTGCATGTAAACACAGAGGACCTGATTTAGATCTTGGTGGAACTCCAGTCGTCCCTCTGAGGCAGAATTTCCAAGTACTCCTCCAAGCTGACAGTATCCTGCCTGCGTATTTTGATGTGTGCTGGCTGAACATCCATCCACATCCACAGACTGTTTCCCATCATGTTAGTGGCACACCTTAGTCGAGGCGGCGGACTCCTCTGCTAGCTAACAGTACTCCATTGCTGTCGTGGTCTGTGCATCTGCGCTGAGCCTATTTAGATATCACCGTTGTGCTGGCATTGTTCTAATGGCAGTTTGCTGTTGGAGTAAGTCCCTGGGGGAGTGGAAACTGGTAAGTACTATTGATTTATGTGTCAATACACATATATGTTTTGTTTGCTTCCAAAATATATGTATGTAATGTATTATGCCCCTTTTCTTACATATTGCATAGCAAACAAACAACACACAAACACTATTAAATGAATACCCACAGGCAACACAAGCACAACACCCACAACCACCACAACAACATCATTTATTTTAAGTGTCAATACAGGTGTGTTAATTTTACCTTTATAAGTTGTTAAATGTACACTAATGCATTACACATAAAAAAATGCATGTAAGAGCAATGGAAAAATACACAAGACTAAAGCAATTGTCAACACACTATTCATAGTAAGACAAGTGTAAAAGAATCCGGAGACAACGGAGTTGGTTAGCATTGTGGTCATGTAGTAGCAGCAAAGGGAGGACCTGGACAATGGGATTGAAGATGGAAACGGAAGTGGGATACAGAATAAAAGGTATGTTTCTATCTTATTTCCTTCAATTCCATCAACTCAAAGAAGGAAGTACCACTGCTACAGTTTCCTCAACGGAAAGGCACACTGTGATTAGCCTGGTAGTAATCTTGGCTGGACAGCCACTTCTGCCTATGATGCTGTTGATGTCGGTGAAAATTCCTGGCGAAGTCAGCTGCACTTGGGTGGTCTTTCATTCATGGACTCACTAACATCTAAATATAGCGGGCAGACCGCCAAGTAGGCAGGCGGTGAAACCGTCGAAAAAGTGACTGCGGAACCAGATCTGCCAAGATCTAAATCAGGCCCAAAGTATTGGCATTTCTTAATAGAAAATCTCTTTTTTTATCCTGTGTTTATTTACTGTAGAATCCACTGAAGACCTGTTTTAATGCCTCTTAGGTAATCAGTGATAAACAATGTAGATCATAGAATGGCCTATTTATTAGTCAGTGGTCTCAGATTATGATTGGAATTGATATTTAGCATTTGTAGATTATATTCAAATTCTCCATCAAAATTAAAAAAAAATTGATTTTGATTTACTAAGTTGTGAAATCTGTCAATTTTGTTCAATTGGGCAGGGTCAGAAGAAAGCAAGGTTTCACCTAGAAACCACTATGCCCCTCTTGTTTAGTGGACATTGCCCAATCAGTTGAGATTTCTTCATCATAATCAATTGTTTTTAGTTTGATTCCTTAACCTGTTCCCATAAATGTTTAGAGTATTCTCATTTGCTTTTTACAGGTTTGGAGTTTTCTCAGGCTCTATCATTGCAGTTTGTTCCATTCTCTGATTTAATTTAAAAACATACTTGTGATTATTCATCCGGTTAGCAGCATGAGCAAAACTCAGACCAAACTTTAAGCTTTGCTCCTCCTCTCACATCAATTGTGTAAATGAAATATCTATTACTATGATTTCCATTTCAAAACTTTGCTTTTCATTTACCTTGTTTGCTGTTTTGTGAGTATTTTTTACCTTTTTATTTTTGCTCCTTCATGTTAGAAAACTGTTTCATTTTCCTCTGCCTTTCCATTGTCTTCTGCCTCTTTGATTGCTTCTCTACCTCTCTCTTCCTAAAAATTCAACATGTTTCATGGTTGCCCATCAGTAGTGCTTAATTTGCGAAAATATTAGTGCTGGGGCCCTCTTCAGGAGGCCACTAAAGCTTGCCCCAGCCCATTGCTATTGCCAGCACTGCCAATGCCAGTACCAACACAACTAATAGGCATCACACTCCTCCAAATGTGACAATTCAGACTATTCCAGGCCCTCAAAGCAATGAGAATTGCTTGGAAGGCAGGTAGTAGCAAATTTAAGGTATATTGAATCAATAAACAACTGTTGTTGTGCTAGTTTCTATATAAGACACACAGAACCACCATGTAGCAGACTGTCATAAGTGCTGGTGTTTATAATTAACTGCCAGTGCCGAGTACCATAAACCATCAGCTCAAATTAAGCAGTGCCTATCAGTTGAGGGACAGTCTTCTGGACTGTCTTCTGAACTGTCATCCGATGCACTGCTCTCCCCTGATTCTTTCAGGATGTTGGGTCTTTGTTTTCAGCATTTTTATCTGTGTCATTTTTTAACCCTACTGTTGTCTCTCCCCTCTGGTAAAACTTCTAAATCCAAATCTAACATTGCTTGTGCTAGGAAAATGCAAAAGTCCCATGATACCTGGGAAACATCCTGATATTTTTGCAGGAATTACCACTTTTTACTACTGTGTTTCTACACCCTGTGCATGTTATGAACAGGTGTATCTTTATCATATCAAAAGTGTGCTTGAAAATGAGTCCATAAAAACACCCAAAAAGTACATACTTTTGCAAGAGAAATAAATGCCAAGCATAAATTATGATGTTTTCTGATATATGGGCCTGATTAGGATGGCGGTGAGACCGCCACCAACAGCTGTCTCACCACCATCCTAAGCAATATCCCCGCCCGCCACATTAGGATAGCGGGCGGTTTGGTGGTGGTCGGAAAGACCAACTGCCACGCATCCGTGCATCAGAGAGAATTGTATTCTCTACAATGGTGGCGGTGCCTGTCAGGCACAGCCGTAGGAATTACAATGTCCCTTTCTGCCAGCCTTTTCATGGTGGGTAACCTGCCATGAAAAGGCAGACGGAAAGGGACTTTGGGGGCCTGTAGCGGGGCCCCTTTCCCCTGCACCCCAGACATGGGACCTGGGGGCACCTATGGTGCCCCCCTACATATCCCTGCACCATGTGGCAGGCACCGCATGGTGCCTGCCACGTACTGCAGGAATATGTGCTGTATCCCCTTTTTGTCTTGTGGCGTGTGCTGCAGCCAGCAGCACACGCCGCAACACAAAATATAGGCATTGCGACTGCCATGGTGGTGGTCACATTGTAATGCCTATGTTGGGACCGCTGACAGTCTGTCAGGCGGTCCCATTTCCGATACGGTCGCCATCGTAATCAGCCCCTATATCCCCACTTCAGCACCTTGAGACCCTCATGGGTGAGTAGCTGTGCTTAACAAGTACTGATTGATTAATTGATTGATATTGAGTGGGCCACTTATGCTCAACGCTGCAATACACAATGTGACTTGCATTACTAGTCTTCTGTTCTAAGCAACATGTCTGACCCTGCCCAATTGAACAAAATTGACACATTTCACAACTTAGTAAATCAAAATCTAATTTTTTTTATTTTGATGGAGAATTTGAATATAGTCTACAAATGCTAAATATCAATACCAATCATAATCTGAGACCACTGACTAATAAATAGGCCATTCTATGATCTACATTGTTTATCACTGATTACCTAAGAGGCATTAAAACAGGTCTTCTGTGGATTCTACAGTAAATAAGGTGCCTCGCTTATGAAAGTAGTTAAGAGTAATTTAGAGGTTCTTTATTAACTACTTACCGAGAGGTAATCTTGGGAAAACAGAGTTGCATTTGTGTCCTAGGTGCTTCTGCTCATAGAGAATCGGTAGTCAAGCCAAGTTGTAAAAAGGAAAGGGCACTTTGACAATCACCGAAGCTAAGTCCATCAGAAAATGAAGGCAAGATTTATTATCATTCATTGTTGATGCTCGGGAGATGGTAAGAAGGACTACGTAGTGCAAAGAATCGCTAACATTGATCAACATTTTCTCACAAAAGGATTTTTGTTACATAATTTGACATGACAACAGCACTGATTAGCTTTGTGTTGTGTAGCACAAACCCCAAAAATGAATGCAAAGGGGACATTATGTGGACTAAGATGCCTAGCAATTTACCAGGAAGACCCCCGAGGGTGGAAGGCACAGAAGCAGAGATAGTGCCTGGGGCCCCTTAAGATGCCAAAAGGGTCACTGCAGTATGCAGGAGCAGCAGAGGAGCACAATTGGAGAAGGCTGGCACCACGGAAGCAGTGCCTGGATCCACTCCTCCATGAGGGCTGATCGCCTAGAGGGTGCTGGTCAATGCAGCAACCCACAAGTGTGGGACCAGGGAGGCCCAGAAGAGATAAGCTGGGGAGAGACATGCCCTCCCAGCCGTCAGAAGGCCCGATCACCACCAAACCTATCCCAACTTGGAGGAAGGTAAATGGACATTGACAGACCTAAATCCCCCCCTGGAATCTGGGAGAAAACCCCACAACAAGATAATGCACAGATGCTTGATGAGGGTCCACAGCCTCTCTCTACATCCCCCACATTATATGTAAGGCTGGGCGTAGTTCGCGAAGTAATGCTTCGCGAAGCTACGCAAAGTGCAGTTCGCACTACGCAAGCTTCGCGTAGCACTATGCGAACTGCGTAGCGCACTGTTCGCAATGATTGCACAGTGCCGGATGCTTGTCCGCACTGTGCAATCATTGAAAACGGCAACTTGCACAGTGCGAGCTGTCTTTTACTGCCGCTCGAGTAGATTTTTACTCGAGCGGCAGCTTTCTCAACGCGGACTGGTAGTTTCTCATCGCGAGCGGTCGCGAGCATACGCGACCACTCGCAATGAGAAACCTGACCTCCCGCGTTGAGAATCTCGCCGGGAGGTTTATTTTCCACGCTCGCGATCGGCAACTTGATGTTGCTGATCGCGAACAAGGAAAAAGTCTCGCCGGGATGTCATTTTGCTTGCTCACGGTCGCCAACTTGACGTTGAGGACCGCGAGCAAGCAAAAAATGACCGCGGCACTACGCTACGCTACGCTACACGTGTTTGCACTGTGCTACGTGCAATTCGCGTTGTGCGAAGTAGCGCAAACTTCGCAAACTACGCGAGCGTAGCGTAGCACTTCGCCCAGGGTTAATTATATGCAGATGGGAGATCCCACCATAGGCCCCAAAATAAAAAATTTAATTAGCCCAGAGATAACTCTGAATGGTGGGGGTATAGACTGCTAAAACATGAGAGATGATAGCAGAAAGATATTTGGCATCCTATAGTGACTCATGATGAGCCTCGGGTAATTTGAATGAGGGAAAAATGCCTATCTTGGGTCCCAAATCTAAATGTATTGTTGAATAGCTGACTGAAACCAAATCTGAGGAGATATGATAGATGAGCAATAGGGGTAAAAGATAAGCCAGGGGCCATGCACAGTCAATAAAGATAGACAATCTGGTCCATGGCCCCAGGTTTGTGAAACAGCCAGTGCCCGACAAGAAGGAGATCTCAGAACACTGGAAAACCACAAGAATATCACCGAGATAAATCCACCAACACGGTCCATTCGAAATCTCACCTCCTTGCCAGCTTAAAATTCTTAAAAATGAAGTAAACCAGGAGCTTCAATTTGACATCACCAGAGAACTCACTGCCCTATGCTCAGACCTGGAGGAAAAAATATCAGTGCTATGGGACAATATAGACTCAGCTGGATCCAGAGTTGTTGAGCGGAAGGGGAAATAGAGACACTGAAGGAGAAGTGTGTGACTTTGAAAAAAATGTGTTATTACATGAACAATATGTTGCCATCCCCAGGAAATTAGAAAACCTTGAAACCCTCACCCACAGAGACAAGAGTAGAATACGAGGCTTGCAGGAGGGAGCAGAAGGCTCAAACCTAAAACATTTCAGAGAATGCCTCTTCACTACACTGCTGGGAAACAAACTAGATCAAATGAAGCCAGATAGAGTGCAAAGAGTGAGGCAGCAAAGAAACCATGAAATGGGCAGGCTATGTGAGATATTAACAAAATTACATGAATAACAAATCAAGAGAAAGTGGTAAAAGCAGCAAGAGAGAAGGACAGGATGAGCCACAGTGGTTATGGCTACTTATTTCAAAATACTGCCCTACAACGTTGGCCAGACAACAACATTCTTGACGAATTACAGAAAAGATTGAGGAACTTGAAAATCATTCAAGTCGTTCCAACCTGCGCAATGTCAGATTCTGGAGGGCTGTGAGGGCCAACAAATGCTTCAGTGGGCTGATTCATTTATTAAGACATGCTCTGCTGGAATTTACTGGCAATTTGACTTTAACAAGAGCTCATTGTGTCCCAGCGCAGTGATCCCCCAGCACAAAATACCCAGTTACAATTCTTGGTAATTTTGAGGACTATTGAGTTAAAGATTGTCAAACGCAATTCACCAGGGGCAGTTTTCTACACCTGATGTACCTCTTTGCTGCATCTTTTCTGATATGTCTGCCTCTGCAGCCAGAAGGCGGAAGGATTTTGTCAAAATGCTTCATTTATTTAAAGCACAGGGTGCACAAGCAACAATTGTACAGCAACCTAAATCGAAGGTTTTGGTAAAGGGTCAATTCTATCTGTTCTGTAATGTCTCTGAGGCATTGGAGCTCTTGCAGCGGATTTCTAATAAGACCTAATGGTGTTATTAATATTGTTGGCTGATATAGTGATCTAAGTAGCCAGTAGCTGATTTATAGTTAGGAACTGTTTATTCTTCTCATTTTTCTCTTCCCTGATGGGTGACAGTGTCGGGAGGGGGTGCAGTTTCATGGCACCCTGCTTAGGTAGGCACACTTAGGCAGGGGTATTGTGGGCACTTCCCCTCCCGTTGAGGGTAGGCTTTCTTTTTTTGTGGTTTCCTTATGGTATGTTTTTTGAGAGGGTCACTGGGAGGTTGCAAGGTGGGAGGAGGGCTGGGAGGTAGCCACATATATCAAAAAATGAGCAGATTTTTAATCAATTGCCAGTGGAAAGGGTTGGGGGGTTTAGAAATTCTATTTTTATATACATCACAAACAGAGCAGTTAGTTCAGAGTCCTTTTTGGGTAAGGTCGAGAGGTTATGTAAAGATTTTTTCTGATAAATATTATTTCTGAAAATGGGCCACAAAGTTAGAATTTTATTGTGTAATTTAAACGGTATGGTTAATAGATGCAAATGTGGTGTATTGATGAGATGACTGGCTTCTTTTTCTACTGAAATATTATTTTTACAAGAGACTCATCTTGGAATCAATTTGGGAAGGTTCATGTACCAAGGCAATATTTGCATGCTTGCTTGACTCAGCTGGCCTTGCAGTAAGAGGGGTTGTGATTTATCTGGGCAGAGGTTTGAATTGGGTTCTCAGGGATATAATAAGGGATCCGCAGGGTCGTTGACTGTGGGTAAAAGCTATGGTTAATGTTTTCCCTCTCATTTAGTAAACTATTATTCCCCAGGGATGGATGAGCCTGAACCTTTGCAGCAGATATATAATATTGCGTTGCTAGCGGTCTGGCCAATTATTTTGAGGGGGGTAATTACATTCAGGAGCTTGCAAATGATGCCTCTAATAAAAACAAAAAAACAATTAAAACCTCAAACTAAAAAGGTCATTGATATCCTTATGAATGATTTTCACTTAGTAGACCCATGGAGGTCTGACCACCTCGGTATGCAACAATTCACCTGCTTTTCATGTCAGCACCACAACGCTTCTCGTATTGATTCTTTTTACTTTCTCATTAAATTACAAAGGCTTGGTCTGATATTTGGGCCAATTCTTTCTCTTATAATTCACTTATTTCAGTTATTAAAGAGGTTGAGGCAACTCAGAACAATAGGTCCAGGTGGCAGTTGGACCAATTGTTATTATCAGATCACCAATGGCTCATTGATAAGAGGAAATTTATCCAGGAATTCTTTCAACAAAATAAGGGTACAGCTTCTTGGTTTTCCACATGGGAAGCTTTTAAGGCCACAGCCACGGTGCAAATTATTTCCTATCAGGCAAATCAACATAGGGAATGCTGACAACAAGTTTCTCAGCTGCATTCTGCTGTAGATCATGCATCATAATCAAGTAGATACTCATCAGCCTATGTAAAGGTCAAGCAGAAGTCGAGGGATTTCTTTGTGATGCAAGAAATTACTAGCTTGAGGGCCTTTCATCAGCAATTATATGAAGAAAGTCAACAGATTGGGAGGTATCTGGCTTGGTCAGCCCTGGTAAAACGAGAGGCTGCGTTTGTTAGGAAATTGAAGAATCCTGCTTCGGGGGACCTAGTATTGGATAAGGATCAAGTTTCTCAGGTCATTATAAGCTAGTGTATGAAACCAGCTATTCCACTTCTCAGTTAATTATAGCTCAATATTTTCATGCCATTAGAATACCATCTCTCGGGGATTCCCAGGCTGACCAATTTATGACCACTGTTTCACTCACAGAGATAGAAGGCGCTTTGGCCACAATGCCTTACGGCAAGGCCTGCGGTAATGATGACTCTCCAGCTGAATTTGATAGAACTTTTGCTGTTGAATTGCTGCTTTTCTTGATTGAATTATTCAATTATATTAAATATGGAGGTGAAGACTCATCCTTTTTAAGGAGTCATCTATTGTCATTTTTTTTAAAAAGGGCAAGAATCCCGAAGATGTTAATTCTTATGTGCCCATTAGCTTGCTTAATGCTGATTATAAGCTCTTCATGAAATTATGGGAAATTCGTATCATTCCATTTACTCAAGTTTTAATTCACACAGATCAGACAGGTTTGTAGCGGGTCAGCTGAGGGAAGCAAATAAAGCCTTTTTACTCCAGGCAATGTACTTGTTATTTGGCCTGGGTGGTGAACTCTGCTTGGTTTGCGGAGTATGAGGAGTTTTTGGCACTCCGCGGAGCACTCAGGGTTCTGAAAAGCTCCGCTCCATAAAGCAGAGCACAGTTTTTTCCTCGCTCGCCAACGTCAAGTTGGCGAGTGCGAGTGAACAAAATCCAATGCTAGACCACCTCCCAGTGAGATTTCTCAACGCGGGCGGTTGCAGATAGCAGCAACCGCTCATGTTGAAAAACCTTCCATTTGCGTTGAGAAAGCTGCCGCTTGAGTAGAACATCTACTCGAGTGACAGAAAGAAGCAGCTCCCTCTTGCACTGTGCATGGTGCAGTTCGTGCTGATTTTTCAGCGTGGGACAAACACCCGTTGCTAAAAATCAGCGTGAACGGCATGACCTAACGCACTCCGCTGCATGCGGAACTCCACGTAGCGCAGCAGAGTTTTTGGGTACATTGCAAAGTTCCGCATAGCGGAACTCCGCAAACTCTGCCCAGGCCTAGTTATTATGGTTGATGCAGAAAAAGCCTTTGATCTGGTTAACTAAGATTTGCTATTTTTCAGCCTAGAAATATTTGGGTTTCCTCTACACTTTGTCAGAATGTTACCACCAAGGATCACTGTTGAGGTGCCCGGTGGGATGGGCACCTCCATCAGACCCACCAGGCTTAGAGGAAACCATTCCTCAAGCCGCAGGGGCTCTCACCTGGCTCAGTGGGAGAGCCGATACTATAATATTCACTGCACTCTAGAATCTCATTCCATAATGCTTTGCGGGGCCTTTGGTTGGGATTGATTTTTGCCCATAACTTTGCTTGGGGTGGTCCTAGGAGGATGGGACCACCACCGAATCGTTCAGCATGATGTGCTCTTTGTGTTCAAGGCATCTATTTGGTCCTCTCCTTACGTTAGGGGGGGACCCCAAAAATCATCACCTTTCTCACTGCCTAATATGTTTCAAAGCTCACTTTTGTGAGGTGGCTATATGCTCTTTAGCATGTAAAGGTAAAGTTGCTTTACGAAGGGTATTGGGTATTGGGTAGCGGGTGCAGGTGCAGGAGCTAACTCTGCTATGTGGCATAGTCAGAGTTTTTGCCTGAATTCTGTGTTCCCAACAGAATGTGGAGTTGAGCAAACTCTGGTAGCGGATCGGAGTTCACCGCCCACTGCTACTTTTTAGGCAATTCATTTGGAACAACAAAGCATAGAGTGTGAAATATTCCGCTCTCCAACTGGACACCTTACAAGGTGGGTTGGCTTTCCCCCATTTTCAAAACTATTATCATGCGGCCATTTTGGATTTGTGTGCAAATGTTCTGGATTGCAGGGGCACGATTGACTCCTTTTTTCTCGATAAAATGATACCGGATGCCAGCACTGAACTGCCTTTTTTTCATTAAGGTTCCGAACTTTAAAAAAACAAACAGATATGAGGTTTTATTGGATTTAAGTGTCAGACCTTTGAGCATATATGGTTCTCATAATCTTCCTTCAGACTGGATGTTTCTCACACTTCAGGAATTAGAGCATCTGGGTTTAACTATGTCCCCGGCTGTAGTTATTCTTTGGGACCATTCCGGGTTCAGAGAGTTGGGGCATTTTCTTCTTCAGGGTAGATGAATGACATGACTCGAGATTTCTGCTCGGTGTTGTGAATATGGGTCACAACTTTTTCTGGGCTATCATCAGATTTTGTCTTTTTTTAGGGCTCAACATTTCGTTCCTAGTCTGGTCATGCACACTGCACTCAACTTTTTTTAGGTCTAGGTTGGTTGGAATAGGGAATTGGTATTGGTTAATATGGAATTTAGAGGTGCAATCTAATAATAATAAAAATATTTTAGATAAAATCCGCTCAACAACACAAATTGCCATTTTTCAGAGGGAGATTGGCAGACCACATCACTTTTAGGGCATAAGTTGTTGAGAGTGGCGAACTTTAAAAGGATGTCATTCCTCTCTCGTTGGATGACCTATTATATTCCAGCAGCCTTGAATAGAATGTTTCTGGCACTTGATAATTGTTGTTTTCATTGTAAGCACCAGGGTGAAGGGGGCTGGTTACACATTTTTTATTCCTGTGCTATGTTAAAGCCCTTTTGGCTTCAGTTGTTTATGGTTTTAAGTCTTCCTGTAGGGATACAATTGATTTGGATCCTGCTTTGGTACTCTTCATCTTCTTAAACACAGGCACTCTTAGAACTTAGCAAAATCAGGACGGAGGTTTTTGCCAATCGTTTTTATTATAGCCCACTCTCTGATTTTGCAGATGTGGCGACCCTGCAGAGTACCTGTGTATCAATAATGTCTGAATAAAATGATTAGAATGAAGCAATTTGAGGAAGCCTATGCAAAGAGGGTGGGAGTTTAAAGCAATTTAATGCCTCCTGGCAGTATTTCAATTTGATTGAAAACCAGGGCTCGGGGTTCAGTACAGATCTCCTCAAGGTGAATTTTGTGTAATGTTTTTAGGGACAGGGCTACAGCAGTTCTTCGCTATGTCACAGGTCTGAATCATTGACCCAATCTAGTGTGATTGAAAATTTAATTATTGATTAACTGCACTTTATTGTTGATTTTCCATTTTTCAGGACGGATACTGGCATGTGGTTGCTATTCTGTCCTGCTTAAGCATTTTATTATATTTATAAGGAATTATAGTTAATGAAAATTATTTAATATTTTTATGTCCTCAAGGACAGGGCTACAGTAGCCCTTTACTATGTTACAGGCCCGAGTTGTTGATCCAATCCAGGGCGATTAAAAACATGAATGTTGGCTTGTTGCACTTTATTGCTGAAGTGTTTTCCCATTTTTCATCAGGGATAGTGTCATTCGGTCACTAATCAGATCTGCACTAACCACTATAAAATACTTGCAAGGAATTGTCGTAATGAATATTATTCAACTTTATATGCACTTGAAAACGTCTGCCTATGCACTTATTTCTATTTGTAAGGAACAGTAGTGATGAATACTTTTTAATTTCAGTCTCTTTATGCACTTTCAGGGAACCTTAGTAATGAATATTTGCATTTTAGATCGCCTGCATTTATTAATGTCCAGAAACTGCTTTTGTTCTGAAAGATATTCTTTTTCTTTTGATTTATATTATCTATGTATAAGTGTACCACCACTCTGTGAATTGTAATTATGGTTGATTAGTGAAATGTTTCTGTGTTTTGAAATTCTGCGCAAATAAAATACAAATTAAATACAAAAAGAATATCAAATCAGGGGAAAGCGATAAAAGCAGCAAGAGAGAAGGACTGGATGAGCCACAGTGGTTATGGCTTCTTCTTCTTTCAAGATATTATCTTTACTACGTTGGCCAGACAAAAACATTTTTGACCAATTACATTCAACCTATACAAAGTAAAGCTTGTTTCTTTTCAGCATCATGTTTGAATTCAAGAACAAGCCGCCCCAGACCTCGGAGTGAACTGCTATAACACAGATTTTGGGTGCGCATTTGGAGAAATCATCGCTGAGCACATTAGAACCAACGCCAACCGAAGCTAAGAGGAGACTCAACCACCTCAGCAGAGACACTGTGGAAAAAGACACAACAAGGGACAGAGAGAAACGGCCTACAAAGTGAAATTGGGGTAGAATTGCCATACTGCTGTGAATAAATAAAATAATTATATAGGGAGTGTTGGACCTGGCCCTTTTTGGCAGGTTCACCCCTGAACTTTTTGCCTGTCCCTTAGCCTTTTCCCTGCGTAGTGTTGGTGATTTTAGACCTCTGGGCACTTTAGCACTGTGATCCAGTGCCAAGTGCGTGCGCGCGCTGTGCACATTTAGTGAGATTGACCTGCCTCCCATAGGAATGCATTGAGGATGAGTGTGTCAGTGGTAATTCCTGTTATGAGAGGTGCAGCATGATCAAGTCTAGTATGTCTGAATTCGTGAGAATAAATGCTGCGCAATGGTGTGCGCAGATTTATAGTGGCTGGTAGAGAAATGCCACTTCTAGAAGTTGGCATTTATGTGTGCTCTGTGTCTGCCTGCCTGATGTGGATTACATGTCTGGCTCTGTGAGTGACAGGAGCTGGGAGGTGTGTGTGGCTGCAGGAGGGGCAGGGTGAGTCAGCGCTAGGCTGAATGGGACACCTGAGCTGAGAGTGGTGGGAGGAGAGATCCCCTGACCCTGAATAGGATGTTGCCTGCCCTGTACAATGCTGGCTCCACCATCTGTGGTGCGTCTGATGTCCCTAGCCTGTCTTGTGAAAGGGAAGAGGAGCTGGGCAAAACAAAGTGCTCCAAAACTTCCCTGAACCAGTTGCATCTGGTTCCCCCATGCCCTGCACTCTAACACAAAGGGATTTTGGTGTATAAAAGAAGGGGCTGTGACCCCATGGAAATGTTCTTGCTTGTGGATCCTGATTCCTGCAGGGCGTGCTGCTGCTGGGGCCCAGGAGGACTTGCCAGGAGGGCTGCCTCCCTGGGCCCAGCTACGCCCTGGAACCCTTTGGCTTAATTTCTGTTAGCCCTGGGCCCTGACCTGCCCTTGATGCCTGGAAGACCCCTGGGACCTTTAGCTTTATTTTATCCAGGGCTTTTAGGCAGACTTTTTAGCACCAACGCTGCCTTGTGATTGGCCCAGCTGATGGAGAGCGTGGGCTTCGCGACGCCGAGCTGCCTTCCGCATGAGGGAATCCCCAGCGTAGGGATTCCCCAGAGATTGCTGGCCTTACGGGTGCCCACCCCGCTTATTTTCGGATTTTAGTGCGCAGGTGCCCACCCTGTGACTTCGTTTTGTTTTATAATTAACGCGGGTGCCCACCCCGCGTATTTGAGTCTATTGCGGGTGCCCACCCCGCCTGGCCGCCGTGCAAACTTTTATTTAAACTGCGCGGGTGCCTACCCCGCGACTTTGCCCCAAAGAAGAAGAATCACTGCTGCGGCCCCGTTCGGCCGAAACCGGAAGTCAGGCAACGTAGGGCCTGACGGCGGGCGGGACTTCTGTTTTCTCGAGGGAAGTCCCGCGCACGCCGCTGGTGAAGGAGAGTGAGAGAATCCAGGCGGGAGCCCACCCCGCGCTGGACCGGTGCCCAAGAGAAGTCCCGGGTCCCAGGAGGGGGCCCGGGTGAAGAGAAGAATGCGGCCGGGAGCTGGGCTGCGACCTGAGGAGGACGGGAGCCTACCCCGCCTCCCCGAGTGCCCATGACGAGTCCCGGGTCCCAGGAGGGGGCCCGGGTGAAGAGGAGAGGCAGCGGGGGTTCGAGCGGGGCTCCCGTGTGCTGTTGGGAGCCCCGGTGCCAGAAGACAGCCTGATCCAGCCTCCCCAGCGCCGAGAGGAGTCCGGGTGAAGCCAGAGAGGAAGTCCGGTGAGTGGAGCCTGGTGGGGAGGGGTGTGTGTGTCGAGGCATGCTATCGGTGCCTGCCCCCGTAGTTGCTCCCCCGAGGCACAGAGGTGCCAGAGCCTCCTTGAGTATTCCCAGCGGTACCGCCATGGCGGACCGCTGCACCGATGGGGCATATTTGTTTTTAGGGACCCAGTGGGGGTCCCGAGGCCCACGGGGGGGCCCGTGTCTCTTTCATTTTTGGCCATTTGTACAGCTGCCCCGCCTGCTAGAGGGCAGCTGCATCATGGGGGCATTTTGTGGTTGATAAGAGTCCCGGAGTGGGGCTCAGACGGCATGCGTAGTGCCAGTGCCATATTTGCATCTTGGGGGCATCTTTGTTGTTAGATGGCCCAGAGGGGCCCGTGCTTTCCCCCGTTTGGCTATATTTGCACAGTTGCCCCACCGGCCAGTGGGCAGCTGCAACGTTGGGCATATTTGTTTAAAGGGCCATTGAGAGCCCAGGCCTCATTTGAATATTTACAGCTGCCCAGCAAGTAGTGGGCAGCTGCAACGTTTAGGTTATTCTTTCTTTTAGGGGACATGTTGAAGTTAGGAGTGAGATGCACTCCTGTGCCCCTGACATTCACAGCTGCGCAGCACTTAGTGCCAGCTGCACCATTTAGGCCTGCGCAGATTGCGCACCCTTGACTCTCGCTGCCCTTGCAGCGCGCCCTGACTTTTGGACATAGGGCATTTGAGCCCCTCGTGAGATGGCCAGTTGGCCAAGGGGACTGCTAGGTTTATAGGGCGCCATGCCCTAATGTGATTTGGGTGTTAGTGAAGCCTCTTTCCTAGGATTTATAGGCTAATGTGATTTATACCTCTGCTATGGTTCTTTCTACTATGAGGTTATGTGCTACTGTGAGTATGTGGTGCTAGGAAATGTGATGCATTTACTATGGTTTACGCACCCTGTTTCATACCTCTAAAAATGTGGTTTCTATGCTTGTGAGGTTATTACTTCCTAATGCGTTTAGGTTGTGAGCTATTTTCCCCTGAGATTATTTCCTAATGTGATTTATACTTAGGATGTTATTGTCTAATGCGTTTAGACTAGAGAGATAATTGCATAATGGGTTTAGGGTGGTGAGGTTGGCGCATAAGGTTTTGCGCCTAATGTGATGCTGTGCATAATGTGGTTTATGTTACAGGCTGATGCTAAGTACAGTGGTTGCCAGTGATTACTGGTTGTACGTTTCTGATATGTCCTACATTTATTATGTGTTCTACATCTATTACCTTTTACTAAGTGAGGGTTCTGACAGTGGTCCACGTGGCCCTGTCATGTGTACATAATCCCCTGTAAATATTGTCCTGTGCCAGTTGGCACAGCGTATTGTATGTGAGTGCTATTCTAATGTGTTTTATGATAATACAAAGGCTATTTTTATATATAACCTTGTGTGGAGTTCCTTTTGTGGTGTGCCTGGGGTGTTGTGCTGTGTGTGTGTTGCGCAAACGCTTTACACATTGCCTCCGGGATAAGCCTGACTGCTCGTGCCGTGCTACCAAGGGGGTGAGCAGGGGCTATCTTGGGTGTGTAACTCTCTTGCCCTGACTAGAGTGGTGGTTTCTGCTTGGCTTTGGCGCAAGCCTTAGCCAACCAGAAATCCCATTTCTAACAGGGAGAGGATAGAACTTACCCACTCATATGGAGGAAGAGGCACGTATCTGTACTTCTACTTCACCGGATGTACATCTCAATGATATATCAAGATGTTGCAATGATGGATGACTTTGGGACCTGACTTCCAAAAACCACATAAGGTTGCTTTGATGGAGCTTGACTTCTGGGAGATCAGAGCTCAAAAGCTTCTGAAGACAGCCCTGTATTTATAATGTGCAAAATGTCCACTAGGGTGGTCAAGACCTGGTCCTCTATAGTCCTTTCACTTGTATTTGATTTTGTATTTTCAAGCAATGTTTGGTTTGTTGGGGAAATCTGCGTGAGGTAGTTGTGCCATTGCCATGCACATTCAAGGAGAGACTCTCTTTAGAATCACTAATGCAACAAATAACACCCAAACCAACAAAATACAAAGACCCCTCAATAAGAGGGGACACAGAGATGAGCTTAGCCATACATAGACTTTAGATTGGTAAAAGTAATATTACTTAACTTAAAAGGACTAAGGGTCCGATTACGATGCGGTTAGGAAAGCATTCCCACCTAGGGCCCGATTACGATACGGTTAGGAAGGCCTCCTACTGGCATTTGCTCCTTCCGAATTGGATCGGGAACGTGCCTTCCAGAACAAGAGCCAGATTACGATGCGGTTAGGAACATAGGCTCCCATTGAAGTCAATGGGAGTCCCACCAAATCGTATCTGGAAACATCCGGATGCATCATACTCGGTCGGAAACCATTTACAAACCGATTCGTTCGGGAAGATTTCCTAACCGCATCGCAATCGGGCCTTAAGTGTCCAGAATAAATTCACAATGATATGGTACTACATAGGAGATGGGAGTTACAATATTGTGGCCATAGAATAGACTCATCTAAAAGTGTGGAGTAGATGAGAATCAAACATAAGCAATATCACATGCCTTCTATTCCTCATGCCTCTCAAGATGTAATGGGGTGTCTCACTTCCGACATCCTTGTCATTTATAAAAAGTGATGTTAAGAATGATAAAGAGGAAATATATCTCATAGTAAAGAGTCTGCTTGAAGGAAAAAAGATAACAACAGTGATTATCAATGGCATCAACTAAGGCCAAGATACCTTATTGTGTGATGCAGTATATGTATTGGTGGGTATTACAGAGGGTGACAACATACTTTTGGGAGACTTTAAACCAGTCTGGAACCTTAGAGTGGAGAGAACAGGCAGACGAGCCACACACTCTGAATGAATCTGAAGAAATGTAAAAGTAAACTTAAGAAGCTAGGCCTCTGGGTCATTTGATGGGAAGAACAATTATTACACATTTTTCTCCCATGTCCATGGGATGTATCGAAAAATGGATTATACTTTTGTCAATAACCCCCTGGTACCAATAATATCACAATTCAAGATAGGCATGATATCCATATCCAGTCATGCCCCTATCTAATTAGACCTACCGTAGAAGGAGAAACCAAAGAGGGGAGGAAGATTAATTTTTCATCCATCACTTTTCTAAGACCCCATGCTATTAGGGGACTACACACACACAAATGACACCTGTAATGACTAAAGCCACTATATTGTTAATACAGTAGCAGGGAAAATACCCAGGGAAGTGCTCATCATATACACCTGTAATGCTTCTAAACATTGATATGGAAATCTTCACAAACATATTGGCTCAGCGACTGGAAAATGTACTTCCAGGTATCATACAGGCTCACCAACCAGGACTCATAAAACACCGTCAGACCCATGATAGTATTAGAGGGGAAGTCTACCTGCTCAAGAAAGAGGAAAGAAAGCAATGCCAGTGATTATAGTGGCGTTAGAAACAGAAAATGTGTGATCGGATGGACTGGCACGTCTTTGCAGGACTTTAGTTGATTACTTTATTTACATAATGAGACGTTCAAATAGATATGTGCATCACACTTATTTGTGCAGGTTTGCTTGTGCATATGGGTGTCTCACAGTTGCCAATATATTGTCCACATGCCAAAGCGATGATCTCACTGAAGCCATTTCCTTGTTAAATAGCTTCTGAACAAAATAATCCTTTACCACAACAACCAAAAGTGGACACAAAACTTGCTAGTCTCATCCATCAGATAGTCACGTATGCCCACAGTTTATTTCAGGAATGCATAAGCCAGTTTCCTGTATCCAGCAACTGTGCAACCTTGTGATAATTCCTTGTAAAAGCACACACTGCTTCTGGTTAAGTGGCATAACCTTTACAAGACCCAAAGCATAGCCATGACAAACACTGACCACATCCAGACAGAGGCGCATGTGGAGGCACCCAAGGACTCCCTGGAGAAACAGCATTACAATTGTAGGGTGTCTCCAAAATGAGAGATGGAGAGTCTGGGCCACAAGGAAGTCCAAGTTCCTCCTGGACTGACTTAGTCATGCACACTACCCACGGAACATGATACATTGTGGAAAGTGCAATTCAAATGCTCTTGCTTCCCAGAAGTGTTTGAAGATGTTCCATGTAGAGACTAGAAGACTGGAGACAGAATGCAGCTCTGCGATATGTCACTAGTCACTGAAAGTTGCTCTGATCATGCTTTTTTCTTATAAACAATTTCTGTTGGTCAGCTAGTAGGTGAAGCATTTCATGATAGTGATGTTGCAACCCAATGATAAGAGAGTGTTGAAAATGGCTTGATGTTCACTGCTGTTAAAAGTCACAGACAGGTGGAGTAAGACCAGTTGGTGATTGAAATATATTATTAGATATGATGGAATCTATTGGGAGTTTCACACTCAACAGAAATCACAAGTTTAGAGTTAGGGCTATGTGCATTTTCAGGATTCTGGACACTTTGCCACTGCAAACCAGTGCTAAAGTGTAACTGCTCTGTACTCAAAACATGGTGACATTGGTTTATCCACAATTTGCATATTAAATTTACTTGTAAGTCCCCAGTAAAGTGAACTATTTTTGCCCAGGGCCTGTATATTAAATGCTTCTAGTGGGCCTGTAGCACTGATTCTGCCACCCAATTAAGTAGCCTTTAACATGGCTCAGGCCTGCCACTGCAGAGCCTCTGTGTGTAGTTTTAAACTGTCATTTAAACCTGGTAAATTAACCTACTTGCCAGTCCCAAACCTTCCCTTTTATTACATATATTTCACCGCTAATTTAGGCCCTAGGCAGCCCTATGGGCAGGGTGCAGTGTATTTAAAAGGTAGGGCATGTACTTTTGAGATTTATATGTTGTGGTGGAAAAGAACTGCTAAATTCATTTTTCACTACTGCAAGGTCTATCTCTCCCATAACAATGGGATCGCCTTAAAACATATTTCAAGTGTAATTTCCAATTGGGAAAATATAGAGATTTGGAGTTTGGTGTCTCCGGGCTCACAATTAAAAATCACAAGTTATGGTGAAGTCGGATTTTAAATTGCAAGTCTGAAAATCCCACTTTTAGAAAGTTTGCATTTTCTTACTTTAACCATTCTGTGCCTCTGCCTGTCTCTGAATTCACGTCTGAGTTGGGTGACATCTGGGCTTTGTGCGTTCCCTCTGGACAGTCAAACAAAGGGAGATGGGGTGTGACATTTTCTCCTGATGGCCCATTACCAGGCTGATGGGCCTTCCTGAGGCAGACTGGTAGGGAAGAGCTGACACTTACACCAAATAGGGCTGTGCCTGTCCCCACACAAAGAGATGCGTACCTCCCTGCAGTGATTTTGGAGCCAGGGCAGGAAAGCCAGGGACCTTGTGATCTTCAACGGCCTCTTTGATCTCTCCCTCACTTCAAAGGCACACTTGGGTATAAGTACTAGACCCCTGACACCACCAAATCAGAACTTTGCTGGAACTAAGGACATTCTGCCTGGAAGAAGAGCTGCTGTGCTGTAGGAGGGACTTCCACTTTGCTGCATACATTGCTGTGTTGACCTGCTGCTTCTTCCCTGGGAGTCAGAGGGACTGGACCGGCTCTCTATTTCCTTAAACCCAAGTTTCTCCAATGGCCTTTTGGCTTGCCTCCTGTTTTCTGAAGTCTCAGGGACGCAAACAACTTCTTGCAAGTGCTGCTGTACTCTGCCATATGTGAGTCCTACCATTGCCTGAGGTACCCGCTCCAATCTTGGGCCTCAGAGGTGGGTTCTGCAGCTTTTTTCCTGCAAAAATAACAACGCAGGTCTCCACTGCAAGGTTCAATGACCCACCAACACTGATCCGAAGAGGCCACTGCAAGGCTCGACTCTGACACAGCACCGACCATCCGACACCGACTGCGAAGCTCGACTTCGACGCATCGATCTGACTACGAGAATCAGAACTGACACAAGGAGACCTCGACGCTACGCTTGCTCCATACATGGTACTTTTTCAGCGGTCCCTGCGTTAGTCCTGTAGCCAGCCTGCCCTCAATCGCAGTAGGCTGGAACTCTGAATTTACCCCGGTCTAGCGTGACCTCAAGTAACCTTTTAGCGCTATTGACATTAAAGCACTGTTGTTGGATTTAATCTTTACAAATTTATATTTTCAACTGATTGAATATTTGTCTTTTTGGACTTGTTTTACTCACATAAATATTCTCTATTCTTGATGCTGTGACATGGTGATCGACACATCCCTGCTGCTGCGAAGTCTAGACCTGGCGTATCATCCTCGAGTTCCAGACTCGATGCAACTTCCACAGAACCGACGCATTGCCACTACTGCATTTCGTTCTGCAACAAGGAGTAAGGTACTTTGCTCAGGGGACCCTGCGTGGGTCCAGTAGATGGCCTGCGGTCTTCACTTTGTCCCGGTCCAGCATGATCTACAGTAAACCCAAAGCATTATTTTGCTTCTAAGCAATATTTTTCACTTACACTTTAAAAATTAATATCTCCACTTGTACTTTTTGGATGTTTGTAATTTTGGACCTGTTTTGTTCAGATTATAATAATCTATTGTTCTAAGCTATTGTGGAGTCTTTTTGTGGTGTTTGCACTGTGTTACTGTAATTCAAGTGTTGCACAAATACTTTACACATTGCCTATTAAGTTAAACCTGACTGCTCTGTGCCAAGCTACCAGAGGATGAGCACAGGTTAATTTAGGTTGTGTATCTGACTTACCCTGGCTAGGATTGTGGCTCCTGCATGGACAGGGTGTATACTCTTTTACCCAGAACCTCAAATTCTAACAGCTGCAAAGACTGGGGTGCCTACATTGAAACTGACCCTCAAGTGAAAATGGGATCTTCAAAGTTGTTCTCAAAATATGAGGGCATGTCATACAGCAAATCAAATAATTAAGGCAGCACAAAGGTTAACTAAGCCTTGCTATCATGAAAACAGTACACCAAATAAGACACACAATAAATCTTTCATGTCTCAGGACCCCTAAGACTCCTCATGGCTAGTGGTGATAAAGATCAATTTCTGTTGACATTTATACTCCTAAATAACTGTAATGTAATGTAATGGCCAAGAATAATACAACATCATATTTCATTGATTACAGACAGGGGAACTAATACAAAGAAAGGTAAGCTAATACAAATTGCTTTTAATGTCAACACCAAATGGTAGTATTTAGAAACAGAAAACCCCATAATGTACGTAATGTTTTATTGCATACATAAACTAGTGGAGGATATCAGATCTCATTACTCTTAAATGATCAACTGTGAACAAAGAGAAACAATGGAGGGTCATTTATCAGTTTGTCATATCACTGCTTAATCTTCCCTCCAAACCTAATTGGCCCAAGGGGTTTCACCTAGAACAAGACAATGAATTATGAATGGTAAATAATGGAACATTAAACACAACATGCAAAGTAGCACACTAAAGAGAAAAGAGAACATAATAGCATTTTTTTTTATTAAGGTATGTCACAGTCCTGTATCTCCTGACCTGATATCTTCAAATCCAACTGACCTTATGTTTGAAATAAAACCTATGGCCAAATGACTGCATGAGACTGAGCAAACTCAATTCCCCTGACAAACAGAAAATATGTTGATAATATTACCAATGCTGGAAAGTAAGGGGATCGAGTCAAAACTGGTTCTGGCAGCTATTTTAGGGAAATGTGTTAAATTTGTCCTGGTGTCATTTTCCTTCACCAGGACATGATTCAACAGCTCCCTGCACATCCGTTTGGTGCAGCAACCTGTACACGGAAGAGGGATTTCTTATTTTTACTTCCAGCTGAGCACAAAGGCCTTATTTAAAGGGCCACCTGCCACTGTTCAGGAATCATCACCTGGCTGAGAGACCTCTGGAGCCTAACACCGAGATGCCAATGCAATGGAAGGTAACAAAAGCATACAACTCATCACTTCACAAGTACTTTCGAGAAACAATGACTTGGAAGCATTTTTTTTACTTTGCTTAATCCCACTATCTAAGAGATGTGGAGGTATTGTAAGAATGCAAGATTTATCTGTGTGAATGAATACTTACACTGATAATGATTTAAACAGCATCTATAAATATATTTTTTATTTAGTTCTTTATAGTGCTACTCGTCTTAGTGCAGGGTGTTATAGAGTGATTAAGATCACACACAGAGGCTCAACAGATCATACAAATGTGTAAATCTTATATGGAGTAGAAATCACATATCACCCATGCTTGTTGACATTATATGTTAATAGTGAATGGTCAGGAGAAAAACAAAGTCAGGATATAAAATGTAATGCAGTTATTGGAGTTGTCTGCACTAAAAATGATCTCCGTATCAAAAGCAGTAGTCCACTTACATAGCTACATAAAATATAAATCTGTGATCTGCATGCTACACAATGTGCTGCGTATCATGTATGTTAACACTCTGTGCTACTTTGAGTCAAAACAGTGATAGGACAATACACATAACTCTTCCAGAACTGCATTAACCATTGCACCGCTATTATAATCCCTTCAAAATTGCTGGGCACACAAAGATCTCCAAAGCAGGTGTCTTAACTCTGTAATATATTTAAAAATTCAGCCTCTTTGTGACCAATTAATTAAGATTGAACAGATTTACTGTCACAGTTGCCTTTGCTGCCAATTTCTTTGCAGCAGATATTTTTCAAATAAATTATAAGTTTACTGTCAGACTCTGCATTTCAAGCTCTGCCCCTTGAGGCTTCGACCATTTCCTCTGCCACACCTTGGCCCAAATTTATGGATTCTCAGAGTAAAGTATTCCAGTTCCAGCCCAGGATATTACAGATTCACGATTTGAAAGATACTTTATCAACCATGAATAAGTGTAAATTAAGCTTGGAAAAGTGGCACATTATTGATTGTATTGTTTTGCAGTTTTAACACCATCTACACATTGGAAATAGATTTTATTGGACTCTTCTGTATAGTTTATACACGTTAAAATATTATCTAACTCAGAGAACTTTGTAACAGGTAGCACATAGACTGACATTCTATCGTGTGGAAAACCTTTTGAGTGAGGTAGAACTTCTTCTCGAGGAAAATCACTGAACTTGTGTGGGGGATATGACGGTCACAGAGTGATTGAGTGTGACTATGTGGACTTTGAGGCAGAGTTTTAGCCATTAGGAGAATGTTTGTGGCCTAATCACAAAGGTACCTTTATGACTGAATTTATCATTTTTAGGTCTGCCAGGATTTCACAAAGGGATTCCTGACAGAGGTAAATGCATCTATTACTGTACATTCTCCATCATGAGTGCAGCGAACTCAAGGATTTGAAAGTGGAGGTTCCAATGCGTGATGTGCCTTCCAAGTTTGGGTAAGGCCACATGTATATTTTGGGCATCAACTAACTTTGATTGGACTGAAGTATGCCATGAAAGAGGTCAGAGATTTACTTCCTTCACTGGCTGGATTAACTTATTTTCCATAATGAAAAAGGGAACATATCACCCCTAAACTTGCTAGTTGTTGTAGGGGAAGGTATTTCTCCTTGGAGAAAATGTTTTACCTGTGGAGAAAATAAAATGTGAAATTGCGCATTCCTCTGTGTGGGCTTCTCAGCTAAAGATAGCACCGCACAGTGGGATTCTGTAAGACCTGCCAACTGACATTATCAATAGTACACCTGGAAACCTACACTTAACACAACATTCCAGGGTTACAACTGGGAATCTACATGTTTTTAAATTAATTGAGTCTGTGATACAATTCATGAAAGCTGTGAGGCTCTGGAAAAGTGGAGCACTTAGCCTTTGCAGTCAAAAGTTATACTGAAAAAAGTGGCTTGCTGGAGCCACTCTGTATTGGGTAAAGTTTTTTTTCATTGATATCCTCGATAGACGTAGGTGTCAAATCAGGGCCTCCTCCCTCATTTGTGATAAAGAATCAGACATTGAAGATTTTCTCAATTGTGCACTTCAGTACACTTTTAAAAGGGTTCACTAAACATAACTAAAATGGCTTGAAATGTTAAATATGCTCATTCCTGCCAAAAGGATTCATGCAACACCCTCCACCAGTCCAGATATTTTATCCAACATAAGCTGCAAATATATTTCTAATTTAAACTAGTAGTTTTGAGTTTAACATTGCAAATTTGGGCTCCGAAATTACAGCAAGCAAAGTAGTTTTGGTTAAAAAGCCAGGTATGGCTGTAGGTGTCATTTGACATGGAAGATATTTTCAGATATTATGATAATGTGAAAGTGTGCTTTTGATGATTTGGTGTAAACCTGTTCAACAGTTTTTATAACATTAGGTCTTAAAAACTTTGTATATTTCATGCCTTAGAGGGAAAATGACAAAAAGCATACTTTCTGGACCAGGATCTAGCTTTCTGCCAAAGATGCTGTTTCCTTTCTGTCGTTTTGACTGTAGCTGTGTCTTATTTTCTTATGGGAAAATGAATGGTGGAAACACATTTTGGGACCCCCCTCCGCCCCTTCTTGACGGATCATATATATATCCCAATCGCTGTTCCTTCCTGGGAAGTTTCAGGTGATCCGACACGCTGTGTGCAGGCTCTTAATCTTGTTCATCTACACAAGATTTGCTGTTTGTATTTTCAAGCGGGACTCACACCCGCTGACCTGCACTGTCCCCGACTGGTGGATGTGGCCAGAATTCCTGTGAGGAACTTGCTTGGATATATATATATCCACAGAAAAAAACAAAGGTTACAGGGACATTATAGTGAGGAAATGGAATTTAAAAAACCTTAGAAATTCACTGAAAAAGACAAAGGTTACAGAGACGTTATAGTTAGGCTGACATTTCACTCCTACAAAACCAGAGCAATTCAGCAGTTATAATTAGCTGAGCTAACTATAACTCTCTCCCCCACAATGCCCTGCTTATGACCTCACATATTACATCACTCATGACATTGTCAGTGACATCACTGTTGACATCACTGATGTCATCTCAAATGGCATCACTGATGACATCATCCACAGAATCTCTGATGCACTCACTCATACCCCAATATAACCTTTCATACACCTACTCCAACTTCCACACTACCATCTCAAAACCATTGACACACCCATACCAATACTTACACACCTGCTCACTGATTCATAGGTCTACACACACATCCACTCAGTCACCCATACAGCCACTCATAAACCATCTCACTCGCTGATGCAGCCACTGATCTATCCATTCATACACCCATTCAGCCACTCGCACACTGTCAGTCACCCATAGAGCTACTCACATACCTACTGACTCACCCATAGATTCAATCACACAGCCACTTACCTATACAGTTATACACACACCCACTTACATATTCATACAGATACTAAAACATACTCACTCACCTATACAGTCACTGACACAAGCACACACTCACCCATACAGCCACTCTCACAATCACTTATTCACACATACAGTCACTTATATACTCCAGCACTCACATGTACTGCCTTTCACATATGGAGTAGCTCACCCATATACCATTGACACATATACCCAGTCACCGTCACAACCATACAAACACTCACTCACCCATACAGCCTCTGACAGATGCACTTACGAACCCTTACAGCCACTGACTCACCCACTCACTCATCCATACAGGCAGTCACACACACCCTCACCCATCCACACAGACACTCAGACATACAGCAACTCATGTACACACTCACACACACACATTCAGCAACTTATACACCAACTAACATACTGATACAGACTTTCACACAACTAGTCACTCACCCATATATTCACTGACACCTAATCACTCACTTATACAGTCAGTCACGCAACCATTAAGTGACACTCATACACTCACTGATTCACCAATAAACCTTGGTATATATATTTGACATTCATAAACTGTTTAAAACAGTCATAATGACTGGATGATGTCATTTGATATGTCATCAGTGTTGTCATCAGTGATGTCACTGACCATGTCATGAGTGATGTAATATGTGAGGTCATAAGCAGTGCATTGCGGGGGCGCGAGTTATAGTTAGCTTAGCTAACCATAACTGCTGAATTTCTCTGGTTTTGTATGAGTGAAATGACAGACTAAGTATAACGTCCTCGTAATTTTCACCTAAAAACCAAAGGTTGCAGGGACATTATAGTTAGGAAATAAAATTAAAAAAGATTAGAAATTCACTGAAAAAAACAAAGGATACTGAGACGTTATAATTAGGCTTGCATTTCACTCATAGAAAACCAGTGAAATTCAGCAGTTATATTTAGCTGACCTAACTATAACTTAGGCCCCCGCAATGCTCTGCTTATGACCTCACATATTACATCACTCATGACATAGTGACATCACTGATGACATCTCAAATGACAACACTCATAACATCACTGATGGCATCATCCAATGAGTATGAGTGTATTCTAAAAGTGTATGAGTGTTAAACATATATACCAAGGTACTACAAAAGTTAAAATAGTATACTTTGTGTACTACTAATGCGTGATGCTATTTCTGACATATATTATGTGAGTGGCTGTGTAACTGTGTACATCCTTGTGTGAGCAGGTGTCTGAGTGGCTGTATGGGTGTATAAGTAGGTATATGAGCAGCTGTGTGGGTGAGTGAGTGGCTGTGTGAGTGACTGTATTGGTGAGTGAGTGGGTGTGTCAGTGGCTGTATGGGTCTGTGAGTGGGTGCATGAGTGTCTGAGTGATCTGGGACAGGGCCGGATTGGCCGGAGCAGGCACTGGGCATTTCCCCAGTGGGCTGGAGGGGTGGGGGCCGGTTTTGCAGCAGTGGGAGCCGGTTTTGTCACTGGGCACCGGTTTTGCAGCAGTAGCAAAATAAAAGCGGCAGTGGTGCTCATCACTAGAGCTTCTCAGTACCACAACAACGCCCCAGAGCTGGCTGAGTGGAATTGCCAGGGCTGGTTTCCCTTCCCAGTCCGGCCGTGGTCTGTGAGTGAGTGTTTGAGTATCTGTGTGGGTGTGTCAATAGCTGTGTGAGTGACTCAGCCACAAAGGAACCACACCTGCCCTTCTATCCAACAAGAGTCCACAGTTTTGCACAAAATATCTACCCAAGGAGAGTTCTTTCTATTGGTTAATTACTAAGTGCTACCTCCTTGGGTAAATACCCAGTATGTATTCTACACTACAGCAGCGTAATGGAGCACATTGAAATGGCACCACTGACCTTGTGTGTGTTTTGGCAATGTTTTTCCTGGTGCATCTTTACCCATAATTATGTCATAACATGAATCATCCTATAGAAAACAGGCCACTTATCATCTCATCAAAGCAGTTTGGCTAAGCCTGTCAAGGCTGGCCAATCAGGGAGGCTGCTACAAGGCTGCATTTTGGCTCACAGAAAAGAAAGGTCTATAACTTCTTTTCTGTATTAATTATGATAAATTCAACAGTGGCAAATTATTGGCTTTATCATTACCAATCTTTCAAGTACTTGAAATATTATTTTAGCCCACTGCAGTCAATAGTTACACTGTATTACAGTATTCCCACGTTAGATTATAGAGCTAAAAGTGCTACTATGGGGAGGGTAGTTTTTCCCTCCCTATCGCATATAAAACATCTAATAAATAGGCCTGGGCAGAGTTTGCAGAGTTGCGCTATGCAGAATTCCACAAAGTGACCAAAACAACTCTGCTGCGCGCAGTTCCACAAGCGACAAAGTGCATTATGTCTAGCCGTCTATGCTGATTTTTACCGCTGAGTGTTTGTTCCGTGCTGGAAAATCTGTGCGAATGGCACCATACGCAGCGCAAGAGGTCGCGGCTTCTTTCTGCCACTCAAGTAGGTGTTCCACTCGAGTGGCAGCTTCATCAACGCAAACGGAAGGTTCTCTAGCATTGGATTTTCCTCGCTCGTAAACTTAATGTTGGCAAGCAAGGAAAAAACTCCACTCTGCTTCATGAAATGGAGTTTTTCAGAACTCTGGGTGCTCCGTGGAGTGCGGAGTGTGAAAAACTCAGCAAACTCTGCAAATGGAGCAGAGTTTACCACCCAGGCCTACTATTAAATTGTCCCTGCTTATTTTTGCATGGCACCTACCCTGCGGGCACATAGTGTAGACCTTAGAGGTAACTTACATCTAAAAGTAAGGCAGTTTAATACTTTAGAAGTACCTTTAAATCTCATGTAATTTCAATTAAAAAGCAGTTTGCAAAGCAGGCTTTTAGCAACACAGCAATGCACAAATAAGTACCACCAAGCTGCTGAGCCTCTTAATCTGCATGCCGTACCATATACTATAGACTTACAGGTAGGTTGTGAGTGTGAATTGTAATTACACCTAATTACTATATACATTTTTAGTCAGAGCACTGGCCCTCGGCCTGGTTAGCAGAGCCCAGGGCCAAGTCAGAGTCAGTTACCACCAGTATCAGTCAAGAGATGGCGGTGATCAGGGCAAAAAGGATGACTTTCTCACACCGGCCTTAACTGAATGGGGGAGGGGGACCGCATAGTCCTCTCTCCCTGGGCCAATTTCAGCCTCGGGGAACCCATCTCCGAGGCCCAACCATGTGTCTCTGGGTCCCCTTGTCCCAGCCAGGGTACCCAGTGTTGAGGATGGGGATCACGGGGAGCCTCAAGGCCCCCGTTGTCCCAGCCGGCTTCCCGCCTCCTGCCAGAGCCAGCATTGCTCTTGCATGCAGGGAGCTGCTGGAAATGTAGCTCTCTGCATGTAGGACAATAGTTTCATGTCTTTCCCTGCCCACATGATAGCAGGCAGGGAAAGAGATGAAACCTCTGCTTTCAGCAAGTGGGAGCATTAAGCAGAGTGTTTGCTTTTGCTTGGAAGGAGCAGCTCCCACCAAGCAAAAGCAAATAACTATGTCCCAGGGGTGCGCACCCTGGGACATAGCAGGAGCCGGCCCTGGGGCGTGGTGGTCCCCAGGGTCATTTTTGGCTGCTGGGGCGGGGGGTGATTTTAAAAAGTATTTGGCAAAGGGGAGGTGGTGGTCCCTAGGGCCGGGGGTCCACACAGACTCCCTCCTTAATGTTTATTGTAGCACTGGGGAGGTGGTGGTCCCTGGAGTTCTGAGGGGAGTCCGCATGGACCCCCGCATTACTAAAACATAAGCCCTGGGGAGGTGGTGGTCCCGGGGCATAACTAAGCCCGAGTAGGGGGGCCCCCACTCCTTCTTTACTAAAGGTAGCATGCCCCCGGAACCTGGCACACACAGGGAATTCTTGAAAAACAAGCGCAGGACACTGCACTTGTTTTTTTTTTTTTTAAATCACTCCAATGTTCATGAATTTTACCATGAATTCAAACAAAAAATGCTTTTTGCTTTGGCAGTGTCAATCTTGGACCCCGGCACCAGAGCTAAAAGGTCTAGCTATTCGTCCTTGCTCTCTTTTCTTTTATTCAGCATTTACTTTTGGAACTCAACTGAAGTTGAGTCCCAAGATGGCTGCCAACACTTCCTGGTTGAAGTGTTGGGAGCCAATGAGAGCTCTGCAGATCTCTGCACAAGCTTATTATTCGCGAAGTAGTCACGGCCACAGACTTACAAATTTGGATTTCTTTTAATATCTCGCAAACTTTTGAATGAATATACACAAAATTATGGAAAAGCACAATCTGCAGACCAAAAGCTAGCTTTCTGCTAAATTTGGTGTATTTCCGTCTTGCAGTTCTGACTGCAGGCATGTTTAAAAGTCTATGGGAATTAACATGGGAAACGTAATTTTTTTCAACTCGACTTTTTTCTAGGACCCCACTTGATGGATAACCTATGTACAACTAGAATTACAGGCACATTTTTGGGGGGAAATTTCGGGAAGATTTGTGAAACGACACCAAAGCTATTGGCAGGTCAAAAAACACTTTTCCTATGGAAACATGGCCCTAACTATAACTACATACTGGCGTTAAAAAAAAACATAGAAACTCACTGAAAAAAACAAAGGTTACAGGGACGTTATGTTTACGTTTTACACACAAAACCATAGAAATTCAGCAGTAATATTTATACTTATGTTAAGAAACTAGAACTTGTGGCCTAACGTTACTTAACGGCACAATTTATAGTTTCTCAGATTGCACTCTGGCATTGGCCACACCCCTACCCCAAAAGAGACAACCCAATCTACCTGCCCCTTCTCCAGGGATGGACTGCGGTTTTGCCCCCAATTTGCCCCCTGGAGCAGAAAGCCAAGTGGATGACAGGACTATATATTTTTTTTTAAAGAATGGAGTGGGTCTGGCACATCCTGACACCAAGCCCCACCTTCACCCCTAAAGCCTCAACAGTCTTTCTGCTCTCCTGGGGACTATAACAATCCATCCCAAATGCAAGAGAGAGGACATTTAATTCTTTTAGATGTTGTTTTTCCATATAGACCAGGAGAGTGGGGCTAAATCACAATATCTTCCCACTTGCCATTGTGAATGGCTGCACTTTTGGGTTTGCGTAGGCAGCCACCTGAATAAAGCTATGAGACCCAGACAATTTGGAAAACTAGACATCGAGGAGAGTCCAGGGCTGTGTGCTATGCATGGATTCTATGAAGTTTTATTACCTACAAATTTTCTTTGAAATTCTGTGATGGAAACTTTCAGAATCAGGAGGAATCCATGAAATTGCTACCACCCAGCGATACCCCGATACAGACGCTGCACCATTTGTGTGACTGTGCCTAGTGCCCGTGACAGGAACGGATCAAACCAAGGTCAATGGGAGCCCTTGCATGGGGATTCCCATTGATATTGGTACCATCAATTTATATTGCATGCACTAAGCCCAGCCACACAAGTGGTTCAGTGTTTTTATTGGGATAAGTCGAGCAATGCAGGGTGGTAGCAATTTTGTGGATTCCTCCTGATTCCGGAAGTTTCCATCACAGAAATACTAGGAAAAGGCGTGACTTCAGGCAAACTTTGCAGGCCACTGTGGGTATGAAAACCTCATGGGATCCGTGCAAGGCACACCACCATGGAGTCCTCTGGTTGTCTTGCTTTAAAAAATGTCTGTGGTTCATAGGTTTGCGTGAGTGGCGCCACACCATGTCCTCGAATACCACAGCTACTCCAATTTCTTATCTATCAATGTAGTGCTTTGGTGCCTTTTGTGTCATAGTCACAAGTGGGGAACCATTCTTATCAATGGACATTTTGCATCTAGGAGTAGTAGGAAATTTGTGGCTCCCTGCAGATTCCAGAACTTTCCATCACAGAAATTTGAGAAAAATGTGTTTTTCTAGACAAGGTTTAAGGATTGCAAGGGATTCTGGGTAGAAAAAATCTGGTGAGAGGCACGCAATTCACCCCAGTCTAGTTTTTTTTTTTTTTAAATTACAGGTTTGGTACGTTTTCTTAGGTGTCGACTGAGCTAGGGACCAAAACACACAGCTACCAACTTTGAAAAAGTGTCAGTTTCGTGTGGAAAAATAGGTGTCCATGTTGCATTTTGGGACGTGTCTTGTCACAAGCACTAGCCCTACCTACGCAAGTGAGATATAATTTTTATCTGGAGACTTGGGGGAATGCTGGGTGGAAGGATGTTTGTGGCTCCCTACAGATTTCAGAACATTCCATCACAGAAATGTGAAGAAATGTGTTTTTCCAGTCAATGTTAGTGGTTTGCAATGGATTCTGGTTAAAAAAAAAACCTAGTGAGAGTCATGCAAGTCACAGCTCCCTGAACTCCCCCTGGTGTCTAATTTTAAAAAATGTACAGGTTTGATAGGTTTCTTTAGGTGACGACTGAGCTAGGGACCAAAATCCACAGCTACCCACTTTGAAAAAAAGGATCAGTTTTGAGTGGAAAATGTGATGTGTCCATGTTGCACTTTGAGCCACTTCCTGTCATGGGCACTAGGCCTACCTACACAAGTGACGTATCATTTTTATCTGGAGACTTGGGGGAATGTCGGGTGGAAGGAATTCTGCGGCTCCCCACAGATTCCAGAACTTTCCATCACAGAAATTTGAGGAAAAAATGTTTTTTAGTTAAAAGTTTGAGGTTTGCAAGAGATTCAGGGTGAAAAACCTGGTGAGAGCCATGCAAATCACCGCACCCTGCATTCCCCCAGATGCCTAGTTTTCAAAAATGTGTATGTTTTTTAGGTTTCCGTAAGGCCCAAAATCCACAATTACCCACATTGGGAAAAAATGGCAGTATTCAATGAAATATTGTGATGCGTCCATGTTGTGTTTTGGACCATTTCCTGTTGCGCACACTAGGCCTACCCAAACATGTGAGGTGCCATTTTTATTGGAAGACATGTGGGAGCATTGAACAGGACCATTTTTATTACCGATTGGATTTCACTGCATTTATGCCTTCCAAATGTAAGCCAGTGTTTAAGAAAGAAGACATTTTGTAAAAATACCTCTCTAAATGATATGCTAGTACGGGCACACAGAAATTCTGAGATATACAAATAACCACTGCTTTTAAACTCCTTATCATGTGCCCATTTCAGAAATAAGTAGGTTTTCTTGAAATCCATTTTTCATTTTACATTTCACCCTATGAGTTGGTCTATACTCAGTACACAATGAAAAACTATTGTACAGTGCAGCTCAGTTGTTGGCTCTGGGTACCATGGGTTCTTGGAGAACCTAGAAACAAAGTATATCACTACAATCAGAAAGGTCTAGCGGATGTATTGCTATATTGCTTATGTAAATCGACCACCTTGACAAAAAGTTACAGATGAAAATGCTGTTTTATGCTATTAATTTTCAATATTTCTTTATTTCAACAGTTAGTTTCTTTGGTAAAACCATAGGCGATCTACATATATGACCCCATTCTGAATTTGGAGTTGTGTCTACTTTTCAGAAAACTATAGCTTTCCTGGATCACCCATGGAATTCATACTGGTTTCCACCACAAACTGGAAGTAGGTTGAGAGCACAAAACGTAGGATAAATGGGCTACCTCTTTCAAAAATGCCAAAACTATAGTAGGAAATTCGTTTTTTTAATTCAGCTCTGCATGATCCTGAAAGCTGGGAAGATGGTTACTTTTGCACAGCAACCCGTTCATTGATGGCATTTTTAGAGGAAAAACCCAGACACCTTTACTCGGAGCACTTTTTTTCTATCATTCCCAAAAAACTCAAAATTCAGCTATATGTTTCCTATTTTCTTGATCCCCTCCTGGGGAATGCACAAACCCTGGGTACCTTTAAAATCCCCAGAAGATTTGAAAAAAAGGATATACATTTGCCATGGATACCTCAAGTTAATTAAAAGATATTATGTGCCAATCCTTTGCTTAAAAACGCTGCTAAAAAAACCAGACATTTGAGGTGAGAAGATGCAGGTTGTTGGTGGGCTGTTGAGTGATCCATATGAAGAATCTGGTTTCCAAAAGTTGAGAACTGCCCAGGGTTTCCTGTTCTTTTCTGCGTAATTATTGCAGCACTCTAAGCCTGAGAGGGCATTACTATAGCTGCTCACTTGTGTTGAAGGGAACTTAAAGAGGTAAAGTTGGTGCAGTAGTTCTCACGTGTGCCTGGGTTACCTCATTACATATCAGCAAATATGTTTCACAGTTCACATTATCACTCAACAATCACTGAATCCCAGCTAATTGACTACATCCTAACTTCTACAGAGTATTCTTTTATTGTAAGGATCCTATTTCAACACATACTCGAGAGTTTTCTTAGCTCAAACACCTTTATGCATTGAAACAAAAGGGGATGTTGTATTTTACATTCAAGAAAGAGTAACTTTGGATTAATATACTAACATTTCTCAAAAAGTAACAATGCAGCGGCAACACCTTATGAAGTACATGAATGTTCCACTTTCTTCATCGTTCTCGGCAAAAAACACTCACACTCAATATAATTACATCAAAACATCTTCATGTTAATCTCTCTTGTCCTTACAAAAAGTGAAAAGTGACAGTGCAATAAAGTGCTCACAGTGCATCCTCATGAATATCAGATGTCTCAACAGCCTGTATCAAGGGACAATCTTACGCCATTTTGAGACTCCTTAAAACGGCAGTAAATCTTCAAATCCAATAAGCACATTTGTTCATCTTACATTAGTTAAATCAATTCCAAAATATGGAGTGGATTTCAACCGCCAACATCAGTTTCACGGACATGTCTGTTTAAATCTCTGCAGTGTAGTGCTGTGCCTGCATGTGCCCCGTGGTCCTCAGAAATATTTTCTGGCAGGCCTATTCTTCACTTCAGCTTCCCCCTGGAAAATGTATCCCACATGCACAAAGATAGAGCATCCCTGGTCTAAAACTCAAAGTAACATAAGGCATACTTACTTTGCTTGATGTTTGGAACCCTGGAGGTGTGCGTGATACTGCTCGACTGAGTTTAGAGTAACGGCGCAAACCGTACATGTGTAGCTGCGTTTCAAGGCTGTGAAGAAAAATCAAATACTCTCAATGCATTGTGGGATATATATATTTAGCAAATGAAGAATAAGCCAAATGATCCATTGAAGCAGATCGAGCAAACTAACTCTTCAGTATTACATCTGCATTATCAAATCCCGGGTTCATGGTCTATGCTGCAAGCGCTTAGAGACCTTTGGTGATTTGGTGCTCTACAAATATAAACTAACATAACATAACATAAATCCCAACAGTATTCTGTGGTGCTGGAGCTATTTTCAGAGTAGGGGTGCTGGCCATCGACAACACAATACTAATGTCATGTTGGCTGTAAAATGTCAAGAGCTGCCACTGCTCCAATTGACACACACATTCAGAGGGAGTGGGAGGAGAGCAGTGGGGGTCCAGTGCTGCATATATTACAAATATATGACTAAAATGGAGCAGTGTATATTATTTGTAGTGAGTACGCACTTCATTAAAGTTGCCTAAACGTGTATCTAAACCACTGTAAATTCTGTTTTAGTTGGAAAAGAGTGAGGTCTTGTTTGCTTGTTAAAAGGTGTGTTTCAAAGAGGGGACTGGGTATCAGACACGTTTTCACTTTGCTATTTGCCTTCCACCTCTAAATAGATTCTTTGCTAAACTCTGCCATTGCCTGCCCAACCTCCTTGTTCGTCTTTGGCATTAGGGCTTCTCATTACAAAATCCTCCTTACTATCTTGGCTCATCCAAAAACTGTGGGCCCGATTCACAAAGGTAAAGTTAGACCTGAAGTCTAAGTTTAGACCTGAAGTCTAGCTTTGGACTTCAGGTCAAAAATTTGAAATCAGGTCAAAACTTAGATTTCAGGTCTTCGTTTACGTTTGTGAATCGGGCTCTAGGTTTAGACTTCAGGTCTAAGTTTACCTTTCTGTATCGGGCCCTGAGTTCAGAGTGCCTCACAGAAGCAGGTAGGGGTTACTGGACATGGAGAAGGAGTTCCCTCTCTATCTATGGCTCCCTTTCCCTTGTAAAGGTATGCACCTTTTCCTCATACTTTAAAGCACAAAAGCTGTGGCAAAAATGAGGGAGCTCACTTTCTAATGTGCCATGATTTTAGGAACAAGTCCTGCAGAAGTCTGTTAGTAGTGGTCAAAGACAGACCTATGCAAGACCTTAAGATGACATGTAATATATCACAATTTCCAAAAGTTCCCAAGACGCATTCATCCTGTGCAGCCCCACTAATCTTTATAGTCCCATAAGAATCATGAGTTTGTGTAATTTCAAACATTCTCATCCTAATCTCCGAGCCAAGCAGAAGTGATGCCCATAGTAAATATTATGAGAACAAATATTGCAATTGGACGTGAAGTGTGCCTTGTAGAAACAATGTTCAAAACAAGAAGGGGTAACCCAGTATCCCTCAGAACCTGGGCAGGTATATTATAACAAACAGTGGTTCTGTCGGGTGTAGCTATTTCTTTGTAATTGAAAACAATCATATAAACAACACATCAACTGATGGCGCAAAATTACAGACAAAATTCAACATTCATTTACGGTCAAAAGAGAGAATGATTTTCTTGGATTTAGAAATTTTCAAAATGGAAATTTTAATTTTATGCAATACTTGCCATAAGAAGGGGCTGTCTAATAACTCAATCAATGAAGCAGTAGCGAGTGACAAATATTTACAGTGACAGGGTGAATAAAGTGCAGATGTGACATAATCAGTGTATTTAACAGGTAAGTGACAAAGCAGGCAAATGAAGAAATATTTACAATTTGAGAATATGAAAACCGTGTCCAATTTCACAATATAATACAAGTGTCTCAAGCTCAGGAATTGTTCTACATTCGTTTTGAAGGCAATGAGACCTACTAAGAATTGGACTTTTATCAACCGTCCAATTCTTAATAGGTCTCATTGCCTTCAAAACGAATGTAGAACAATTCCTGAGCTTGAGACACTTGTATTATATTGTGAAATGGGACACTGTTTTCATATTCTCAGCTAGTAAATATTTCTTCATTCGCCTGCTTTGTCACTTACCTGTTAAATACACTGATTATGTCACATCTGCACTTTATTCGCCCTGTCACTGTAAATATTTGTCACTCGCGCCGTTTCATTGATTGAGTTATTAGACAGCCCCTTCTTATGGCAAGTATTGCATAAAATTAAAATTTCCATTTTGAAAATGTCTAAATCCAAGCAAATCATTCTCTCTCTTTGACCGTAAATGAATGTTGAATTTTGTCTGTAATTTTGCGCCATCAGTTGATGTGTTGCTTATATGATTGTTTTCAATTACAAAGAAATAGCTACACCCGACAGAACCAGTGTAGAAACAATGCCTCACAAATACTGCACTTCAGCATAATCGATCTCAGTACTGTGAAACGAAAATGTGATTCTGTGCACATGGACTAATACCAAAATATGGTTTCGAAGGAAGTTCAAACTGTGAAGGGTTTTGTGTCACATGTTGTCTCAGGCTTTGTATCCAGTGGTGCCTGATTGTGCTACGCTTGCTGGACATCATAAACTGCATTATGAAAAAGAACACTCTAGCAGAAGCACATTGTGCCTATTTGTGTCCTCTTTTTGCATCAGTTGACTTCATAATTGCTGTTTGGCACTAGATCTGCACTTTTAGTTCGCTGCACTTGTTTGCATTTACCAGCACACCTTGCGTAGTACATGTGCTAATGCTGCAGTTGATTTTGCATCCTGAACAACAGTAAATGTTTTAGTGTGTTTGAATGCACAAGTGTAAAAGCACATTTTAAAAACAGATTAATTATTTGAAAATCCAAGATGCAAATTTATACTATGCGTGATAAATTGAATATCAACGTAGTGGGAATTTGATTTTAGTGGAACTAATGACTACTTGTCAGATACCAGTTTTGCACTTCTTGAGTTATCGCTGTAACTAAAAATGTTCAAACAATGCAGTTAAAGTGTGCTCTTTTTACTACAAAACTATGGGATAGTGAGATCATGCACAAATTAAAATTAGTACAGGGTTTTCAGGCATGTCACATTCACAAACTGAAATAACTACAACAGTAAAGATTTATATGAGCTGGACCGAAAAAATGATCGCACCACGAACCTCGCCAATATGCAACACAGGCATTTTCGTCCTTTAGCACCGTGCTACGTCCTAAATACACCATGGCAGGGCCCTATGATTTCAACCCATTCCTATCATGATGGTTGTTGTCACATGTGTTAATCCTATTGGTTCCAGTGAAGGAAATGAAAAATACAAGTCACAAAATGACCTTATTTGTTAAAATTGTTTAATGAGTTCTCAGTCAGGTGACCCTCTACAAAACACTGATAAATGCAGGCATAGTCGTTTCCAACAGGTCCAATGTCTAGCAGCACCAGTATATAATGGGCCCTAACCAAGACCGATACCTTCAAATATCAGGGTAAACATGCATCCCGATACAGGTGCAAATACCTGCAGTAAAATGTGAGTTGAATCCAGAGTGGCACCGGCCCACCAATAAAGCCTTTCTATTATGGAAGTTAGTTGTGACAAATGTACAGCAAATGATTAATGACATTTGGAGTATGGGACTATCTATAATTGCATTAGTTCTATCTGAAATACATTTATAATTAAATAGGCTACTTGTGATCGCCTAATATGTGATGCATGATTCTGCTAACTACTAAATATTAGGAATTAAAATATTCTTCAATTCACCATAAGTAAGGGGCTGATTACGATGGCATTGTATTCCGGATGGGACCGCCCGACAAGCTGTTGGCGGTCTCACACCCGGAATTACAATGCGACCACCTTCAAGGCGGTCGCAAAGTGTATTTTTTGTATTGTGGCATGTGCTGCTGACTGCAGCACATGCTGCAGTCCAAAAACTGCACATTGTGCATATGCCTGCTTCATGTGGCAGGCACCATGCAGTACCTGCCACATGGTGCAGGGATATGTAGAGTAAAAAACAAAAAACAATGTTCACAAGGAACTCATTTGTCAATAAATTACACACTCTGCAAGAAGGTATCACTTGCTAGAATCAATCAAAAATCCAACAATAAGACCTTATTTCAATTTAGTCACAGAAAAAGTATATATATACATAGATATCAAAAGCCCACAGGGTAGTATATTAGTTCGTACTCACTTCAGCCAAAATGAGTCAGGTTTATTTTACAATCACAATATTTATCAAACACAGTACTTCCAAAGTACAAATATTTACACTATAAACAAATGTGTGACTTAGTGAACCCCAGTGTAGTGACCATAACCTAACAGTAGTGAAAAAGAAAAATGGGAGGGAGAAGAGAAGGTTATTGGTGGTGCCAAGAGGAGGAGCTTTTCACATAATAGTTAGGTAGATTGTGTTTGTTTTTCTTAAGCTCTCTCCTGGTTAAAAGTCGACGACGTTTCGACCCTCTCGTGATACGGGGTCTCTTCAGGACAGCAATTCTAGGGACATTGTAGGTACAGGGTGTACCCGACGTTGATGTCTTCTATACAACTGGCTATTATCAGGATATGATCAGATACAGAAGGGACTGGGTATATTTATTGCCCGTTCAAAAATGGAGGATGTGGGAAGGTTGCCTGTTCCCAACCCCTTTTGGACCCAGAGTAAAGCTGGGGTCAACTCGTGGAGACTCTGTTATCCTCCAAGGATCCGATGGAATTTCAAAGGTGAGCAAGTCAATTACATCAATTTCCGGCTGAATTCTAAATGGAGTGGCGACGGGTTTCAAAAGTTCTCTCCTGACCGCGTAGTACACCCTGTACCTACAATGCCCCCAGAATTGCTGTCCTGAAGAGACCCCGTATCACAAGAGGGTCGAAACGTCGTCAACTTTTAACCAGGAGAGAGCTTAAGAAAAACAAACACAATCTACCTAACTATTATGTGAAAAGCTCCTCCTCTTGTCACCACCAATAACCTTCTCTTCACTCTCCCATTTTTCTTTTTCACTACTGTTAGGTTATGGTCACTACACTGGGGTTCACTAAGTCACACATTTGTTTATAGTGTAAATATTTGTACTTTGGAAATACTGTGTTTGATAAATATTGTGATTGCAAAATAAACCTGACTCATTTCGGCTGAAGTGAGTACGAACTAATATACTACCCTGTGGGCTTTTGATATCTATGTATATATATACTTTTTCTGTGACTAAATTGAAATAAGGTCTTATTGTGCATTTTTGTTGGATTTTTGATTGATTCTAGCAAGTGATACCTTCTTGCAGAGTGTGTAAATTATTGACAAATGAGTTCCTTGTGAACATTGTTTTTTGCTTTTTAGCAACACCCAGTTCGTAAGGACATTTGGGTCGCTCTTGTTCTTTAAAATAGGGATATGTAGAGTGGCACCATAGGTGCCCCCCAAAACCCAGCATTAAGAGCTAAGGGGAAAGGGGTGTCCGCTACGGGCCCCCAATGTCCCTTTCCTCCAGCCTTTTCATGGCAGGTAACCATCATATTCCCTATGGTGGTGCCTGGCAGGCACCACCACCATTGTAGGGATCGGCGTGCCTGTCGGATCCGTGGTGGTCAGTCTTTCCGACCGCCACCCCTCCGCTCACCATCCTAATGTGGCGGGCGAAAAACATGCTTACGATGACGGTGAGACCGCCACCAACAGGCTGTCGGTGGTGGTCTCACCATCATCATAATCAGGCCCTAATTATTGGAATGAGCTTACTCATTTGTTTATTTTACTTGCAGGTAGCACCTTACTGTCTGAGGCATTTGGCAACATATATATGACAGCCTAGCAAGATCTCTTTACTCATGCCAGAAGTTGAGGGCCAATTAACGGTACAATAGTTCAGTGGGTTCAGGCGCCTGCTACATAGATGGCATACTATTTCAAATAGAGACAAAGATGATTTCCATATGTCATAAAGTATCATAGCACCTGATACACTTAAGGGATGTGGTAAAATGGGGAATGCCCATACTCACACACTTAAAGGAAACACAGAAATGTTCAGAGCACAGCAATAAGAATCCAAATAGTTTCAGTAAGTGTGACATGTATGTAGACATTTAGATCAAAGGGGTGATAATTTGAGAAATATTTGGAATCATTGCTCCTACCAGTCATTAATGCATGTTTCTCCAGAAGCCTACCAGCAGACTTCTCTTATGCTGCTGAAAGTAGAAAAAGGACTAAATATATTATTACTGTTTTATATCACTGTAATTTCCAGAGATTTTGTTAATTATGCAGAGCATGAAATGTATCCAGTGACAAGTTTACTTGATATTTTTCCATTCCAGTCCATGCCCACCAACATTAACATGACCTCCTAAATCATGCGGCAAAGCTCCAAGGCAAAATACATTTTCTGCTGGGCTTTGCTTTTTATTCTAGCAATTTATTGGGAATAAAAGTACAGCATGAGAAACTGGAACACAATTAATGTGTGGTTTTGCACATTTTGCCTAACGTTTTGCTGCTTGCAATGGACCATGTTTTGCATGTCATTGAAGTTGTAAACCTGAATAACATAATCAGATTTCAAGATAAACTCATTTTGCAGGTAATCGCCAATATGTTTAAAAATCAGATGTCTGAACATATTTGAAAATGTCAATATGTAAGAAGTAAGACAAATGTCATTATACACCACATTTTAAATTAGTTGATGTGTCTGGTACATCACGAAAGGCAGTGATCTTTAGTTTTGTAATTGCCTTAATCTCAAAGTGAAAAAGGGCATATTTAAAATTAGGAACTACCACATCAGAGTCATACAACATTTTTGAATCACTTAAATTTATCATTTTATGTCCTGGTGTGTTCTGACCCTACTAAAATGTGTTGCCGTCAGACTTCAGGATTCTGTTCCAAAAGCAAACGGTATGTTTAAATATTTGCAAAACAATTATGTTAATTTACTGTTGTACAAGAAACATAAGATTATTTGTAGCCCTTCACATTCCGCTGTACCAGAGAAACAGTGTCATTAGGGTCAAGATACAAAGTTGCAGTCAGAAAAGCAAACCGAAAGTCACAAAGTAAAAAAAACAAAAAACAAAAAAACAAACTGTATATATTCTGTCTTTGACCACGTTTCAAAAGCTGATCGACAAAAACACATTAAAGGGCCTCTTATTATCGTTTCTTCATCGGACCCTTTCAAGTTTCCCGGAGGTGCTGACGTCTCCTCTCCACTCCTCATTCCAACGCCACTAGCAGGATAAGCCCTTTGGACATTCTGAATATTTGGCACTCTATTTAAAAAGACTGATTGAATGCTATAAAATAGTAGCCTTCAAAATATTGATGTGGTTACAGAGTATTGAAAACATGTAATACTAATGCACAGTCTGAAACATGAAATGTCTCATGAAGGAGAAAAATGTAAAAAGAACAATTGATGGACAGAATGCAGAACAATGTCATACATTCACCCCAGTACAGAGATCTGGGCCTAAATCCATCGTTTTTTTGCTCACCATGCCATTCCAGTTTGAACCCAGCCATATGCAAATCAGTCTTGACCCTGCGCCCAATGGGAACAGTCCAGCCCGCACTGCCTGGCCAGGTCCTCCCTGGACTGGAAGCAAGCATCCTAAGACCGGTTTCGGGGTTTCACCCCTCATCAGCCAGGATAGCTTGACTCCAGTAGCATGGAGAGCACGGGACCCACGTCTGGGCATACCCGTCCCACTCGGGGTGACAAATGCAAAAAGAACAATTGATAGACAGAATGCAGAACAATGTCATACATTCACCCCAGTACAGAGATCTGGGACTAAATCCATTGTTTTTGTGCTCACCATGCCTAGCTTGGCAGTTCGGGCTGGACTGTTCCCACAAGGAACAGGGTCAAGACTGATTTGCATATGGCTGGGTCCAAACTGGGGTGGTGTGGTGAGCAAAAGAATGATGGATTTAACCCAGATCCTTGTGGCTGGGGGTGAATGTTTGCATTGCCCAGCATTCCGTCCATCAATTGTTTCTTTTGTATATGTCGCCCTAAGTGGGAAGGGTATGCCCAGACGTGGGTCCTGTGCTCACTACACCACTGGATTCAAGCTAGCCTGGCTGATGAAGGGTGATGCCCTGAAACCAGTCCCAGGATGCTTATTTCCAGTCCAGGGCGGACCTGGCTTGGCAGTTCAGGCTGGACTGTTCCCACAAGGAACAGGGTCAAGACGGATTTGCATATGGCTGGGTCCAAACTGGGGTGGTGTGGTGAGCAAAAGAATGATGGATTTAATCCAGATCCTTGTGACTGGGGGTGAATGTTTGCATTGTCCAGCATTCCGTTCATCAATTGTTTCTTTTGCTCATGAAGGAGACCAAGCATGAATTAATAAATGAGTGTAGTATGCCCTGTAGAAATTAAGGACATATGGGCTTGATCTCAGAATCATTTGCACAGATAACTTCAATGGCGTCTGGTGATCTTTAAAGTGGTGGGGAGTAATACTTGTCCTAGAATTCTAGCGAAGGAGCAATATGAACAATCACTACTTTTTTGAGGAGGGTTCCGAGTTTTTTCCCTAAGAATTTATTTTTTAAAATGGGGTCAATTTTTTAGCAGAACTTTCCCATAAAATACCAAATCATAGGCTTTGAAAGGGCACTCATTAAATATACAAGTATTTTAATGGGATGTCAATGAAGCATGACACTCCACAGGAATTGAGCGTTTTGTTTCTCAGATTAGCCTAAGGGTGCCTCAATATGTCAATAATTACCTCCAGTGTTCCAGGGCCAGTATTTTTCAGGGGTACCGCCTAAGCCAAGAATTACCTACAATATAACAGTACCAGAATTTTTCCATTGATTTGGTCCATATACCAAGGCTGACTCTTGTGTCAAAAACTACTTCTAGTATGCAAGGACCTGCATTTTACCAGGGTGTCCATGTACAAAGAATTGCCTCCAACAGGCCATGGATTTCATTTTGCAACTGGTGCCCGATTTACCAAGAATTGCCTAAAGACTGCCAACAGTAGCATTTTGCCATGGGTGCCTGATATAGAAAGAATTTCCTCTATATTCCATGGTATGTATTTTGCCACAGGTGCTCCATATGACAAAAGTTATCTCCAGCATGCCACATGTGCCAATTTTGCCAAGCATTACCTTAAGTATGCCAGAGTCTGAGTATTGCTACTAGTGCCCCATAAGCCAAATATTACCTTCAGTATGTCAGGGCCTGCAACTTGTATAGCTGACCACCCTGATGCCAAGAATTGCCTCCAATATGATAGTCAGCATGCTGCCATGGGTAAATATGTATGGCATGACTTGCCTCCAGCGTGCCAGTCAGCAGCAGACTCACACGCATATCACACTCATTAACGGTCAGACTCGCTCACATTCACTCCTACTCATTCACATTCACACTTACTCACACTAATTCTGACTCACTCAATGCCTCACTCTCACACTTTTTCTCAGTCATTCATTCTAGCGCCTTAAACTGAACTCGGACAAGACGGAGGTCCTCATACTCAGCTCCACCCCCTCCGCATGGAACGACTCCTGGTGGCCGGCCACGCTGGGAACGGCCCCGACACCCACCAACCACGCTCGCAACCTGGGGTTCATCCTGGACTCAATGCTCTCTATGTCCCAGCAAGTCAACGCGGACTCCTCCTCCTGCTTCAACACCCTCCGCACGCTCCGCAAGATCTACAGATGGATCCCCACCGAAACCAGAAGGACAGTCACCCAAGCCCTCGTCAGCAGCAGGCTGGACTACGGCAACGCCCTCTACGCGGGAACCGCGGCCAAACTCCAGAAAAGACTTCAACGCATACAAAACGCCTCCGCACGCCTCATCCTTGGAATCCCTCGCCACAGCCACATCACCACCCACCTGAGAGACCTCCACTGGCTCCCGGTCAACAAGAGGATCACCTTCAAGCTCCTCACCCACGCCCACAAAGCACTTCACAATGCCGGACCAGCATACCTCAATGAACGACTCACCTTCTACACCCCGAACCGCCAGCTTCGCTCCGCAGACCTCGCCCTCGCCACCGTCCCACGCATCCACCGAACGACCACCAGCGGCAGATCATTCTCCCACCTCACCGCCAAGACATGGAACACCCTCCCCACTCACCTGCGACAAACACAGGACCTGCTGACTTTCAGGAAACTTCTCAAGACCTGGCTGTTTGATCAGTAGCTGCTTCCCCCCCCCCCTTCTAGTGCCTTGAGACCCTCACGGGTGAGTAGCGCGCTTTACAAATGTTTGATTGATTGATTAATTGATTGACGCCCTTCTCCCTCATGGTCACAGACTCATGCTTGTCATGTCGATGACAAGAAACACAGAATATTGTAGGCAGCAGGACCCTGGACCCTGGACCCTGGTGGTAACTAACTCTGACTGTCCCTGGACTCTGTCTAACCAGGCCCAGGGCCAGTGCTATGTTGAAAACACAGTGAAAACACATACATACATGAGGGTACACCTACAATTGGCATGACCTATCCTATAAGTCCCTAGTATAAAATAGGGCAGGGGAGTTAAAACTACCTTTAAGTCCCTAGTACATAATAGGGCAAGGCAGCTTAGAGGCCAGCAACCTTTTCTGCACTTACATGTGTGCACTGCTGAGAGCCTGAGGTCATTTTAAAAGCAACCCTGTGTTGCAGCACTGCTTTTAAATGTAAATTGTGCCCAAACTTGACTTTGGTGGTGGGGGCACTTAAAAAGTGATAAGCTATGATATTGTGCCATTTTTGGTACCCCCGCAGTCACCCCTAGGTGTCCCAGGGGTGGGGGGTCATGTCATTATAAGGAGGGCCCTTATAAAAGATGTTTTATATGCACTGGTGATGGAGAAATTGCTCATTGCAGTTTCCCCATTGTAGATGCCTAGCCCCATAGGATAAAAGGCAATAGTTTATGAATGCATAACTATTGAAAGGAATTTAAGAAGCTATTATTAAAGGACTTAGGAGAATGGCATTGATAAATCCAACAAAATGCTATTGTTGAATTTATCCTAAAATATACAGAAGATAAGTTATAAGACTTTCTTGTCTGTAAGCCAAAATTCAGCCTTCCTGTGGTCTTCCCCAATTGGTCAGAGTTAACAGGATTAGCCAGGCTGCTTTGATGAAGTGATAAGTGGCTCACCCAGAGAGAGGCTATCTGTTGGAGAGAGCTCTGCTACACGGGAATGCCAGAGCAGGGGGGAGGTGTCATAAAGCATGAAGCTTTAAAGTGGGATAGGGCAAGCAGGGAAGGCCAGGTCCATCTACAGTCCCTCTGACCCAGCCTATGGCAGGCTTAAAGCAGGAATTCACAGATGGTAGGGGGAGGAGAGCTATGGAAATGAACCATACTGAAGGTTGATTTAACTACTTCGTGCTACTCTGCTGCCAGTTCAGCCATACTGAAGTTTGAGGAAATAGTGCTTTCTGGGAGAAGAGTATGCCACACTTTGGAGGAAGTGGTCATGCTCTGGGGTGTTGCCCTGCACCTCACTGGACAGGAGTGCTCTCCTGCTTGACCCCAGAGAACACTGAATAAATATGTGAGAGGAGCAGAGCCTCTCAGATCTGCTGCTTAAAATTAAGAGAAGTGGAAGGCTTGCCAAGCTGGTAACTTGATTTGCACCATCAGGCCTTGCATTCTGATTGACTGCACCTGCTGCATTATCTGGAACTACAGCCCTTTGGATTCAAGAGGAATAAAGAGTGGACTCCCTGCAAGCTACAGGTTAACAGAGCTCACTTGGACCATCACACCAGGAATCCCCTGCCAGGAGTGCGTCCAGTGGATTTGTAAGGGTTTTGTCCAGGTGCATTGTGGGAATTGTGTTCCCAACCTTTCAAGGACCATCATGGAGCTTCCAGACCCTTGGATTGTGTTTTGGACACTTTGGACCCTCAAGAGTATCTTCATGAAGAATTTCCAGAAGTTTGGAGAAGTTTGGAGCAACTTTTGGAAAAGGTGCCATAAGGGGACCAACTCAACCATGCGAGCCAAGCCGGCCACCTTCAACCGCGAGCCGGCCTGACCTGCTGGTCCATCGCGCTGAAAATCTCCGGAGATCCAACTTCCAGAGTTTGACCGGGAGCTCCCTGAAAAGCAAGCCAGTGAACCCTCACCAAACCTGGACAGGTGAAGAGCATCAAGGGACCACAACAGAAAAAGCTCCATAAATGTTTCTGAAACCGAAGGTAAAATCTCGACCGAGGCCTACTGTGAGGGGTATCCGAGCAGGGCTCCATCGTGGTCAGCCTAAAACTTTGACTTTGTGCAGGTCAAACGTGACCAGATGTTCCAGATTGGTGCTATAGGTTTCTAAGTGCTATATAGTGCTCACTCTTTAAAAATTCATACCTCTAGTTCCCTACACTAGATCTTTGTCATTTTGAAGTCACGCAAAGATAAAAATATTTTCTATTTTTATAAATTCATGTGGGAGTTTTATTGTGTTGTGTCTTAATTATTTACTGATTGGTGTTTTTAACTGCTTTACATAATTGTCTCCTAAGTTAAGCCTACCTGCTCACAGCCAAGCTACAAGGGTTCGAGCATGGGAATAATTTATTGAGACCTGTACTGAGCCCTAGACTGTGTTAATGGCCTTATTGCCAGTGGTAGATGCATATTTACCAGTACTAATAATCCACTTTCCAACATATAGACATACCTCAACGCAATCGTATGTTCTGTAAAGATAGCCAAGGACCTGAGGGACCAACTTGTGATGAAGGCTTCACGGAACACTCATGCAATCTTTCTGCAGATCAGGGATTTGCAAGCAGGAGTACGGATGATGCACGCACACAGCAGAGTACTGAAGTGTGCTGTACAGGAAAACAATAAATCCAACAATACATCCAAAGCAGTGGTTGCTCTATCTACAAAACACAAGCATGCACAGTAACAAAGAGGACTGTCCAAACCTACTGAGAAGGAAAACTGCATGGCCATTTTCAACAAAGAACAAAGCCAGTGAGACACAATGAGGACACACATACAAACAAATAGATTACTGCCTGGCCCATATGGCTATCTTCACAAGAAAAATACCTGTAAGACCAGCTCACCTGTTTACAAAGGTGGCGGAGGCCTACCCTAAACCGAAGGGAAGGGAGAAGATAGACCACAATACAAGGGGGCAATTCGAAAATTAAGCCACTGCATCCTATTAAACAATGAAAGAAGAAAAAGCAGTTGACCCCCTCATTGCAACCAAAGTGTGACCCACCAAAACCAAATATTAAGGCATTCATTTTGAGGTCAGGCCACAGACAGGAGCATATGATACAAATGATACCACAATGAACAAAATGAGACAAAAAATACAAAGAATGAATTGAAATACCAGAAGAGGAAGTAACTAACAAACAGACTTGAAAAAGTGCTACAGAACACACCAGAGGTAAATACGTTGAATCATAGCGAATCAAAGTGAGGAACTGAAGCATATCAGTGCATCCCAGAGCCATTTATAGTAGCATGCAGCAGCAATCTAGAGACAAAATGTAAAGGCTGGCTGGATGTTCTCAACAAAATCCGAGAAATGACATGAGAGAAAGAGAAACACAAATGCTGTTTGCATTAAAAAAACTAGGGGGCAGAAACATCTCCAGAATTACCTATGTCAAAAGCGTCAACATTTGAAAACAAATGGGAGGCAGTGAACACAAAGTTTACCACCAAGATAAATGTTAATTGTGAGAAATATACATTTAACCCAGCCTCTCAAGATAGAGGAGAGTCAATTGATGACTTCATCACTGAACTCAGGAGAATAGTTCAATACTGTGAGTTCAGCATTGTACAAATATTATGTCAAAATTATGTGATGTCAAACATATCGAGGGACAGGATATAGAAGGTAAGAATATTGTGTTTTGTAGGTGCTTTATATTGTTTTATTTTTAATGTAGTTTTATATAATATAATTAAAAAAATATTTTGTTGTGTTTTATTAGTTGTTTCTTTTTTAAGTTATTGTTTTAATGTTAAGTCTGTATAATTGTTTTATGAAAGCTTTTTTAGAAATCTTTTATAAGACGTTTTGTATATATTTGATTTGAATGTACTTATTGGCAGGTTGATGGGTTTATAAGGGTATGGAGAGCAAAGTTAAAACAAATTTTTTATTGTTAAATGTACATTATTTATTTGTTAATTTGATTATTAATGATGTACATTATTTTAACTGTACAATGTTTAATGGATAATTTTAAATAAAGCAAACACAAGGAGATGATGGACGGAGCACTGATACTTTTCAGATACTCACCCCCCAGTCACAGATCTGGGTTGAATCCATCATCGTTCTTTAGCTCACTTCACCACCCCAGTTCAGACCCAGCTATATGCAAATCAGTCTTGATCCTGTGCCTCATGGGAACAGTCCAGCCCGAACTGCCAAGCCAGGTGTTCTCTGGACCAGAAACAAGCATCCTGGGACCAGTTTCAAGGTAGCTCCCCTCATCAACCAGACTAGCTTGAATCCAGTGGCAAAGTGAGCAAGGGACCCACATCTGGGCATACCCTGCCAACTTAGGGCGATGTTGGACTTGGCCCTTTTTGCAGGGTCATCCCAGAACTTTTTGCCTTCCTCTTGTATTGTTTGTGACCTGTTTTTGTTGGTTTTATGACTCTGGGCACTTTACCACTGCTGATCAGTGCTAAAGTGCATATGTTCTCCCTGTAAATTGTTGTTATGGATTAGTGATTCCATGATTGGCTTATTTGAGTTACTTGTCAGACCCGAGTACAGTGCACTATGTGTGCCTAGGGCCTGTAAATCAAATGCTGCTGGTGGGCTTGCAGCACTGGTTGTGCCACCCACCAAAGCATCCTGCAAAATGAGACTCAGGCCTGCCATTGCAGAGCCTGTGTGCAGTCTGGGACTGCCATGTCGACTTGCCAAGTGCACACACTTGCCAGTCCCTAAACCTTCCCTTTTCTACATGTTAGTCACCTCTAAGGTAGGCCCAAGGTACCCCTGTGGGCAGGGTGCATTGTATGTGAAAGGTAGGACATGCCCTGATGTGTGTGGCATGTCCTGATAGTGAAATACTGCCAATTTCGTTTTTCACTATTGCAAGGCTATCTGTTCCCATAGGCCAGAATGGGAAGTTAGTTTATAACATCTTATAAACATAACTGACCCTAGGAACCAGATAGGAAATTAAAGTTTAATATTCCTGAACTCAGAATGTTAAAGTGCACCTTTTAGTGAGGGTGATTTTTACATTCTGTGTTTGAAAATACCACTTTTAGAAAGTGGGTATTTTCTTGCCTAACCATCCAGTGTGCCTCTGCTAGGTTTGTGTATTGCATGTCTGGCTTTTGGATGACAGGGGCTGGAGAAGGGCTGCGGCTCCAGAAGTCTGATGAGTCAGGGCTGGGCTGAATAGGCTTGGTCTGCATTTAGAGTGGTGGGAGGAGTAGCATCTTCACCTGAATAGGGCTGTGCCTGCCTTCCACAATGATGGTTCCACCCCCCTGTGGTGTGTCTGAAGCCAGGGCTCACACTGACAAAGGAGGTTGTTGTGCACTTGCAAAGTGCCCCACAGAACTGGTTTTGGCTGGGTACAGACACTCTCTGCCATCAGAGAACAAATGGTTTTGGTGTATAAAAAGAGGGGCCCAGACCCAGACTTTTAGATCACTTCTGGAAAATCAAGAGGAAACCTTTGCCAAGGAGAAGAGCCGGATAAGCTGAGGAGGAATACTGCCCCTGTGTTGTTTGCTGTCTGGGGTTGGCCTGCAGTGGCTGCTTGCTGCCAAGGAAAGGAGAAAAAGGACTTTGCTGTTTGCTTTGTCACCTGCTTGAAGAAAAGATCTCCAAGGGCTTGAAACTGAGCTTGCCTCCTGTTCTGACGTCTCAGGGACACACAGGCTTCACCACCAGCTCCCCTGAATTCCCTTGCTGGGAATTCCAACCTGCAAAGAGGTGCCTGCTGCTGTTTAGGACCTCTGGAGACTGTTTGTCGCTGGGAGCTGGGAAATCAACGCAACACCGAAGAAGCGTGTCGCATCTGCACTGGTTTTCCGGCGCATCGCCGAAGAAACCGTCGCAGCGCCTGCCGCAACTCGAGAAATCGCCGCCGTCGCACCGATGCCGGCGCAAGCCTGCTGTGCAGCTGCACGAAGACACGCATCGTACCGGATCAACGCATCGCATCGAGGCACCAAGACTGTTGCATCGTTTGGGGTCTGCAGTAAGAAACCGACGCATCAACTCCCCACGCAGTAAGGAACTGACACATTGCCTCCCCTGCGCCGCAGGAAGGAACAGACGCATCACCTCCCCTGAGTGTAAGGAACAGACGCGTCACCTTCCCTGCGGCCATTTTGTTTGCTTTGCGTTACGCATCTAAGGTACTTTTGAGAAAAGTGTCGCATTTACAACTTGCATTGAACTGAACTATTTCTACCATCTGAAAGTCATATTTTTAATACTGTATTGTGGATTTTTTGTCGTTTGGTCTTGTTTTGGTTTAGATAAAGATTACTTATTTTTCTAAACTGGTGCGGTGTCCATTTGTAGTGTTTTCACTGTATTACTGTATGTGTTCACAAATGCTTTACACACTGCCTCTGAGATAAGCCTGTCTGCTCGTGCCAAGCTACCAAGGGGGTGAGCAGGGGTTATTTTAGGAGTGTATCCCCCCTTACCCTGACTAGAAGCAAGGGCCCCTATTTGGACAAAGGTACCTACCTCTGCCAACTAGAGACTCCCATTTCTAACATTGGTGGTCAGCGGTGGGATCCAGGACTTGCATTTGTGAATTACATTCAGTGATTGGTGTACACTACTAGTATAGTGTAGACCATTACGCAACCACATACTGGTTTTTTCTGTTTTCTGGTGTCCTCCTGGGAGTATTTTTGATACTGAGACTCTGGTTAGTTGTTGCAAAATGGCACTTGACTTCTGGCACATGTTCATCTACACAATGAGGGAGCTACGTGTGTTCTGCAAGGAAAGGGGGCTGCCTGTGAAGAGAAGATCCAGGGAGGATCTAGAGGCATCCCTATTTCATTATGAGTTACCCCACTGGGGGCCAACACTACCAGTTGAGTTTGAGGAGGATGACTTCTCTGAAAGTGAGAGAGAAACAGAAAAAGATGGCTGGCTTCTAGCTTGTGAGCAGAGGCTGAGAGAGCTTGATGAGGAGCTCGAGAGGGCTGAGGCCAAGAGGGCCTTAACCCAAGAAGAAGAAATGTGTGTAGCTCAGGAAGTGAGCTTGGCTGTTTTGGAGGTGGAGTCCAGCTCAGATGGTGGCAGCAAAATTGTGTTATCTAGTGCTGAGGGAGCAGTACACACACCCAGAGATGTGGTGCCTGACTTGAAGGAGGGGGTTAACATACACCAGGGGGTTCAAGGATATGAGGTAGCTCCAGTGGTGCGCAGTGTCCCTGAGGTAGATTGGGGAACTGGCACATGGGTTCATAGTCCTAGTGGTGGGAGGGACACTCTACTGACTCTAGATGAGAGGTGCAGGGAGAGGGGTTCACCCATGGTAGAAGTCCTGGCGTGTGAGTGTGGAGACCGCCCAGAAGAGTGTGGGTTGAGTGACAGAGACAGTCAGACACTGTTTTGCCAATCTCAGGAGAGTGGTGTGGGGTACGTGTGTGAGGCACTGGATGGTAAGGCAAAGGATAGCTTGGTTAACACCTGTGTGGGGCTGTATGATTCAATTTGTGGAGAGCATATTTTAAGTTCCTGTTTTCCAGAGCTATGCCGACACCTGGTGGAGTGTGAGTTCTCTGACCCCAGGAAGCTCACACTGGAGGCAGACCTTTTGGTGGATTCCAGAGGGTCTGAAGAGGCATCTGGGGGCCTAGTCTTTACCGGGAGGCCATCCCCTGGGGGGGATCCCAAGGTGTCAGTTGAGCTGGGGGAGACTGCTGTAACCAGCATTCCACCAGCTCTGGTGTCTGGCCGCACCGCTCCAGTGGAAAGGGTGCATGAGTCCAGAGAGAGGGGTGAGAGGGGAACGCAGTCCCCAGTGGAAGGACCAGTGGGTCAGGGGTTGCCAGCTCTGAGGTCAGAGCACCCCAGGACTGACCCTGGTGAGGCCACTTCTGGCCTGGGGGGTCTTCATGCTCTGTCAGGTGGACAGGAGGCTGGAGACCTGTGCCAGGCAGACTCTGACACAACTCCAGAGGGGTATGTTTCCCGTGGGGGGGTTGGTATACTCCCCCGGAAGTCCTGGGTTGGCAGGCACAGGTCCAGCCTAAGGGTACAGACACTAGGTTTGAGGGCCAGATTCAGGGTGTCCCCCCTGACCTGGAGGAGGGGGCAACTGCTAACAGTGCCCCTACCGGTTTGTCTTCTGGGGGCACCGCTCCAGGTGGGAGGCTGCAGGGCCCCAGAAAGGGGGGTGGGGAGAGGGCAGCCTCACCCTTGACCTCTGCCCAGTATAAGTGTACAGACCCTAAGCTGGGATCCCAGTTGCAGGATAGAACCCCTAAACTGGTGGGCGAATTGTGCAGGATACCTGCCACAGGTGCCCTGACAATTCTGGAAGGGGGTACCGCTCCAGGTGGGAGGGTGCAGAGCCCCGAGGAGGAGGACTGGGTGTGGGAAAGCCCACCCCAGTCTCCTGTCCAGCCACCGGGTACAGGCCCGGGGCTGGTGGGTCAGTGTCAGGATGTCATACCTCACCTGACAGGAGGGAGAGTGGACCAAGGGTGCCAGGCACCTGGGGCTACTGCCCCCCGCTCTCTGACGCCACAGAGGTTAGAAAACCATGAAAGGCCTGGGGCCTGGTTCTCATCACTGACAGCTGTCAGTGGCCACTGTGGCTTGCTGTCCTGGTGGACAGAGTTGCCCCTGGGAGGGGGACAGGAGTCACACCCTGGGGGTGGACTGGGCCACACCTCTGTGTTGGCCATGTGGGTACCGTCTGTCTGTTGGGACACACCTGTGAGCAAGCTAAGGTTAGGTGCTGCACAGATGGTGTCCACAGGTGAGAAGGGTTCCCCATGGGTTAGCTTAGTGGGCCCTGAGAGTATGGACAGAGGGATCCAATTGGGTTCAGATTGGCATAGAACTGGAGTAGGCCCCCACAGTTGCGGGCCAGGGTCCATGTTCTATCGCCCCAAGCAGGGAAGCCTAATAAAGGTATTGATTAGTCTACCCTGGCTTTTGGCTGGAAGGGGGTTGTGTTGGACTTGGCCCTTTTTGCAGGGTCATCCCAGAACTTTTTGCCTTCCTCTTGTATTGTTTCTGACCTGTTTCTGTTGGTTTTATGACTATGGACACTTTACCACTGCTGATCAGTGCTAAAGTGCATATGCTCTCCCTGTAAATTGTTGTTATGGATTAGTGATTCCATGATTGGCTTATTTGATTTACTTGTCAGACCCTAGTACAGTGCACTATGTGTGCCCAGGGCCTGTAAATCAAATACTGCTGGTGGGCTTGCAGCACTGGTTGTGCCACCCACCAAAGCAGCCTGCAAAATGAGACTCAGGCCTGCCATTGCAGAGCCTGTGTGCAGTCTGGGACTGCCATGTCAACTTGGCAAGTGCACACACTTGCCAGTCCCTAAACCTTCCCTTTTCTACATGTTAGTCACCCCTAAGGTAGGCCCCAGGTACCCCTGTGGGCAGGGTGCATTGTTTGTGAAAGGTAGGACATGCCCTGATGTGTGTGGCATGTCCTGATAGTGAAATACTGCCAATTTCGTTTTTCACTTTTGCAAGGCTATCTGTTCCCATAGGCCAGAATGGGAAGTTAGTTTATAACATCTTATAAACATAACTGACCCTAGGAACCAGATGGGAAATTAAAGTTTAATATGCCTGAACTCAGAATGTTAAAGTGCATCTTTTAGTGAGGGTGATTTTTACATTCTGTGTTTGAAAATACCACTTTTAGAAAGTGGGTATTTTCTTGCCTAACCATCCAGTGTGCCTCTGCTAGGTTTGTGTATTGCATGTCTGGCTTTTGGATGACAGGGGCTGGAGAAGGGCTGAGGCTCCAGACGTCTGATGAGTCAGTGCCGGGCTGAATAGGCTTGGTCTGCATTTGGAGTGGTGGGAGGAGTAGCATCTTCACCTGAATAGGGCTGTGCCTGCCTTCCACAATGACGGCTCCGTCCCCCTGTGGTGTGTCTGAAGCCAGGGCTCACACTGACAAAGGAGGTTGTTGTGCACTTGCAAAGTGCCCCGCAGAACTGGTTTTGCCTGGGTACAGACACTCTCTGCCTTCAGAGAACAAAAGATTTTGGTGTATAAAAAGAGGGGCCCAGACCCCAGACTTTTAGATCACTTCTGGGAAATCAAGAGGAAACCTTTGCCAAGGAGAAGAGCCGGATAAGCTGAGGAGGAATACTGCCCCTGTGCTGTTTGCTGTCTGGGGTTGGCCTGCAGTGGCTGTTTGCTGCCAAGGAAAGGAGAAAAAGGACTTTGCTGTTTGCTTTGTCACCTGCTTGAAGAAAAGATCTCCAAGGGCTTGAAACTGAGGTTGCCTCCTGTTCTGAAGTCTCAGGGACACAAAGACTTCACCACCAGCTCCCCTGAATTCCCTTGCTGGGAATTCCAACCTGCAAAGAGGTGCCTGCTGCTGTTTAGGACCTCTGGAGACTGTTTGTCGCTGGGAGCTGGGAAATCGACGCAACACCGAACAAGCGTGTCGCATCCGCACTGGTTTTCCGACACATCGCCGAAGAAACCGTCGCAGTGCCTGCCGCAGCTCAAGAAATCGCCGCCGTCGCACCGATCCCGACGCAAGCCTGCTGTGCGGCTGCACGAAGACACGCATGGTACCGGATCGACGCATCGCATCGAGGCGCCAAGACTTTCGCATCGTTTGGGGTCCGCAGTAAGAAACAGAGGCATCGACTCCCCACGCAGTAAGGAACTGACGCATCGCCTCCCCTGCGCCGCAGTAAGGAGCAGACGCATCACCTCCCCTGAGGTTAAGAAACAGACGCATCACCTTCCCTGCGGCCATTTTGTTTGCTTTGCGTGACGCATCTAAGGTACTTTTGAGAAAAGTGTCGCATTTACAACTTGCATTGAACTGAACTATTTCTACCATCAGAAAGTCACATTTTTAATACTGTATTGTGGATTTTTTGTCGTTTGGTCTTGTTTTGGTTTAGATAAAGATTACTTATTTTTCTAAACTGGTGTGGTGTCCATTTGTAGTGTTTTCACTGTATTACTGTATGTGTTCACAAATGCTTTACACACTGCCTCTGAGATAAGCCTGTCTGCTCGTGCCAAGCTACCAAGGGGGTGAGCAGGGGTTATTTTAGGAGTGTATCCCCCCCTTACCCTGACTAGAAGCAAGGGCCCCTATTTGGACAAAGGTACCTACCTCTGCCAACTAGAGACCCCCATTTCTAACAAGCGAACAAAGCAAACACAAGGAGTTGATGGACGGAGCACTGATACCTTTCAGACACTCACCCCCAGTCACAGATCTGGGTTGAATAAACCCAGATCTGTGACTGGAGGTGAGTGTCTGAAAAGTTTCAGCGCTCCACCCATCATCTCCTTGTGTTTAATTTAAAAAATATCATAATTATTTGTTGTACTTTTCAGTTGGTTAATAAGATTATTGATGTTTAAATTATATAATCGAATTTAATAATTTGTAAGTTAATTGATTTTAATTATTTTTATATAACTTATTACTATTAATATTTGCTAAGTTGGTGTTTGTTGTTAATTATTCCCAAGTATTATTTTATTTAGTTTTTGTGGGTGTAGGATTTTTGGAGAAGTGTTTTGTAAAGTGGTTCAAGTATGTATACACTTTAAGTGTTTTATTTGGTGAATATTTCTAATGTTTTTCATATTTAATTGTTAAGGTATTAATTTTAATATTTAATGAATTTGGTAAATGTAATGTTGTACACATATTTGTTATGCATTTTTAAAATATTGTGTATGTTAATATTGTTAAGATTATAATTGTTTTAGTTTAGGGGGTTAGGAACAAGTTTTCTAAAATGAAACACTTTCCCTACTGTTGCATACATTGGAGTGGTAATACTAGATAATACTCATCTAAAGATCAACACTTCTCTAATGTTGCTAAGGTTTGAAAAGTAATATTAAATTCGACTCCTCCTAAGTTCAACACTTTCCTCACTGTTGTTTATGTTGGAGTGGGAATAGCATATATTTGACTGCTCTAAAGTCTGACATTTTCCTATGTTTCTTTACTGTTAGAAATTGGGTCTCTAGTTGGCAGAGGAATGCACCCTGTCTAAGTAGGAACCACAATCCTAGTCACGGTAAGCTAGATACACACTAAAAGATAACCTGTGCTCACCCTCTGATAGCCTGGCACAGAGCAGTCAGACTTATCTAAAAAGGCGATGTGTAAAGTATTTGTGCAATACACCCCCCCACACACAAACACACAATAACACAATGAAAATACCACATAAATACTCCACACACATTTAGGATAATAGAGAATAATTTTATGAGTAAAAAAAGAACAAAACAACACAAATCCAATAAGTAGAACTGGAGTCTTGAATGTATTATGAATACATCAAAACGTAGTGCTTAGAGTCAAATAGCACTTAGGGGTTACTTGAGGTCATGCTGGACTGGGGTCCTCCTCCCTCTTCCTGCTCAGGACGAGCTATCAGAACGCAGATTAGTTTTCTGTCACACCCACCCTTCCTGTGTTTGTGGCTGTCTGGAGGGAATGCACAAAGTGTATCTGTCACCTACACCAAACGTGTATTGGAGACATGCTGCAAGGTACACAGAGCAGTCAGAGCAGAGAAACATCCACTTTCTATAAGTGGCATTTCTGAAATAGCAATGCTTTATCCAAATTTGCCATTAAAGATAAATTATCATTACCACTTCAAAGATATGAGTCATGATGCAGCTACTCCTTTCTAATCAGAAATTACAGATTAAAAGTGTATTAAGGAATTCCCAATGCTAACCTATGAGAGGAGTAGGCCTATGAGAGGAGTAGCATCCTGACCTGACGGAGAACGGATGTGCTTGAATTCTTCTGCTTATCCCGTATCAAGGGGAGTGATAATGGGAGCAGGATAAAAGGGAGTTGATCATCATTGGGTAATGAAGATAGAAGCAGCAAAATAAGGTAGAATTGAAGGAACTACAGAAAATACAGATACTTCCACTGTTAACACAATCAGACGAGAGGAGCTGAGTAGACACACAGGAGTACGATTGAAAAGTGTCAAATAACTATCATCTAGTAAAAAAGTATGCTGTAAGAATTTGGAGGATGTAACATACAAAGAGACTAGTTACTTGAAATACGAAAGGAACGGAAACTTTAAGCAGTGAAGAAGTGTGTTTGTCTGCGAAACATGTTTTGGCTGTAGGAAGTATTGCTGTATAATCATGATACATTGAGAAAAACAAGAATAAAGAATAACAAAAGAAAATACCACGAGAATGTTTAATATCTTATGTTGGTAAACACTCAGTAAATTTTGTTTGTGTATTAGAATGAATATACTGGTGGGGACCAGTAACTGAGAGTATAAAGCGGCAAGCAATATTCCTGATACCCACAAGTTATAATATATAATATATATATATATATATATATATATATATATATATATATATATATATATATATATATATATATATATATATATATTTATATATATATATGCGCCTTCTTTCTGCAATGTTTGATTAACGGGACTCTCCGTGCCCGTATGCTGAAGCCTCCCTGCAGGGCCAGTGGCTCCCATTATGGAGGCTGATTTGTTGGATAAAAATATGGAAGCATGGCCCGCTTGCCTCCTTACCAAGTAAAGGATTATCCTGATATTTCATATGTGGAGGTGAGCAAGAGATGCGAGAGAGGTAATTTACCTTCTCTCGCCATTGCTGTATTCCTGGCATATCAAAAGACATTGGATCAATTGTGGCAGCAAAGTTACTTACCTGGTTTGCCTTCGAAATGGATATTATATCACGAAAGAATTTATGTGAAATGCACTTTTGAAAATTATATTTCTGGAATGTGACTGCAATGATAAAAAGATGCAATGAAGCATGATTATAACATTTCACTGCAGCTGAGACAATTATTTATATTTTAAAGTGCATTCTGATAAATGAAGGCAGCACAGACTTAAAGGCATGTGATTAATTGCCATCATAAATCAGCTCACCGGTGATCAAGGCTTATGTGTAAAGCAGAAACACGTCAGAGAAAGCGACCATGCTGCCAGTTTCATTATGGAATAAAGCAGTTGGAATTATCTGCATTTGGGCTTCTCTGCCTTCTTTCTGCAATGTTTGATTAACAGGACTTTCTGTGCCCGTATGCTGAAGCCTCCCTTTAACAGGGTATATATATGAATATTTTATATGTTGTGCTTTAAATTATGGTGAATTCATGTTTTTCTTATTGTTTTTCATAATTATATATTAATTTTATTGTGTTTTTTTACAATTTAAAGTATATACTTTTATTTTATGTTTGTAAGTTATAAAATGTAATCATATATTTTTATGTTATGTATTTTTTAAAGTGAAATTTTAGTAAAACATTTTTAAGTTGACATACTGTTTAATATTTATACTGACCTATTTTGTGATTGTATTTTGTTCTTTTATAATTTTTTTGTCGATATTATGTTCTTCACAAATAAGTTATGAAAAGAATATATTATTGTACACAATGGGGCATATTCTCAAGGACTTATCGCCGAGTTAGCAGCACTTTATTGCAGCCAAAGTGGCGATAGATTTATCGCCCTATTCACAAGCTGGTTCTAACAGCCGATATCGCCAGTTTACCTGCGATAGCAGCCGCAAAAAACATCGCCACGGATGACACCGGAAACTAACGCTAATGAGATGCAGAGTAGGCGTTTCCATGCAAAAACCTGCGACAACAGCACTTCGCAACATTCTCAACGACCAGCCAGATCGGCGATAAGATCACAAAACATGCGATAAGGCGCGTTAGCAGCAGGGAATTAACACCTGCTCTTTCCTGGTATTAAGTCGGACGATAACCTGCACCAGAAATGGGAGCCCAGCCCACAGCCACACCAGAAGAACAACAGATGCCATGGAGCTACTGATCATGCAGCCGGACACCCAAGAGGGCCACAACACCCTCCGCCACCCCCCCCAGGAGTCCCCCCCCGGGCCCAACCCCGGACAAAGATATTTTACATCAACTTTACGAAATCATGAACAAAACAATTAGCCTGATGTCGCACAAGTACAACAATTAACATTCATGTGTGATCAGGAAAAGGAGAATCATTCATTCATCTTTGAATTTCCAAACAAATTATTTAATTCAAATTTAACTCAAAACAACTATTCGGAAGAGTCATGGCGGGTCTTCTCTGGACAATCTGCAAGACACAGCCTGCAAGACAAAATTCAAGATAAGAAGGTGAGTCATGCGCTCATGAAAGGACAGAGAGAGAGAGAAAGAGAGAGAGAAAGAAAGGGAGAGAGATAGTGAAAGAGAGGGAGAGGGAGAAAGAGAGAGAAAGGGGGAGAGAAGGAGAAGGAGAGAGAGAGTAACAGAGGAAGAGAGAGAGACAGTGAAAGGAAGAGAGGGAGAGAGAGAGAGTGCTGGCACTGCGGACCCAGGCCTCACTGCTCACCTGCTGCCACCAGTGTGTCTTAAACCACGTGTCGGTATACACTGCAGTCCACCAGGTCCCTTATCTGAAACAGAGTCCAGATACATGAATGGCAGAGTTCATATCAGTGCACACGCCATCATCGCTTGGCCGCCCCTGCGCACACAGGCTGCTGCACCCCAGCCCCTCCCGCCGCCCAGCGGTGTTTGCCCGCCCCTGCGCACCCAGGCCTCACTGCTCACCTGCTGCCACCGGTGTGTCTCCAACCACGTGCCGGTATACACTGCAGTCCACCAGGTCCCTTATCTGAAACAGAGTCCAGATTTATGAATGGCAGAGTTCATATCAGTGCACACGCCATCATCGCTTGGCCGCCCCTGCGCACACAGGCTGCTGCACCCCAGCCCCTCCCGCCACCCAGCGGTGTTTGCCCGCCCCTGCGCACCCAGGCCTCACTGCTCACCTGCTGCCACCGGTGTGTCTCCAACCACGTGCCGGTATACACTGCAGTCCACCAGGTCCCTTATCTGAAACAGAGTCCAGATTTATGAATGGCAGAGTTCATATCAGTGCACACGCCATCATCACTTGGCCACCCCTGCGCACACAGGCTGCTGCACCCCAGCCCCTCCCGCCGCCCAGCGGTGTTTGCCCACCCCTGTACACCCAGGCCTCACTGCTCACCTCCCGCCACCAGCGTGTCTCCAAGAGGGCCCACCATGTGCCGGTGCAAGCTCAAAGCCCGGGGCCCGCGACCTTGGCAGCCTCCACATCATGCAGCCCTGCCCCGCGGGCCACCAGGTCACACACGTGATTCTGGGTCTTGATTTCACAATGGCAGAGATCATATCAGTGCACACGGCATCATCGCAGGCTGCACACCTGCTCAGCTCTATAGGTGCCACTAACTCTGTGAACCGCAAGGCAACTCCACGTGGCAGTAGGCCTGCGCTGCCCGCTGGCTCAGGCCTACACTGCAGTCCAGCAGGGCTCACACAAACCCTTACCAGTCCGGACCACCAGGACGGCGCATCATCGCAGGATTCACACCCGCTCAGCACCTAAGGTGCCCCTACCTCAGTGCACCGAAAGTCACCATCCCGTGGAGGTAGGCCCGTGCCAGCCGCAGTGTTTCCGGTGCCACCAACTCTGTGCAATGCAAGTCATGGACCCTTACTGATTGAGTCTCGTGATATGCCAGGCGGATGCAGCCATGTCACCTCCCGTAGTGGGGAAGAACTGGGACACGTAGCGTCGTCGTCCCCCCCTTTATACGTAAGCCGAGTGAGCTGGGTTGGCGTACGCCAGGCCAGCGTAGGGGTGTGAATAATTATCCCTGGGCTCTGGGCGTGGTTCATTTCTGGGCTGGACAGGAAACCAACTGATGCGTGTGTCTCTGTTGCAGTGTCTGCGCCACACGGCCCGCAATCGACAATGTTGCAATGTTGCATGCACCCGGAGGGTGGCCGCGCATGAAGGGATTGTACAAGGAGCGCAAGGCCGCTCGGGCTCTTGGCTCATGCATGCCAACTGTTGTGTGTGTATCGCTATTGGTGCACCATAAGCCTAAGGCCTAGCCTCAATTGCAGCGCGAAAGCCACATCACATTTCCAGAATGCAAGCAGTAGTCAGACTAACATTAGGGCGGAAAGCTCCTTTGTCTCAATACATAAGGCGGAAGGACATCTGCACCCCCGACCTTCGTCTTGCATGCAGCAGGCACCCCCTGAGAGAGATACCATAGCAGATGATGACGACTCCCACACTACGCACAGCGCTAATGAAAGACCAACGTATCCACACCCCACACACAGAAGTCCTTGCTCGAGGTACTCTTGCATGGAATGCCCTTGACACTTACCTACACAACAACCCATACGTCCAAACGTTGCACACACATACGACTCATTGCTCCGAGCTGTGGCATATCATCCACATAACTGCCGCAGGTCAGAAGAGTGCCGGTTCTACAAGAGCCACCAACGCAATGGCAGAACATCCCAGGCGCATGCACAACGCCTGTCACGTGGAACTGTACCGTGACCGAATGCTGCCTGTTAGTGTCTGATGCATTGGTCTGCATGTTGTGGCCCTTGTCTTGCCCGTACTGACACGCACATGGCAATAAAGTCTACGCAACTTCACTAGTGTTCAACTGTGATGAGTGTTGATTGGAATGACAAATTGTGTGCCTCAATGAGCATTGTCCGTACACAGGGAGGGACTGACTGACGCATTTCACTTAGGGGTGAGTCCCTATTGCCAGCTCCACCTCTGTGAGCCAGACATAGGGGTTGGGATAGTTGCTGATAGACCTGTGCTCTTACGTGTCTTCAGCAATGTGAGTATGGTGTCCATATTCTTGCCATGTGGATCAATGTGATCCATCACTACAGGCTGTGTCCACCCAGTTGAGAGTGAGTAGGTATGCCAAGAGATGTTCTGTTGTCAAATGTGATGGTGGACACTACTTTAGGCCTGCCAACGACTTTGACATTTCATACCCAGCCCTATTTCTAACATTGCGTGGGGCAAAGTTGAGGAATAGCGCGATTGTTGTTTCAGAGCAATGAGGCCACAGCTAGTGCACACATTCCCAGTCATCTCACTTCCTATGTGTGTCACGGTCAAACATGCGCATTGCTTTCATTTCCCAGGGTGTACCTTTTTGGGCAATCAATGTCCTTACATTCATCCATACTTTCATACTTGATCGATTATGGACATGACACATCTGTGTGAATTTGAATGATTTATTCACATTCGGCGGAGTGTCGGAGCTGGAGCAGTACATGGCCATGCAAACCCCACATTACATTGTTACCCAGTGGAGGGCCAGCCAGAGTCATTTAGGGATTGACAAGTACATCGGAAGAGGAAGAGTACAGTCCGCAGTCTGATTGCTGTGTCATTGGTAAGCAAACAAAATATGGCAGTCCAAGGTGAGTGTCGCAGAGTATTTCGGGGGACAGTGGGAGGTGTTGTTACAGGGCATGATGCAGAGGGCAGAACCAAGCTGAAACAGGGCATATGGCGGAGAAGAATGCTACTGGCTTCTTCTTACTACAAAGGTGGAATCACCCGCATCTTCGTCCTCTATGTCATCTGTCTGACATGTGGGTGCTGATGTTTGGTCTGCAGCACTGTGTGCCACTGACACATCAGGGGCCGGAGATGTGTGTGTAGAAGTACCAGCAGCATTCATCAGCGACTGCCTTAGTGGCAGCAATGCGATGATGAGGATCTGCAGGGCATGGAAGATCCCAACAACTTTTCGCTGGTGTGCATCCGTGGCAGCCATTCTTTCCGCATGCATCAGCTCCATGTTCTCCATTATCCTCAGCATCTGTGCCAACTCTCAGCTGACATCGTTGAGGCCACTCTGACTAGACAGTTGTTCTCCTCCCAGAGTCATGACTCCAGCGATGTCGGGCATGGATTGTTGGACATCATGGAGCGAACTGTGGGTGTCCGTTAGGGAGTGTAAGTGGTCCCTGATGGGACTTAGACACCCACGTATGTCATCTAGTTTGGCTGCCATGAGGTCGAACCCCACCTGCACCTGTTCAGCCACCTCCTTCTTGCAGTCTAACACATGGCCTTGGAATGCGATGTGTTCTTCGGTGAGGTGCTGGGAGCCAGCTGTGGTGGTGGGTGCTTTCTGCTGTGTGGTCTGTGCAGGGGGTGGGGTCTCCTCGATGCAGCTGGGCTGCCCTGCTCCTGGAGGTGGGTTGCCGTAGCTGTCAATGAGCTGTTGTAGGGCGTTGGTGTCAAAGGTGTGGAGGTCCTCTTCATCATCACTGATGAGTTGCCTGGTCTACTCTGCAGGAGGTGTTGATTGTCCCTCTGCAATGTGAAGGGGAGATTCATTTTAACATTGTGTTGACATGTATGTTGACGCATTGTTCAAGTTTACATACAGACTGCATGACTATGTACATTGTTACTGTTTGGGAGGAGCTGACTATTTGATGCGGGACATTGGACATTTGAACTACATCACGGATGTGAGGTTGTACACGTACATTATCATCTCACAGTTTCCTGCTATGCCAGATGTGATTGGCCAGTTTCTACGCACAAGCGGAACCAGTTGTGTCCTCTGTTCTGTAGTGAGAGTGTTGCACTTTGTACCACATTGTCGTCAATGATGATGTGCTGTTATTGCTATGTGTGTGTGCTGCATTGTGGGAGAGTCGCCCCTGCAGCTGTGATTTTGCTGCCCCTTATCCCTTTGAGGCGGTGTGCCTTTGACTTCTGTGCTTCTACAGTGCTGAGATGTTGCAGACTTGGCTAATTTTGGCTCTAGTTCGGATTTTGGACTCTTGGGCATGGTTTATCCGCAGATGTGTTGTTGGCGTCAGGGGTTGTTTGTGCACGTGGATGTGTCAGAGTGTGACCTGCTCCTTTACGGATGTGTTCCACACTCAGCCACCTCAGTGTCGTGGCGTGCACCATGTCATGATAATTGGACTGCAGCCATGCTGTTCATCATGCAGTGTCACTTGCATTGTCAGTGTGGCTCACAGACACTCAGCTTTGCTGGTTTTGACATGTGTGCATGGGTTGGTTGTGAGATTGGTGCTGTGTGGGGAGGGACCCCTTTGTGCCCATAGTGGACGGGGGCCTACTTGCTGTTTGTATGTGTGCTGCAGTGTGCCAAGGGGATCAGGGACATGATCCAGAGTCATTGTGGGTGTGCAGTGTGCTCTACTTAATTGTGCCTGTGTGCCATTGTGCCCATCTCCCCCCGTCCCCCAGTCCCTGTTCGGTACTCACCCTTGTGCTGTTGTGTCATGTCATGTCGAGCAGTGTCCGGACCCCCAACTCCTGCCACCGTCTCCCCACTGATGACTGTGGCCACCATTTCCTCCATCTCATCCAGCTCCTGGTGTTCCGCTGGACTGCCACCTCCAGTCTGCATTGCTGCCTGATGGTTGTCAGCGAGTTTCTTCTTGGTTTTGCGCTTCGCATCATTCCAGCGCCTCTTGACCTCTCCAATTGTCCTCCTCCTCACTCCGACTGCATTCACCTTGTCCAGGATGGACTGCCATATTGCATTTTTATTTGCCAATGACACATTGGAGGTGACGAACAGTTGTTGGTGGTGTTCTATCACCTCCGTGATGATGATCCTGTTTTCCTGCGGACTGAACCTCGTCTTCCTCGTCTTCTTCTCCTTGCCCTTCCGTGACCCCGAGGTCCCAGGCTGGTCCTCCTGGGGGCTTGTGGGGTTCTGGTCGTCCTCTGTACTTGCTCCGGCTTCCTCCATGGTGCTACGCAGTTTGAATTATTTTGTTTGTGTTTTTCGGTGCTTTTATAGTGCATTTTCCCGCATGACGCTTGGGAATTGCAGGCCTGTCGCTGGTTATCGCTGATTTTTTTATCGCGGTTGGCCACATTGCAACTTTTTTCGTGTTCGTGTTTTGCGTTTTTTTGCCGTCACGGTAATTTTATCGCGGTCATTTGACGCGTTAGCGTGAGACTATCGCATGGTACCGCCGAGTTGAGAATACAACGTTAACACGGCGTTATTTTCACGCAATAGACTGCGATGTGCAAAGTTGCGTTGAGCTAATTTTGCGATAATTATCACACGTTCTTGAGAATATCCCCCAATATTTTTGTGGCCATGTTCTTGTATTTTGATATTTTTGCCCACGATATTTTTTCATACAATATCAAACATAAAGGTATACGCATATATGGCTGAAAAACCACTAACATGTCTTGGGAAGCTCAGAACATTACTCACCTACAAAGACAGAGTTTGGAGACTAGCTTTCACATCATTGATTGTCTAGTACTGACTGAACAACTTCTCACCCTTCAAAATTCTGAATAAGTGAGGGTGGTTGCAATCTTGTACACCATTCAAATTAACGCATTCCACAACAGGAGGATCCCAGGATATTCATGGGATTGAAGAAAATTAAGAACTATCAAGTTCACTTTCACATCAACAAGAATGCGGCTGTCCGCGGCCCCCGCAGGGGGCCAATTCAGCAGGGCGGCCCTTTAGTGCCATTTTGGGCACCGCCCACCCGCTCTAGTCGTTGGGGGTTCTGTAGGAGCCCTCTAGCCAGGTCGCCACTGTGGCGTCCTTCCGGTGCGCCAGGTGGGGGGAGGGCATATAAGCCTCCCCCGCCCCTCCTGGCGGTCTCTGTTCGCCAGCCACGCCGTCTTGGGAGGTCTTCTCTTGTTCCCCCCGCTGGACACGATGTCAGCTGGCTGGCTCGTTGTCGCGCTCGAGCAGCTGATCGTCGTTGTTTGCGGTGAGTTTTGTGTGCCTCGGGGCCGGAGGTTGCTTGCTGGCCGCGGTCCTCCTATTGGGGTCCGGCTGCTTGGCAGCAATTTTGTGTCCGTGGGGGAACAATTGAAAGCGCGATTCGTGGCCCGCAGTCTGTCGGGGGCGCAGGCTCCCATCGTGGTTTAGGGCACGGAGCGGTCAAAGGTTAGACATCACTTTTGGGAGATTGAACTCAGTCTCACCTCTTAGCGTTTTCTGCATCCTCAATTCAGAGGAGTGGTGTTTTGCAGTCTAGTCTTGACACAAAATTACTCCGGATGTGTGGCAGATTATCAGAAATACATTGGAATTGAAGTATGAATTATCTATGGCTGTTGGGCAGAGTCGGGCGGCCATGGGGGTGTTGTTGGCCCAATACTTTGGGAGAGTTGGTTGGGGCTTCTGGGTTCCTGCTAGCTATTCACGCTAACAACGTAGACCCATTGTTAGAGCTACTGACCCAGGGGGGGGGGGTCAGAGTTTGTTCCTCATTGTGGCGCGTAGGTGCGCTGGTGAAGCGCTCCGATTGCGGATGGTTTGCGCTTTAAATTTGGATTCGGAGGCCGCGATAGTGCGGGTGATCCTACACGGTTTTTAAATGGAAACGAGAATAACCGCAATACTCAGCACTCGCACAATACACTTATTTAATTACAGAGTGTCTGAACTCTCGAGAAGACAACTGATACTGTGGATCCCCGGTACCAGTACTTTTCATTTTCATCGACCTGCCTTCCGGTAGTTAGGACTGGAGAGAATACAGCCTTACGCTAGAGCGGGCGACCTCATAGCTGAGGAACCGGGTTCGAGTTTCGGCATGGCCCCTCAACATCCTGTGATTCTAGGCAAATCACTTATTCTCCGCGTGCCTAACAAAAAATGAATGTGTCCATCTGTTACGAATCTGGTGCTCAGGTAAAGCGCTCTGATACCCAATATCTGCGGGTCTGGCCAATACTTCCTGGTGGCGCCGGTTGCCTCTGCTTGCCTTCTGGCATGCTTTGGGTAGGGGGGCCCCGATCTGCATGTGTGGTGGGGGCGAGTTGGCGCGGACACAGACACACACCAGGTGTGTTGGGGGTTGCGGACGGCGCACATTGGTTTTCATTAGAGGCAAGATAGCTCAGCGGGTTGATGAATTGGCTGCTGAAATCTGCCTGAAGTCTGGTGGGGCTGATTCGTCTGTCTGCATCATTGCTCTAACATTGAATTGGGGAGGCATGGCGGAAATACTGTTCAGTTGCATTGATCCACTGGTGGGGTGCGTGCTGTAAGCAGTCATTGTGGGTTGACTGGACGGACACACTGCAGCTGCACCCATGTCTGCAGCCCCATGTTGGTTGGATCCGAGCGGGGAGGCATGTTTTGTTTTGTTTGGGGCCCGAGAGGTCTTCCCATTGCTGGGGCGGCCACGGGGCACTGGGGGCAGTCGCGTGGTGCAGAGAGCCTTGCTGTGCATTGAGCTGGGAGGCGGCACGGGTGAGGCTCGAGGCGCAGGCTAATGTGATAAGAATGGTGGGCCTCGAGTTTGGGAATGATAACTGACATGGGCTTTCAAGTTTTAAAAGGACATTGCTCATATCATGCTTGATCACGCCGAGATAGTTTTAGGGAGGCTGGTGAGACAGATACGCCTGATGTCTCCTTCAGTGTGCCAGCGGCCAAGCGTGGGCTGACTCTCCACCCAATCACGTTCGTGCGGGGGTGGGTGACTACCAGTGGGGCTAAAACTCGGAGAGCGGTTTCAAAGTGGCTTTAGCTTCTCCGAGGCTCACGGAGACGCGCGTTCTGGTTCCGCCCGCCTCGTTTGTGTGGCCGGCCTCGTGGCCCCGTCGGCATTGTTGTGGTATGAGCAAGATCACTGCTTTTCTCGGAGTTTGTGCGGCTGGGGTAGGGTCACGGCTGTGCTTTGGGCTCCATGTAGAGGTAATCCGTCTACACAGATAGTGGATGTTATAAGGTTGCACGTTCCTTTGGTACACCTGCTCATCGTGTCTCCTTGTTGAGCGTTACCCCTGTATCTTCCAGGAAGTGCGTTATCGTTACATCTGGCCTAGTGCGCAGACACTGCTCAGGGTCCTGTACATAGGATTAAAACGCTCTCCAATAGTGACATCCAGTGCCATTTTGAGATTGTTGTAACACCAGGTTAGCATAATTTCTGTGCTATTCATGATTAAATGCTAATTATTTATGCTATGTGCATGTGTTTCAATGCCAAGTTCGCATGTTTATTTTACTATGCTGAACTGCTGCCTGCAGGCATTGATGATGCCATGATAGCATACGTTTGAGTGTTATCCTTGGATTCAGGTGGTAGGGGGTGTGAGTGTTGCACCTTCTGTAACTTTCTATTACTCCTTGTAGGTGTTATTTATTTATTTTATTTATTAAATTTTGCCCTAATGACTTACCTTTGCTGGAGCGGGAGCCAGCGGTTGCGCAGTCGGCGAAAGGGAATACATCGGTTTTGGCGGGTGTTTCTCTACATTGTAGAGCGCTGTCACCTGAAGAAAGCTTCTAGGAGCTTGCTGTCAAATGAAATTTTGCAGGGGGGCAGTTGGAACACTGTGAGGTTACGAGTTATATCCTATATCTGGATGCGAGGAAAGAAACGGCCAGATCAAGGTGGGTGGCACACCAGTCTAATCACATATTTTAGCGCACATGTTTTAAATGTTCTAAGTGTGTTAAGCTCATAGGGGAGTGAGCACACGAGTTTTCAAATTAAGTTACAGACAGAAGTAATGGCATGAAATCTGTTGCGTGGCAGAATAGGTGACCACGCAACACAGTGGTGTTTCTAGACACACTTTGCCCTGTTCACTGCGTATTTCAGGGTAGTGGTGCATTTGGATCCTGTAGTGCGCACGCTCCTTCACTTCTCTAATGCAGACTTTTGAAGGTGGAAGTTTATGGTTGGCTTGAATGTTTATGGTTTCTCGTGACTCGAATATCTATTCTGCCTGCAATGCTGAGGTGAAGGGCAAAGATGGCTTGGTGGGATTTGGGTTTATCCGGCATCTTTTGTGGTAATAGGGGCTGTCGTACAACCCCCCATGGTAAAGGGTGTGGCCAATAGGTGGCACTGCTCCTCTCCTCAACCGGTCCGAATATTATCTGGTTTTCAACTCCCAATTGTCCGGTGTATAAGGCTCGCAGGACGTGTCTTCAGTGTAGCTACTCTAAAGAGGGAGGTTGGGAGATGGCAGCAGAAGGCGGATGGGCTGTTAGCGGAGTGTGTAGTCGGTGGCTCGCATTTTGGGTACGCGGACGGAGTACCGCGCCGAGCATGTTGAATTTTGTAGATGGTGGGCCGGGGAGTGAACTGTTAAGTGACTGATCATGAGCTTGCACCCTCATTTCAGAACTGGCGCATGTTCAATATTCTGACAACGGAGCCACAGTGGCAGCCATGGATGGGGGGCGGCTAGCTGGAGGTTTGAGGTCAGGAGTGCATAGACTTGTAATCAACAGCACATGCTGTAGTACTACCAGCTGCTCTGGGGCCAAATTGTTGGGGGACACCTGTTTGGAACAGCCTTTAATTGACACAGCTCAGTTCTTTCATCCCACTGTGAGGAAGGTTACTGACAGTGCACTTAGGTGGCACCTATGCCTTAGTTCTCTATTGCGTCCCACGAGTCCTAGTAGTGCTCCCACTAAGCCGGTCGCTATTGTGAATTTGGAAACATGGCAACTAGCATTGGCACAATCGCTGAACGTCACGTACGCATTACAAGTACAGGTCAGCAGCATAGGTACTAGTGGAGAAATCCCGGCAGATGGGATTTGGTTGACCACAAAGGGGAGAACTGGTTGACATGTTGTCGATGTTATTGAATTGGACGACATTTACATAGCAACAGGTGGATAGGGCAGGGGTGCATGTGGCACAGTTGTTAATGATGCAGGGTAATTATTGTTTTACCCTAGGAAACTGGGATCTCATGCCCAGGATTTGTCGTTTTGACCATCGATTACCAGCCCAATGATGGGAAAGTACAATTTTACATTTACTCGGTGCTGTTATGCTAAGAACAGCTCCCACCAGAACTACGGGGTTGTGCTAATGGAGCTGTAGGACAGTGGCACGATTGACCTAGTGAGTTATGTAATCCCTGTGATGTCATGAGGTTTGGTGGCACAGGGTAATAGGGGCAGATGGTACTAAGTCTCTCTTCGATGGATGATACGAAGGGTATTTAAAATAAACTGGTATGTAGTCTCTTCTGTAGTGTGCCACTGTGGGAGTGCGGTTGGCACATTAAATTTACACTGCCGCTGGGGTAAGCCAAAGTCTCTGCCTAACCACCTAGGGGGTGGGCAGGTGTCAGCCTAAGTGTGTGCTCCCTTCTCCCGACTAGAGAGGTGGGCTCGGCCAGGCTTATGTGCATACCCAGCCAACCAGAAACTCCATTTACAACAGTGGTAGAGAATGCCTAGGAGTGGTTTGCAGTCCATTCGCAACCGCCCCACAGGGCGAATGTTTTAGGCCACAAAGTTTGTGGAGCCTGGGAAGATGCGGTTGGGGCACAAATGCCGACAATTAGCAGTACAGTTGGCATTTTATTTCAGATGGGGCAGGCATAGTTGCTCATGTTGTACTCCATGTCCTCATATCCAAATACATTGGCTAACTTTTTGGCACGCTGGGATACCTTAGCACTGTTGTTATGGGATACATATGCTGGGGGAGGGACGCCAGCAGGGCAGCACAGCATCCGTCAGTGCAGATGACGGATGGGTTTGCAGGCTATAAGGACATGGTGATCCACCCATGTCTTGGTTTAGGCGAGGTGGCACACCGAGCGGCCCTGTAGGGCATGAGATAGTGTAAATTCACTCCATGTCTACATGTTATTGGCTGGTGCAGCACTTGGTCATCAGTCTGTACCCTCATACTGGGGATCATCCAGGTAAAGGTGCACATTAGGGCTTAGTCACCCCAGAATGATATGCACAAGCTGGCACACAGTGCATTAGGGTTTGTATCACAGAGAACTGGGGGTGTCTCATTGGGCACACTCACTGCCTGTGCATTGTGCTGTGGCCGGTTTGTTTAATCTTTTCATAGGGAAGAGATATGTGGGGTACCTAATTGCTCACAGCCTGGCACATTAAGGTGGGCGCAAAGCGGGTTGTTATCCATTAAATGTTTTATAATAAATGCTTTGGGGCACTTGCAGCAGTGAGGGAGCTTCCTGAGGACTTGAGGGTTAGTAGCACTCCCCTCCCCCAGGCACACAGGGCTTTCAGCAGAATGGCCGCAGGCTCGAGCAGGTCTGAGGGGGATTTCTGCGCAGTGCTTGTAGAAGGTCATGTACCATTAAGGGCATGTTCTACGAAAGGGCAGGTTACTGCGAAGGTTGTTCCAAAGTTTTGGGGTCAAACTGGGTTGGAGCAGTAAAGTTAAAGTCAAAGCACAAACCGGCTACAATGTATTAAGGAACATTTGGCATTCCGAGTATTCAAGAAAGGGCAGGGATTGATACATATTGTCCTTTCATGTTCCCACGGTCTTGTATGCTCCCTGGTATACTAGCAGAAGTTCAGGAGGGCTAGACCTCACCTAGGGTGGTGACTGGCTTAATTCGATGGGCAAATCCAAAGGTTTCACATTTACTAACGTGTGAAATTTTCAGCTGCCGGTGCATAGTTTTATTCATATGCACAGTATTATTAATTTAAATAATAGATGTATTGACTAGTACAACCAGCGGACGTTCTCACGCCAAGGCATTTGGCAGCGGTGAGTGTTGCGATGCGGTAAGGATATCAAGGTTAAATATGACTGCCAGGCATCAGTAGCATGGAGCGGCTTACAGCCAGAGGCGGTATCCGATGCAAGGGGCAGCTGTTAGATTAGAGCCCTACTCAGAGGGACCGACTTAAGTGCTTGGAGGTCTGTTGGCACCGCCTTTCAATGGAAGCCATTGTCTAGCGGGCTGCTCTGAGCAGGGCATTTGCAGGCGTAAGTAACAGTATCAGCTGCCAGTTCAAACGTGCATCTTTCACTAATTTACTCAGACAACTGGGACAGGAAGTAAGGCGGGCTGGATAACTCTTGCTTCTACCTGCATTGGCACATCTTGTCAGGAGTGACTGTCAAAGGGATGGCACTTAAGCCAGGTAATGTTAGCACCCATCCACACCAAGCCGATTGTTTAAGGTCACCCTTGGGCCGCGTTACACAGCCCAGTATTAGGCCCTTGTGGGTCAGTGCCATGAATTACTAAATTGAACTGAACAGGAGGCGTGACCGTGGGTTGCACTAGCAGAAGTTTGGAGAAGAGCTAAACTCCACCCATGGTCATGGTGTAGTCTTGCAGGACCAATGCGGTTTGTGGTATCTCCTAGCGGACCCATGGAAGGTGTACTGCAGCTAAACAGGGAACTGGGAAGCTTGGTTTCCGTCACTTTGGCAAGTTTAAAGCATCCAGGGTCGGAGATGGACAGTAGGTACTGTGCATCTGTGATCCGACGGCAGTTAGTCAAGCGGGGTGCGCTGCGTAAGTTGTAATTGCACGAAAGGGTGAGGTGTCTCCAGTAGTGGGCGCAAGACATATATTGTTCAAACCAGCTTTGATACCATTAAGGTGTTCACCAGGGTAGCAAGCAAAGGGGTTTGCGCATCCGTCTGGGCAACGGGGCGAAATAAGTGCACCCCAGAACCAAGGGCAGGTGATATGATCCTTCAGTTAGGCGCAAACGCCCGCCCGGTGAGTAATAGATGCCTCGCTGGGTGGTGACGCTGTCAGCCAACAGTGTGCTGCCATCCCAAGTAATGGGGCAACAACCTTATTCCTATGGGGAGGAGGGCACTATTACAAACCATGAAGTATGACTTGGGTGAAATCAGCAAACGCATGGGTCAATGCGAACTCTGGTGGTCGGAAATCATCCCTCGCAGAAACTGGCGCGGGGCCAGGTCTAGCGTGGCGGCCGAACATTCGCGTAAAAGGGTCAATGGTGCCATGCGCAAGTTCACAGACCAGAGGGGCCTGGGTTTCATCAGGCACGAGCTGATTCATTCCAGAGTAGAGGGATACTTTGAGAATGATGGGGTCCACTTATCTCCGGTGGGGATGGACTTGTTCCTGCTTGACCTGCAGGAGGCACTGGAAATAGCAGGCTGTAGGTGACAGTATAGCTCGCATGTGGGGGGGCCCTGGCGACGACGGGAGCCGCCTCCAGAGCTGTGGCGGAGTTACAGGGCGATCTGGAAGCAGACGGGTACAGTAAGGGTACCTCTGCGGCAGACCGGTACAGTAAGGGTACCTCTGCGCGGCACAGTAGGGGTGCCAGAGCCAAAGACCAGGAGCCTCAGGGCAGGTTCCTGGGAAACCGCGACGGCACCCCGTTAGTCCTTCGGGCGGTTGGGGGCCTGACCAACCGAGGGTTTGCCCTGCTATGCTCCGCCCTGAAAAGGGCGTGAGTAGAAGAGACCAACGTGTCACGTGATCCGGAAGAGGATCATCAAAGGTAGCACTGACGGCGTGTCCCACAGTGCTGGCTCACCAGGCGGGCGGGGGCAGCATAGGTTGGCACAGCTGCCCGCCCTTGGATCGCCCGTAAGATAACCCACATATTGCATACTCTTGTATGGAATAAACCTGCAGCAATATTTTCCCATAACAAAAGTTGTCTTGTGTATTTATTCATTCTTGCATGCTCAGACTGGGGGTGGGAGAAGTTGCCGATAATGGCACTATGTCACAGAACCACTGCAAGATTCCCTTTCTCTTGCGAAACGCAGTGGAAAAAGTATTACAAGACTTACTATAAACAGGCTGAGAGATAAACAGGACCAACTTCTGAGTGGCTCCACTGGTCTTGATGCCCAAACAAAATGCTGAGGACAAGGTGAGGTTGTATGTTGTCATAAGACAACTAAACACTGACACAGAGAGAACGACATCTGGGACCACACATCCATGAAATGATCACGCTGCTCGATGCTACAAACATATATTTAAAAATTTACGGCAACAAATAATGCTGTCAAGTAGAACTCAGCAAGAATTTGTGATACTTTAAAAAAAATCAGAAGGCATCTCTATTTCAATACAAATGACTACATTTTGGAGTGCCCTGAGTTGCCGAAATCTTTGAAAAGGCAATCAGAAAAATAATCAGCCCAATCATAGTGATAACATCCTGGTATTCAGAATCCTACAAGGTGAAAATGACAAAACGTTGTGGCATTTTTTCCAAGCATAGCAGAAAGCCAGCTTGATATTAAAGGCTAACAAATGTGAATTTCACAAAGCTCACTTGACATTTTATGTACATATCTTTTTATATGAAGACATGCAGCCCAACCCTGACGAGATAACAGCACTTGAAGAACATCCCGGCACTGCACAAGGCCAGCGAAGTATGATCCTTTCTGGGAATGGACATGCACAGTGCACAATATATCAAAGACTATGCTACAATCAGAACATCACTGAGAGAAAAAGAAAACCTGTCAAGTGGATGCCTCAATGTGACCAGAGGTTTAAGACCATCAAGATGAGAATCAGTGGGGCTGAAAACATGGCCTACATCAGTCTAGCCTCTGCACAACGAATACAGTTGATACCAACCCTATATGCCTTGGGGCTCTTTTAACTCAACATCAGAAACAAGATGATCGATGTCACATAATATCATATGCCAGCAGATGTTTGACTAGCATTGAGGGAGCTTGTGCACAGCTGAGAAGGGAAATCTTGCGTTCATATGGGCATGGGGACACTATCATCTGTTCTTTTATGAAAAGCAATTCACAATCATTTTTGGCAATCCAAAAGTAAAGATAGCATCAAGATTCAAAATGTGTAGAATATGCCTGCAACAGTACACATATGTGATTATAGGCAAACAGGGGGAAAAGTACAATCCTGCGGATTACATGTCGAGACATCCCCTAATGGAGAGAAAGCTAATACCATCCTCGGCAATGCAGTATCTAAACTTTGTGAAACAGTCTCCATGCCATCATTCTGTTAAAATCCATCACGAAAAAGCAATGAAGAGACATTACACTCCGGGAAGTGAAAGGAAGAGTAACCAAATGCGTATCTAGGCATTTTCAAAGTAGCAGACTTGATCTTGAAGTTGACGGAGTCAGCTGCCTTCAGACATGTGAGAGATGAGTTGTCAATAACTGCATGTGATTTTCTCCTCTGCAGAATGAGGATCATTTTTCCAAAGTACCTGCTTTAACAAGTTTCTGGTTATGCACAGGATGGTCATCAAGAGATAATGCCTCTAAGAGATCCTTAAAGGAATGATATGTCCGTCACACTAGACTAAACTGTAGGCGACATACTCTGAGAATGCCACAGATGCTAGGTAACCAAGTAAGGAAGCAAACCAGCCATACTGCAAATGTCACCATTACTGAATGTTGCATGGCACAACATTGCATCTGAATTCTGTGGCACTGGTAAAGTTGTCAACCAAAGCTGCCACAGTAATCCCAGCTCTCGAAGAAATGCTTTACGCCTGGGTCCTTCCAGAAAATGTGATGCCTAACAAAGGATCCCCATTAAATGGTCAAAACTGTGCTGAATTTGCTATGCATCTTGACTTCAAACCCTGAAAAGCATTGCCATTGTGGTCTTAGGCCAAAGGTATAAAAAATGTATAGCCCACAGGCAGAATTGGACCAGGAGCTGGATCAGCAAGCGCTGAACATTTAAATGCAAGCATACCAGAACACTCCTCATAGTACCACACGGGCCAATGACCGGCAGTGCTCATACTCGATGTGAAGCAGGCACTACCAAGCTGGACTGCACATCCCCTTTAGGAGAACACATGACTGCGCAAGGATGAAGACTACTGGGAGAAAGGCAAGATCAAGAGCAATGAGAACACAAGACAACAAGCCAAAGAATCAGGCATTAAGGCAGGAGATTGGGTACTGCTGAAATGAGAACAAAGAAGAAAGCCAGATGCGAAAAATGTGAGTGGATCCCTGCACATAATCACTCAGAAAAGAACTATGATCACAGCAGGAGGACGAGGAGTGTGGATAAATTATATGTCTCTCACTTCAAACTCTACCATCACAGATCCAGTCCCTGCAAACAGACACTAATAAACTGTCCCCTACCTGCAGTAGAAAGAGAATACACGTTGAGAGAAAATGTAGATGATTACATGGCACAACTCACTGAAACCGTGGAAAAACCAACTCCACAGCTGAGTCGGTCACTAGAATGTCGAAGAAACCAACAAGACTCATAGAGCTAAAAGGTAAATCACACCGTAAATGAAGTGACACTGCGAATCAGACCGAAAAAAAGAGAAAAGGGGAACCACAGTCCTCATTCAAATGGACTATGAGATAATGTTAATAGCAAGAAACACAGTACAGAGTGGAGCGCAGGACCTTGAAGTCACAGGTCGAATGAGACAAGCTCCACCAGGCATAGCTGGAATATAATAGTGAGGATTATGCTAAAAAATATCTGGTTGACACATTCCTCAGCGTATTCACATCTTCTGTGAAGGAGTTCTGGACTCCAAAGAAGCACAACAATGCTCACTCTTTTTCACTTAGTCTCACTTAGACTCACTCACTTTCACATAATCATGCTCGCTGAGTCTCACTCACAGTTATTCACATTCACTCATTCTCACTAATTCCAGGGTTGGTCATTATCACTCACTCACATACATGGATGCTTACACATATACACAGTTTCACTCTCTTCACTCTCTTCCTAACACACACACAAATACACACTCATATACTCAGCCAGCATGCATGCACACTACCTTCTAGGGTATTACTTAGCCTCAGATGCCTGCTCATGCCCTGGTTCTGCTCCTCAGGTGCTGGTGCTCCATGGACCCTCCAAGCAAGAAGACAGCTCTCTCCTGTGTCAAGCACTAAGCAGTAAACTTAAAGCTCAAGCCTGCACTGAGCATACACTATGTGACCCCTAAGAAATTGGGTCCTTACTGATGCACTGTGCATTTGCAAGCTTTCAGACTTTTTCACCTCTCCCCTTCCTATCTTGTCGCAGGGTGCGATAATGTCAGGCACTGATTTAAATGGGTGGTAGATGCAGATATCTCCACCATCTATACGGGCTGCATTTTCCACTCCCTGAACATAAGGATTGTTAGACCCTCCAAACTGTCATCCGCCTTATCCTGTCCTCGCTTTTTTTTTTTTTTTTAAATAAAAACAAATCATCTTCATTCTGTGGAGTCCAATAAATAGTGGTGTACATTTTTACCATGCTGGCATCGGTTAATAAACTTTGAAGGCACGGTAACAACCTATTTCAGACATTGTTCACTGTGGTTACCTATCTTTAGCAGTTTTAAGATGACTAAGATAGCAACAGTGTCACATAACAAGGTAGAGGAGAAGAACTCCTATCGAGGTTTGTGTGGGTGATAAGAGCTGCGGAGGTGGAACAGTCATTAGGTTATGTACTTTTTAGGTTTATATAGAATACTTTAATGGCTTACCTCAGTGGTCTATGTATAACAGGATCCATAAAAGCGACAATAATCTAGCCATTCTGTAATATGGACAACATAGACTAATGTTTGTCATATAATCTGGAGTTCACAGCGTTCCTGTCTCCTCCTACTGTTACTCCCCTTACTTCCTGTTTGATGCTGCCCAACAGGCGTGAAAGAAAATAAAGGACCAGACAATCAGTGCATTCTCAAAGAGGGGTGTGCAGGTAAATGATGGCTGGCTAAATAGCCATCACCAAAATCAAACTATCACTATAGCAGATTGCCAGAGTTTGAAAGAAGAATTCTTTGATGTATCTCAGATAAACCCACATGTGTAAATGGGCTCACCGCCGACCCTGGGGGATTTTGTCAGAATCTTGGCAGAATTATAAAAAAGATGAAGGTATTTTATAATATCAGGAGGAGCTGGAGGAGCATCAATGAATCTATGAAACAAACCTTGCTGGCAGCTCTGCTCCCCGGGCAGCAGGAACCAGGGCGTGAGTGCTGTGGGCAGCGGATGGGCCAGTAGCTTGCACCTGAAATGGGCTATGCCTGGAAGCTATCTCCTGTGGGCATTCCTGTGAGACCTGGCAGAGGGTGGGTTCCCTTCAGTGCTTAACACAGATCATTTTTTTCCTCAGACAGGATGCCTGGACTGACTGACGGGCCCAGTCTTCATTCGGGTAAGTCTTCCATCTTCTCTCTCTCTCTACAGGATGCAGTGTCCGAGGACTGGCTACAACCCCGCTTCCTCCATTACAATGTACCAGCAGGGTAAAAGGAACAGGACAACAAAGCTGCAAGCGAGCCTGCTCAATAGATGTAACAGCAATGAGCTCAACAACCAGCTGTTTTACACTCCTGCCCTCTCCACTCACAAAAGCATGGGCAAAAAGACATGTTCAAGTAAGCATAGACCTCCCCCCCTCCCAAAAAAAAAAAAGAGACCGCTTGTCACAGCATGATAGAAACTCTTTAATATATTTTACGCACTGGAGACAGGACTAACATCTGCAAAACATTTGAAGAGCGAGTTCTTCCTTGCCTTGTCTGAGTTTTTCTCCCAGGTATAGGCCGAGCAATGCCCAGCGGATTTGCAGCACCATCTGTTCATGTGCACTGGAGCAAGAGCAACTGCAATACTTAGATGGGCTTCTTTGCCAATCACCACTGCAACACGTATAACTGAGCAGTGTTTCAATGGGCTGATAAAGATGTGAAAGGCACATCAAAACTAGCAATGGATGAATCAGGCAGAAACAATTAAACCAATGGTGAAGGGTGAAATTGTGTAAACCAACTGCTTTATGTAATTTAGTATGCAACTGGCGTGAGCGCTGGTAGGTAGCTAATGCTGTTTGTGGAGATATATAAAAAAAGAAATATGAGAAGAGGGGAAACAGGGTGTGATTCCTATATTAAATAGCATAGTAAAAGAACGAAAGAAAAGAAAAAATATTAAAAGAGAGCGAAGCAGAACAGCTGGGTTAAAAAGAGCAAACGTGCCTTAAGCTCTAAATAGTATTTGAATGCTTTGCTATGCTGCAGAGTGTAGAGCAAAAGCTCTGCCTTTGGTTTCCATTTAACCAGAACTGAAAGGGCTCTTGCATTGAATTTTGACCTCAGGAATGTTTAAATATTAACGCTCGGCATTTACCATTATAATAGACATGCTTTGTGCCGTCTTGAATTCATTATTGCAGAACTCACATTTTCACAAAGCTCGCACCCCTTAATGAAATATTGCTTGAAAGGGCATTTAATTTAACGCCGTAAACGCACCCATGCAATTTGCATACCTTTCCTGAAATTCACACCGATTGTACATTTTCACACTGAAATTTACATGAGGCTGTCAGGAAAGATGAAAAATGCTGGCAGCTTTGTGCCTTGAAATGAAAATGTTTAGGTACTATACAATATTTCAGATGCCTCTGCCTTACCACTGGAATCAAACGTTTGAATGATTCCCCAAAGGTCAGCGTTCTCAGTGACCCACCAAATGTCCTGCTTGGTCGGTTCTACATGACAAAATCTCAAAGTGATTTATTACTTCACATTGCAAACCAATGTCACTGCCTACTCATTAGTTGACTCTGTATGAGAAATGGTACATGCAGCGCGTTTGCGGCATCTATGACTGCACTAGGGACAATCTAATACCCACTTAAAGCACCATTAATATCACCATTAAGTGACTAATTATCATGCTAAAACATAGGTCCCACATTTTGCATAATTCTCTCCAAACTCAGAAAGTCGGGTTTCATAAATGCTTTAGTGAATCGGCCCCAAAGTGCGTGAATTTTGGTATAATTTGCTCTTGACCTGCTGAACTGCAATGTTTCCAAGTTTCTGTGGATCATTAATTGTTCATGCCTATTCACAAAATGCAGGCTTTTTGAATGTCACTTTTGCTTTATGCCCTCTAAATCAAGAGTGTCGAAGCTGGGTCCAGGAGGTTACATCCATGTCAGGTTTTCAAGCTGTCAGAATAAAAATGTGCAGACAAATACTCTTCAATGAATATACTTATGGTTGTCCTGAAAGTCTAGCTTTGATCCAGCCATCCTCACCCTATGTTGGACAAACTGCCTCTAAACATTACCCTTAGTTCCAGTGGTTAATTTGTAAAATAATAAGTGCAGGGGCTCTTGTCAGGAGCCAGCTTCTACCAGCCCATTTCTCCTGTTAGCGCCACGTAAAAAAAATGCCATGAAACCCTACAAGTGGGGAGAGGAGGTGGTGTAATGAGGAGAGGATGTGGTGTAATGGCCAGAGCTGCTGACCTCAGAGCTGGAGAACCAGGTTCGAGTCTCGGCGTCGGCAATATCTTGTGATTCTCGGCGAATCACTCAATCTCCCCGTGCCTCTTGAAAGTGAATGTGTTCTTAGCTGGTGTTCAAGCACCGGTGTGATGATTAAGTGCCGGTGCTGAGCACCAGAAACCACCGGCTCAAATTAAGCACAGCTTAGTTCTACTTAAAGAGAGTGATTACAACTATGCATTCTTCTTTTGTAAGAAATTGGGTTGCTGGTTGAGGAGGGTGAAACCCTACTCTAGCAGGAGCCAAAATCCTCGTCACAAGCAAACCCTAAATTAACCTGGGCTCAACCCTTCGGTAGCTTGTCACAGAGCAATCAGGCTTAACTCAGAGGTAATGTATACTTTGTGAAACACATCAAAGAGTAACACAGAGAATAACACTGCAAAAAAAGGATCGCACACCAGATTAGAAAAAAAAGAGACCTCTTCAATATATATCACAAGACTAAATGACAAAAATACAATCAGTAGAACTGGAGATATGCAGTTTTAAAGTTTTAAGTGGAAATAGAACCAAAAAGCACAAAGTGTCTGTTAAACTTAGGTTTGTCTTCCCTCCAAACCTTTTGCCTTCCTCCTCTGTTTTTGCTGACCATGTTTTTGCTGGCATAGGACTTTATGCACTTTACCACTGCTAACCAGTGCTAAAGTGCACACACTCACTCTTTAAAACATGGCAAACAAGGCTTATCCCCAATTTGCATATTTATTTTACTTGTGAGCCCCTAGTAAATTGGTACTATGTGTATCCAGGGCCTGTAAATTAAATGCTACTAGTGGGCCTGTAGCACTGATTGTGCCACCATCTTTGGTAGACCTTTAAAAATGTCTCAGGTCTGCCACTGCAGCCTGTGTGTGCAGTTTTAAACTCAATGCACACAGGGGGTCTGATGGGAGAATGAAACCCAACAAGGCACGTACATATTCCCTAACTAATAAAGCACACACAAAGTACATCTGGTACACAAAGGGAGAGGGGGGACGTTACAGTTGTCCATAGGAGAATGCTTTCTTTAGGAAAAGAACCCTCATTCACCTGAGGAGACATGCTTCATCATTGGGTTCCCTCCTCACACCTGCACCTAATGGAGCCTGGTGTGGGCTACAACTCTCCAATGGATAGGAGTTAAGGTGTTTTTGGTTGGATGAGCGGTACGTTTCTGTGAGGGGCTGAGTGATAGCATATGTATACAAAAAGAGTTGTGAGACCGAAACTATCTCCTGGTGGGTGGAATATCAGTTTTATTCTGGTGCCCACCGTGGATAGGGTTGAGGAACAAGTCCACTTTCAACCCTCCGCAAAACCTGGTCCCATGAGAAGTATCTACTTTTGAAAAAGGGGTCCTTAAGAATTTTGAATCCCAGAAAGCCCAAACGAAATACTCTTTCTAAAGAAGAGATGGACTGCCTGAAATCTTTGGGGTCAGACAAGGAAATCATCATAAAACCAGCAGACAAAGGTGGCTCAATGGTGATCTTAGATCCCAACACATACCAGGAAGAATGCCTCGGACAACTGAGTGACACCAAATACTATAGGACCTTACAGAGGGACTCCATGCCCAGACTACAAAGAATCATAAGTGCCTTGGTAGAAAAAGGAAGGAATGCAGAATGGACCACGAAAGGAGAGGCAAAATCCTTATTTAATGCCTAACCGAATATGCCCTAGGTTTATATCTTACCAAAGATTCACTAACCCAGGCGACAGTCTCCAGGGAGACACATTGTCTCAAGGACTGGCTCGCTCCTTGAGGCTCTCCCAATTTATAGATTGATTCCTCAGACCGATGGTGGATGTAATACCTTCATGCCTACAGGAGATTAAACATGTTCTCAACCCCCGTACTGATATTCAGTGTGATCCTCACATTCACTATTTGGCGTCCTACGACGTTGAATCACTCTAAGCGAATATCCCATAAGAGGGCACCCTACAGACAGTTAAAGCATTTTTGGAACAAAGAGAACGAGGTGATTTGAACCCCACCTCCTTTGTCATGGATTGTGCTTCCATATCTATGAAGGAGAACTTTTTCTTGTTCCAAGACGAACTCTATTGGCAGCTTACTGCGACTTCTATGGGCAGTACATTTGCTCCAAACATGCTGAACCTCTACATGCACAGTTTTGAAACCACCCATATCTAACCAGCTGACAATCCCTCCCAGATGAACCTCAAACTATGGAAGAGATACATCGATGACATATTGGTCATCTGGGAAGATAATCTCACAATGCTAAATAGCTTTTTGGAATAGCTCAGCACCAGGAACAGCAATCTCAGATTCACCTGTGAATACAGCAAGGATTCACTACCCTTCTTAGACCTGTTACTATACCCTAAGGATGGCAGCATATCCTCAGAATTGAACAAAAAACCCATGGCTCAAAACTCCTTACTAACTTGATAAGTTCAAAAGACATGCAGCAACTGAGTGACAATCTTGCACAGAGACAGTATCCAGTATCCACAGAGCCTCATCCGAAGAGTGATGAAAAGGGCTAGAAATAACTTCAGAGATGCCCTTCTGGAAGTACTCCACAAACACATTTCAGATTGACTAGTAGGCGTCAGCACTATTAGTCATTTGACTGATACCATAGGAAAGCCATCAATTAAAACTGACATATTCCTAATACAGATGAAGGTAAACTTGAAAATCCTTTGTTTGCCCTTAAATGGAGTAAAAACCTTGTAGACATAGTTGTCCACACCAGACCACAAATGTCCCAGAGATAAAGTAAAGGCAGGTTATGGTGTTTGCCACCTATTAAGTGACACTTACCCTGCAGTTCCTGTTCAGTCTGTTATCTTTCACAATCTCTGACTCAGATAGACCTAGGACCCTTTGGGTGCTGTACAACCATACGACTTGCAATACCATTGGGGTCATCTCCCTTATCACTTGTCCCTGCAAACTCCAGTATGTGGGTATGACTACCCGCAAGGTTAAACCAGGGTAGTTGAACACTGCAGCTACATGAGATCCAAAACATCCAACACAAAACTGACCAATTTCTAATGACCCTACATACCAATGAGGACATCAGATGGGTAATTGTAGAGAAACCCCACTACACCCCCCATATGGGTAACCTCTAGACTTTGCTGTTCTAGAGGGAACAACTATTTTCAGACTCAAAAGCCACCTACAGGGACTGAATGATGATATCCCATGGACTGTCCTACAATGACCTTGGTATCTGGTCATTACACTTATATGGAGATATGACTAGCTACATAAGGGTGTTCACCCATATATATCATCCCACAATGTAATTATAATATGACCATAACCCATGCACACACATTGTGGCCTATATAAATGGAATGGGGTACCCATTGCCCTTATCTTTGGCACCCACCATTTCCTTCACACTCCTTTCATAAATACGCACCTGTGGCATGCCACTTACATCACAGGTTTTAACTACTGATCTCCAGGATATTTTATTATCTCATAGCACATATTTCAGGAACTCTTTATGGCATTCCTTCAGTGCACCTGAAGACCTGACATATTTTCTGCTGCAGATACTACACACTTTATAACCCTATGACATACGATGCTGTCAATTCCATTGGGCATCCTCTCTACACAAATGAAGTAACACTTGATCCCTCAAATTAGGCTAGTCTCTGCCACTGAGTCTTTCGACTCCAAAACCTTCTTTATGGAGATTGGGACTACATTCCCCAGGAGTCCTGTCTCTCTCCTCTTGTCAAAAAAAACCAATGCCACTCCTGGCCTCTAGTAGTTCTTTCGAGACTGCGTCTGCCACGTTGCTTGGTGCACCTGTTCCCTATTAGTGGCAGTGTCGATGTGCGTCCCTTTTAAAAGATGCACCCAGGTTCACCTTTCTACTCTTTCTGGGTATGCCATTCAGGGATTCATGGACTACATTTAGGTATGCGGTGTCTGTTTCTCAGGGCACCTTTTTACTGTTGACCTTTAACTGGAACGTGCTTTGGATTTGTGTTACATTTAACTTGCACAGACCACATTTCTGTTCTGTGTCCTGCTCAATTTTGACACTGAGTTCTGTTGTCAGAACATCTTGCGATCATACATAATAAGCAAACACCTTGGGAGGGATTTACAAACATTTTGCGCTGGGTTAGCCTCACAAAAGTGAGGCTAACCAGTGCAACTTTTTTTTTGCTATTTACTTTCCAGCGCAAAACTTGTTTTGCGCTGGAAAGCACCCACAAAGGAACGCACACCAGTGCGAAGCACTGCTGTGCATTACTTAGCGCCTAGGGGGTGTGACATGGTTGGAACATGGGCGTTCTCATGCAACCACCCATGCCTTTTGATGCAAAACCATATTTACAAAGATTTGTAGACATGATTTTGCCGCAAAAGTTAACACCCTTTCAAAAGAGGCGATAACAAGAGAAATGCTTTTATTTCTCCATGCTTTTCCAACTTTGCATGTGTGCTGCACTGTGTAGCACGCATACAAAGTGGGAAAAGCTTTCCATCGTGTCTAGGCATAGTCTTTTGTACAAGAAGGGTACCCTTCCTGTACAAAACCTATGCTAGACTCATGCACACACTCTAGTGCTATGGCGCTAAGGTGTGTGCATGGCGCATGGCCACTGAAATCAGTGCCGGCGCAAGGGAAAGGGGAGGAGAGAGCCATATCTCAGAGGATAAGGCGCTCTCCTGCTCTCTCCCTGTCGCACAATGCAGCGCAGCCTCGCAGGGGGCTACACTGCGTTACATGACTTTTTTTTAAATATCCCCCTTGTGTTAACCCCACTAATACTCATTGCCACATACTGGGTGTCTGTTTTTACTTTCTACTGGGACATTTTCAGCATTTATGTTACTAAGAGCCTGCACAGACCACATTTCGGTCTTTCTGTGTCCAGCTCAATTTTGCCGCTGTGAGCTCTGTTGTCTTGCAGTCACACAGAGTGAGCAACACCTTGTACAAACCATGCTCATACTCATTGCCATAGACCTGGCAATAGGATTTACCTCCTCGCTTCATTGTACCACCAACTTCTTGCACCAATTAGGCAGCCTCCCCATACTGTCTCCCAGTTCTTGGATGGCCATGTCTTCCTGCATACATGTTGACCGCACAGCTAGGAGATGGAACTTGAGACAGTATCTCACTTCTCATTTCAGTCTAATAATACATAAGGGATCCCTGCTGCTCCCTCTCACATCACTCTCACCTCACGTAGACTGATTAATATTTCCAAGGTCTCTCCTGATCCTCCATTGATCTCTTGCAATATTAGACATTTTTACCAGGGGCAGCCATTCACCCACCTTTCAGCAAGCAGTAGTGTTCTTTACAAGCAGCAAATGTTGGTACTATCTTTGCTGCCATCACACAACTGAGACCTCATTTGAAGTTTACACAGTGAGATCCTTAGAGCCTGACAATTAAACCAGCAACTTTTTTACGGTATTTGTCTAGTGGCTTCTCGTCCCACAGAGTCGCCTGCTATATGCAGCCCATGATCCCTACTGATTTTATTCTTTTCACTATTGTGTCATACTGCCCTGAGGTCTAGGCAGCCTCTTAAGGCTTGAGAGTGAGCAGAACCTCTATGTTACAGGTAAGATTACACCTCACTCTGCCTCCATCACTACTGTACACATTGGTGGACAGTACTTGTCTCACTTCTCACTATCCAGCACACCTAAACTCTATATTTTGTGTTGCTGTCTAGGAGGAATACACAAAGTCTAACTGCCAACTACACTCAGTCATGTGACATAGAGGTAGGCTGCAGGCACTACATGTCTAAGGCAGGAAAATGACAACTTTCCAAAAGTGGCATTTTCAAAATTGTAATTGAAAATCTGATTTTACCATAAGAGAGGATTTTTCACTAAAATTTCAAAGACACCAAATATGAGCTGTTTACTTGTTCCCAATTGCAAGTTATGGCTTATTAAATGTAATAATGCAACTCCAATGTTATCATATCGGAGAGGTAGGCCTTGCAATAGTGAAAAATGAATTCAAGAGTCTTTCACTATCAAGATATGTAAAACTTAAAAATACATGCCCTTCTTTTTCAATACATTGCACCCTGCCCTTTCGATTGTCCAGGGTCCACCCTAGGGGTGACTTATATGTATTGAATAGGAAGATTTGGGCCTGGCAAAAGGTATATTTTGCCACATCGAAATGGCAGTTTAAAACTGCACACAAAGGCTGTACTGGCAGGCTTGAGACATGTTTGAAAGGGCTTCTAGAGTGGGTGGCACAATCAGTGCTGCAGGCCCACTAGTACCATTTAATTTACCGGCCGTCGGTACACATAAGACCACTTTACCTGGGACTTACAAATAAATTAAATATGCCGATTGGGGTATAACAAAATGTTGCCATGTTTTAAGGGGGGGGCACATGCACGTTAGCACTGGTTAGAAGTTGTAAAGTGCACAGAGTCCAGCAAAAACAAGCTCATAAAAAATGGAGGAGAAAGGCAAAAGGTTTGGGGGTAGACTACGCTGAGACTGACAGGTCTCACTCACATTTTTCATGATCTATGTGTTGTTGCCAGCAAAAAAAGATCAGCAGAAAATGGAAGAGGAAGGCAAAAAGTTTGGGGGTAGACCACCCTGAGACTGACAGGTCTGACATTTTTCATTATCTATGTGTTGTTGCTTGGCTGCCTCAAAGTGTTTATCACATTGAATCTTAGGAAGAAGGAAATTGGTCCAACTATTATATAGCTCTACTGCCTTTCGATATTTTTTAAACCAATGATATTCACATTTCAAGGTGACGCATTAATCAATAAAGGTTAGAAAAATATGTATATGATATCCAGGTAATGCATTGACAAAAAGATCGTATGAAAGCAGACAGAGGGGTATTTTTTAGCAACATTTTGCACTGACTAATCGGAGCTAACTTTTATTTGAAATTACTTAATGTCAAAGGGGCATACCATGGGTGTTACATGGGTGTTCTCATGCAACCACCAATGGTTTTTGATGAAAAACCCTAACTAGTAAAATTGTTAACAGAGTTATGCATGAAAAATAATGTTCTTTTAGCATTGGCATTATTGAGGAGAAAGGCTTTTATTTCACCATTCTTTTCCAGCTTTACATGTGTGCTATTTTGTACAGAATACATCCAAAGTTGATAAAGGTTAAAAGCTTGTCTAAGCACAATTTTTTGCACGGGAAGAGTACCCTTCCTTTACAAAGCATATCCTGGACCTAGCACAGACACCTTTGTAATATGCTGCAAAGGTGTATGTGTTCACAGGCAACCTGATTGTGAGCCAAAGCTCGGGAGAGAGCAGTATAGTCCGTAGATATGGAGCTCTCCTGCTCTGTCTTATCATGCTTTGTTGTGAGATATTTTAGTAAATATATTCCAAAGGTTCAGCTGTTCCATTTTAGTGTTGTAAAATCCCACATTTTTCATATTCTAAATAAAAGTAAAAAAAGAAAAAGGGAAGACTGTTCATAAGTGATCATCTATTAGGAAACCACTGACCCTCTGCATCTTTACAATGAAATGGTGACGCATGCTGGAAACATCTTGGAAGAAGCAATGTTTGAATCAAACATAGATTTAATTTTATATTGCAGCATGACATATGTTTTGTGCTATGATGACTTTGTCCTGCACATTTGTTTGCAAGAAGTGACCCCTTCTTGTACGAGAAACTATGCTGACCACAATGCAGACACACAAGAGTGTCTGCCTGGCCCATGGCAGCATAAAGTGCTCCAACGCAGGGAAAGAGCTGGACAACACCACATCGTTGAAGGTATGGCACTGTTCTGCTCTCTCCCAAGTTCACTTGCCGTGCTGCGTTGCCTGATTTTTCGGTAAATCTAGGCCTATGTATTAGTTTTGATTGCTAAACTGTCTTTCATTGTGTCTTATGTTTTAATTCTGAGTTTTGACTTTACTTTTGTCTGTTGCAATTTTTAAGCTCAACTAAAACATGGATTTCATAATGTTCATCTGAAAACCAGCATACAAACAAAAGTTATAAAAGTGTGTCCTGAGATTTTCTTTCTCACTGCAACATAATATAATACTTTGTAGGAATTCAAAACACTTGCCAGGGCTACGGCAGGAAAGCTGCACCAGTTGCAGATGCCCAGGCACACTCCTGTGAAAAATTTGTGAATATTGTTTTTGTCGTAGGCGCTGCCTTTTGAATATTCAGAAATATACATGCAAAATTCTTACTATATTTCTCCAAGGAGATAATTTTGCAGATGGAAAATACTCCTTGCCCTGCATTTCCATGAAGTTTAGGAGTGTTCCTGTCTGCTATGCACCCTGGAAAGTTTTTTACCCCAGCTCATTGCAGGAACAAATCTCCGACCATTACCTGTGTTGAAATGATCAGATGGAAGTTTGTGAACAGCCTTGAATTACCAATTGCTCCTGAATAGCATTATGCAATTGAGGAGTACTATTGTAAGAAATTGACTGGGACAGAAAGTAGGCCCAGGCACCAAAACAAAAGTGCCCCCCATTAGTGAGTTAGATAGCTAAAAAAAGGGAACCATGTTTGCAAATTGTGAAAGTTTTGAACTTGTAAAGACATGCTGCATAAGTGTTTTTCAAGGTGTGCAATATTGAATAATCTGAGTTTGTGCAGGACATGTTTATTTTAATATCAGCAAAAATAGCAGTAAAACGGTCCAAGTAGACCATAAAACAAGCCCACAAACAACCAAAAACATAGCCCACACTCTGACCTCTCAGACCAAACATTTATCTCAGCTAGTTTGACTCGGATTTTACAATGAAATCTGTCTTTCAAACACTCCTAGGTATTTCAATCATTGGCTTTGTTAGATATTTCTTCATGCCCCTACCCTATCTACCTCTCTCCATCAATTTCACATTATTCTTTTCTCTTGATGTATTCACATCAACTTTTTGGCTCAAGGTGGGACTGGCTGTGCTGGGCATCGGGAGTTTCCCTGGGAGGCTGGAAGGGTGGGGGGGGGGGGTTTTGTCAGTGGGGGGCGGTTTTGTAGCAGTGCAGCAGTTTTAAAAGCACTGCACATTTCCTTGAATATTCAGCAGTTTTGGCTAACAGTAAAAGTGTCAATATAACTCTGGTGATTAATGTACTTTCTGTAGAGAGGTGGGAGGTTTGTCTATTGGCAGTTTTGGCTCATCTAAGGTAGCGCAGATGGAAATATGCCTGCTGCAAAGAATGTGTACCATGCATATCAAAGAACAATATTTTCTGTGCATAGCTCAGTGGGTTACTGCTTTTGTCACAGAGATTCTTTTGTTACTGTTCAGTTCATAAGTTACAACCGTAATCTAGCATGGTGAGTTATGAACTGCCATCAAATAGCTGCATGCAAGTTGCATGGTACAGGTTAGAAAGTTATGTTTTTTCGCAATCTTTCATTATCCTGATGTTGCTAAAAATGGTTTTTGGGTAGAAATAAATTCTTATTATTAAAGTCAACTCTAAACACTGTATAATGTTCTGAATACTGAGTTTGTGCTTCTCCAGACCAAGCACTCTTAAAAAGTACCTGTCAGTACAGATTGCATGTAAATCCTACAACTTGTAGTCCCCTTTGCCTTATGTAATATTTTCTATACACTGATTTACACATGATTTGTGCTCTCCTCAGTGTTGACTGTAGTGTAACACTGCTCAACACTGAGGGGAGCACAAATCATGGACTGCATGTACCATGATGCAAAGGAGCAAACTTATCTAGGACATGATGTTGTGTCCAGCCACACCCTTTTCCCTGCCCAAACTTATTTTCATGACCTCCTCTGCCATTTATCACAGGTTCCTAATGTTCCTTTTTGTAAAATTGTTTTATTCCCGCCCATTGATTACACTTCATCCGGCCTGAGCCGGAGAGTACGGCTTGAGCTGGAGAGTGCGGCCTGAGCTGGAGAGTACCACCCAGGTGCGTTGAGTATGGCCCGGGTGTGGAGATTCCGGCCCAACTGCGGACATAAATATATGACTCGTAAATGACTTTTGTGAATACCAAAAGTCGTAAGTGACTTCTGTGAATACCAAAAGTCATAAAGTTAGACTTTTCTCTCAGAGTGCCTTTGTGAATCGGGCCCAACGTCTTTAAGATGTGCTTCTCCGATGCTTATTTACACCCCCTGCTTTGGCTCGTCCATGTTCCAACAAATTTGGATGCATCATCTTTAGTGCATCACTGACAAATTCAAATATAAGCAATGTCTTCAGGAGATACTGGCTTTTAGTATTTATTAGAAAGGTGTTTATAGACAACACCTAATACCACTCAATACCACTTTTTTTTAGGTCTCAGACCCATCCGATTGGATGGCTTTGTAATCTCTCTCACTCCCATGCTCCTGAATTGATGGCTTTCTCGCTATCCTTTTGTTTGTTACTCCCAGTAAACTTTCAGACTCACAGTGTTTTGTCTGAATAATGTACCATTCCACTGCTGATGGCAGACCTTACATTGTAGAGCATGTATGGGACTATTTTCTTTCCTTCTATCTTTAATCCCCTACCATTTCCTTCCCTCTCTCTTTAGTAACCCTGCCCTTTCCCAGAAAATAGATTGAAAGATGACCACCTATTCTGCTTCCATGTTTGCGGAAGTAATCTTTGAATGCTCTTTTTTGCATTTATGTTTTATGTATTCAAAGATGAACGATAGGATGCATGAACATTTGTGGTGGTCATTTGGAAGAAAAATCGAGCAATGGAAAAGCCAATACTTCCCAAGTCGAGATCTGTTGGCTTTGCCAATGCTTGTTGCTAAACATCTCAAGTATGACAGACATTGGTCATGCACGCATGTCAAAAGGCATTCAAAGAGTACTCTAGCTATGACTAGTATTACCCACACTGCTAAAGTACATTCATTTCACTAAGCACACACTTTATGTCAGTATCAACATGTTTCAAGAAATTAAACAAAGAGCATCATTGGGCATTTGCCTGCTCATCATCATCCAGACACATGGAAAACTCAACACTATAGTGACAGCAGGGCCTCGGCATCATGGTCAGGATCCATTGATATGTCAGAGAAAGGCCCCTGCTACGATACACAGCAACTCTACCACTATCCATAAATTGCAATTCTCCACAACTATACTAAATATCACATGTACTCTAGAGATAGTGGACAGAACGCATTTCATATCAAATAAGTTATATTTTAATCCAATGCCAGCATTACCACTAGCTCTCATTGATACACATCTATGCCTAATCACCCCCAGATCTACAAGCCACTGGCCAAATCAGAAGGAAAACGTCAATGCTAAACGCCGGACAGTGGATCACAAGCTACAAAACATTCCCCACCCTGAACCAAAAGAGTGTTTAAAGTCGCCGATTGGTTTCTGAAATTGTTTGAAATGTCAGGAAAATAATGAGTACATTTCATGAAATGCCCTGTAGGGTTATGACGAAGCAAAATTGAATATGATGTCATATCTCAGACTGAAATGAAATGTCATTCAAGATAACAGCAAGTAGATTGGCTGAAGAAGGAAATGTCTTTTACGACACATTTCCTGCTTCAAACACGTGAAATGGTATCATTTCTAACGTCTTACATAATTTGTGTAAATAATCATAAATTACACGAGAGCAAAATAAATATTTGAACAGGACTGCTGGCAGTTTTAAGTAAGGCGGGAAATCTGCTGCACTACCCAAAAAGACTACACCAAAGAAGGCAAAAACATCACTGCATTTAATGTACGAAAACACAACAAAATCACACAGGAAAAATGATCAACATTCAGAAGCTGAAGACCTACAGCACTGACAATTATTTCAGCCACCGACAGCTGTCATAGGAATCCGAGAACCCTAACACAGGAATGTTGTTTGATATGGTCCCAAAAAAAAACACAAATTGATACCACACAAACCCACCAGAATGTAAAAGGTTTGTTTGCTAGCTCAGTGGACACCACCAGTGAAACCACCTTCACATCTATGACCACCAGGTGGCAACAAACATGTAAGGCAAGAAAATAAAAACAGGTGGGAAATTAAATTCCCTGTCAAGAGGGGCCTAGTATGGAATCTAGTTCATAGAGAAGCCACTATATAAGCATCGCAAACTTTCAGCAAAACATCAGTATGGGAGAATTAGTGGCTGTCACGCTCATGAGGAACACACTTGAGGAATTGGTAGATTTGGCATTGACCAACAAGGAGGCACTCATTCCTAAATACAGGGATGCATGAGTATAAAGGATCAGGGGCTGGGATTTTCAGTTCCAGTGCCTTCCTAGAATAAGCCACTTGGTCACCATTCACAGTACAGAACAAACAAGAAGGAGTCTTACAAAAGAGTGAATGGCATTCCCTGACTAGTGTGCCATGTTAGCAGGCAGGGTGTGCTTCCTTGTTGCCAGAGAGGGCATTAGTACTGTATCATGATGCATGTGGCAGGAGGATATCCAAGGTGCGAGGCATCATGGCGGAAAGAGTGTTGCATGTTTTGGTATGATGATGTCAATATTATGAATGCATTCCTGCGTGCTGATAGCCGGTCAGAAATGACAATCATTTCCTGGGCAGAAAGATCGAACAGTGATGCAAAAAACAAATAGCCATCACTTTGAAACAAGCTCATTATCTGCTTGCTAATATTACCTTGTGAAAAATAAATAACAACTGGGCCTTGCCCACACAATTACCAATGATCCAATGGAGTAAAATATGCTGATGTTCCTCCAGCACTCAAATAATTTACATGCCAATTGTTATGCAAGGGTCCAAGAGTAACACCAGCCATGGTAGAAACCTCACAGCTTCCCGCCTTTGTAAAGTTTGTTAATTTCACAAACGTCACCTGCGGTGAAAAATGTAATTGTTGTTGTCTCCAGCTCCATAAAACTTAAAATGCATCGTTGTTTTTTACTCGTTAAATCTTATTTTAAAACGTTGTGAGTTTGTTAACTTGGAGAAGCTGGTAAAGCTTTACATTTCTGAGGTCCAACATCACCAGTATTTCACATTCCTAGTTTTGAAAGCATTCCTGCCTTCCACTTGTGCCTTGCAGATAGATACTTGTGATATCAATTGTGTTTCCCCTATGAAAAGGGGAAAAAGTGCTATAGTAATAGCCCACATAGCAGTTTTGTTATGAGTGACATCGCATGCAATTGTTTTTTCTTGGTTGTGGTGTGCAGCATCACCCTATGTTGAATCTCATCGATGATGTTCTTCTTTGTTATTATTGGGTCTCTGTGTTTTTATTCTTTGTGAGCTCTCTTTCTTCTTGTGCGGTTGTGCTCTTCTCATCGATTCTCAACATTAGTGTAGTCCATGTCATTTTCCTGTGCATATAAGTTTGGTTCAGACAATATAATGTTGATGTCTTTGCATGTGTGTTCTGCAAAAGTGCGTCAGTCTTTGACTGATAATATAGCTTTCTCATTCTGAAAGTCGAGTTGTTTCTAGTTAGCTGTGTAACGCTCCTTTTTAAAAAAAATCTATTTCTTTTCTAGTGCTCTTTTGTGTCTTGTATATTTTACTTTTGATTTGCCCTCAATAAAAGTTTTTCTCACGCAGGTTTCTGTGTCGCTACTGCCCTGTTAGTTTAAAATCATCCTAGTTACAATATTCTGCCTTTGTTAGGCATGCTTTTGATGTCTTGTTTTGTTAGGCCATTCAAAATTGTTGTATCCGCTAAACATAACCGCCCTCTCGGGTGGAGACTGACTACCACCACTTTTAGCCTGTTTCCTCAATGTGCCATTTTCTTTTTGTGTGAAATCGAAGTGAATTGTGGGTACAGTTCTGGTAAAGCGATTCTTCTTATTTTCCAGTGACTCCTCATTAGTTAATCGGCTCCTGCATTCCAACACAAATAAGCACTTTTTTAAACAGCCATTCAAGTTCCAGCATTACTACATGGCTTTCAATAGCCAGGAGTATATTTTGCATGTATTTGACATTTCGATTATAAAAATGGTCATCCAACGAATTCTTATAGAGTTTACTTCAAAAGTGAAGTTAATATTTCAACATGTTTATTTTACATCATAAATGTAACCGAAGAAAATGTATTATATGCTCTGACTGAGCAAACAGTTTGTTATTTTACTTCGATTTGATTTATAGTTTTCTATGGTACAGGTGGACCCCTTTGCTTTTGCATTAATACTGTAACTCGGGAGTCTTTAATTTTTCACTTTTTTATAACTGGATTACAGTTGACAAACATTAATACATCACACACCAATTACCAATTTGCATGGGATGCCTACAACATGGTCCATATAAATTGAGAATCATTATCCAATTGCAAGTCCATTTTGGGAGTTGGTAAAAGCCTAACAACTAATAAATGGGATAAGTACATAGGAAAACCCTATGTTGCACCTTTGTGAATCGCAGTATTCGCGACCACTAATTAGGTTTGCATCAGGGGTGTAATGGCCCCCTGGGGCACAGCGGGACTCCAACCCATCAAGGGCCCCCCATCCCTTAAAAGGGCCCCCAGTCAGCACAAGGCCAAGTAATATCTGTGTTAAATGGGAGACATATGGGGGCCCTCATCACATTCTGCAGAACGCCCCATCATTTTGCATTATGCCACTGGTTTTTACATTTGGCCCAAAGTTCCTAATGATATGAAGCATCCTCTATAACTCAAAACATACAATAACTTTATCAATCATATAAAAGGAATTTTATAAGAAATTTACATAAAGCACGTATTGCAAAAGGTATGTCACCGTTTGGACACATCATAGATAACTGTAACTCTTCTGCATGTCTAAATCACTAACACCACCAAGGAGTAGCATGGTACCTATCTGCAAAGTGCTTTGGTGCCTCTTCAGAGGAAGTAAGAGCTATCTAAATATCCATTCCATACCATACAATATCATATCATACCATAAAATGCCATGCCATGCAATACCAAACCATACCATACATTGACACAAAGGAACTTTGACAGCAATGCATGAACATGAGGACATTAAAACATTGATGCTGTGTCTGATGGCTCAGTGGACTAAGGCATCCACTGCAGGAATCCGTATTTATTTGCAAAGTTTTATATAGCACTGGCTAGACCCGGAGGTATCAGAGCGCTTTACATGAGGATCAGCGAGTTACAGGTTACATAGTTACATAGCGAGTTACAGGGTACATAGTTACAAAGCCAAGTATAAACATAGGAGAAAAAAACATGAGACTACACAGTAATGTGAGTTATTAGCACTTACACATGTCTTATGCAGAGGGAGAAGGTAGAGTGGGAATGTTGAACAGGGGTAAGGGAAGCAGGTAGGAAACACAACGGGGAGGTGAGGAAAACAATGTCCGATGTCCGGCTGGGTAGGTGACGGCCGAGGGGTGAACCAGAGCCAAACTCCTCTATAGCTGCATAGGACAGCTCCACTGGGCATCGGTCAAGGTTGCTCGGGCACCGCAGTAAGTACAGACAGTTAGGTTTCCGCCCAGGGGGCATCATCAAAGTTCCATTGAGAGCGCCGGTCATGGTGTTGCTGGGAAGCTCCCGCCTCATCCTCCTGCTCGCCCCCAGGTCAAGGGTGAAATAGTGATGTCGCTACCCGGACAGAGGTCAGCTGCTGTTAAAGTCTCCTTGCCTCCACCAAGAACCGGGATCTCAGAGCTCCTAGAGGACGGAAGTGGAGATCGCTGGCGGCGGCATAGGAGAAATACCCTGGTGGTGACTGGTAAGGGGTCATCTCGCTCAGAGGGGTTTTTTTTGTATACAGAGGGACGGTGCGCAGCTGCTGCAAATGTCTAACGTACCTCCCAGTCACGGACTCCGTCCCCGATGAAAGGCTTGGTCTCGGGGGACTGTTTTGGGTCTGAGTCACAGGCGCCATTTTGGGGACAGTCACTACTCAAATAAAGATCGTCGTGGTGATGAAGTCGGCATTATACTGAAGCACTCCTTATTATCAACAGGCACCGCATCAGCAATAATCAGTGCCAAGCAAGAAATAGTTGCAGACGGTCATATCACTCGTTAAATACGCCAAGTTCTAAAACACGGACGCTATCTTAAGGTCAGGCTCTGCACTCATGAGAATCACCGTGTTGAAGATGTCGGCTTTGCAAGGAATGGAGCCCCAGGCCACTATGAGGCAGTTCAAATGATCCTGCTCTGTGGGGGGGGGTGCTTGCGGATGAAGATCTAACCTCCTAGTGCCTTTGCCAATATAAGGCACACTGTCTGAGGGGTTCCGGGGATTATTAGGCATAAGCAGTCTACCTGGGTCTGTGTGTGAGCTCGATCCCGGAGTAACGCAGGAGGACCGATGCGGCGTCTATGCGGCAGGGGGGCGCTCGGCCGATCCGCGCCCACTTCGTCGTGCTTCCGTTGTACCCGCGATCCTGCGGGCTTGATGTTAGGACGGAGGGGGCCGCTCAGAGCTGGCCTGGTGCCCTCGGCCGGGCGCGCCCACTGCAGAGATCCGATGGGGGAAAGGCCGCAACCCGGGGCCCGGGTCTCAGCCGCACTGTCTCGGGTCCCTGTGACTGCGGTTTTTCTCCGGAGGGCACCGAAGGTTTGCTGGGCTCCCGGGGCTTGTCCCGCAAAAATTTCATGGGCCGCAGGCAGGTTTTTCGGTGGCTAGAGGCAGGATATTTGGCGCTTGTGGCAGAGCCGAGCTGGAGAAGCGTCTGCTCACGTCGCCATCTTAACCCGTATTTGACGTCAATGTCATGTTTGAATCCCAACAGTTTCACTCTGCCTTTAATCTTTATGGGGTCAATAAAAGAAGACGAGTATTAACAAGCGACTGTTATTCAGTGCCCTATAACATGACCCAGAGCTTTACAAGTACACCTATGTTATGTTAAGACAAAGAGATACGTACGCTGAAAGAAGAAGACATATAAACTTAAGCAGGTCATGCATGCAATTGGGTTCCATGACAGAATATCAGTGAAAACAATATAAATTGAACAAAATATCATCAAAATAATAATGATTTCAAAAATATGGCTATGCTATGCTTAACCCCTTCGGTGCTTATGACGAGCTGGACTCGTCATGGCACACAGTGCTCGTGTGCTCATGACGAGTCCAGCTCGTCATAAGACCACCCACGGGGGAAGCGCTGGCGCTCCCCCTGTGGGAATCCGATCGTCGGGTTTTTTTGAGGGAAGGCAGGGGAAGGACTTCCCCTGCCTCCCCCGCCCCCCCACCCCCCGCCCTCCCATCAATGACGTCAGCGCGCGAGGCGCGCTGACATCATTGAGGTTTCCTTTCTTCCCCGACGCGCTGGAAGCCATTTGCTTCCAGCGCGTCGGGAAATAAGGTGAGTTTTGGCTCGGGGAGGGGGTTTGATTCTAAAGAGACATCGAGGGAAAGGAAAGGGTTTTCCTTTCCCCCGATGCCTCTTTTGTGCATTCCTGCTGCACGATCATGTGATCGTGCAGCAGGAACTGCTGCACGAGGCGCAATTCGTGAGCGTGGAGATGTGCCTTCTCTCCATTTACACCCTGAAAAGTTAGCTGTAATACTTGATGGAGGTCTTTGCATCCTTGAATTTCTCGAGCGCAATGCTCGTGTAGTTCCTGTGACCAGGAGGTTCCTTCTCCTCGTCTGCCGCTGCGATCCTGCTCTGACCCTTTATAAACAAGAGGCATGTGAACGGGGCTAGAAGCCCCGCTCGTTTGGCCCCGCCACACATACACTAGAGGTATGCAATGTATTCCCGCCCTTCCCCCACTATGATGGACAGCTTACCGATCCCGGTGCTTTCGGCGCGGTGGCAAAGTTACAGACACACAGGTCACTGGAGACAATTGTTCTGGTCCTTTACGCAGCTGTAGTGTAGGAAAGGCACTATACATTTACCCAACGAGGTAGCACTTACTGATTAGCCAGTAGAAAGTACTCCAGTTGAGTAGAGGTATTGCACAAAACGGTGGCATCTTCGTGGATAAATATGCAGGGCAAATGTGCCTTCTCTCCATTTCCAACGTGAAAAGTTAGCTGTAATCCTTGATGGAGGTCTTTGCATCCTTCATTTTCTCGAGCGGAATTCTCGTGTAGAATTCGTGAGCGTGGAGATGTGCATTCTCTCCATTTACACCCTGAAAAGTTAGCTGTAATCCTTGATGGAGGTCTTTGCATCCTTGAATTTCTCGAGCGCAATGCTCGTGTAGTTCCTGTGACCAGGAGGTTCCTTCTCCTCGTCTGCCGCTGCGATCCTGCTCTGACCCTTTATAAACAAGAGGCATGTGAACGGGGCTAGAAGCCCCGCTCGTTTGGCCCCGCCACACATACACTAGCGGTATGCAACGTATGCCCGCCCTTCCCCCACTATGATGGACAGCTTACCGATCCCGGTGCTTTCGGCGCGGTGGCAAAGTTACAGACACACAGGTCACTGGAGACAATTGTTCTGGTCCTTTACGCAGCTGTAGTGTAGGAAAGGCACTATACATTTACCCAACGAGGTAGCACTTACTGATTAGCCAGTAGAAAGTACTCCAGTTGAGTAGAGGTATTGCACAAAACGGTGGCATCTTCGTGGATAAATATGCAGGGCAGATGTGCCTTCTCTCCATTTCCAACGTGAAAAGTTAGCTGTAATCCTTGATGGAGGTCTTTGCATCCTTCATTTTCTCGAGCGCAATTCTCGTGTAGAATTCGTGAGCGTGGAGATGTGCATTCTCTCCATTTACACCCTGAAAAGTTAGCTGTAATCCTTGATGGAGGTCTTTGCATCCTTGAATTTCTCGAGCGCAATGCTCGTGTAGTTCCTGTGACCATGAGGTTCCTTCTCCTCGTCTGCCGCTGAGATCCTGCTCTGACCCTTTATAAACAAGAGGCATGTGAACGGGCCTAGAAGCCCCGCTCGTTTGGCCCCGCCACACATACACTAGCGGTATGCAACGTATGCCCGCCCTTTCCCCACTATGATGGACAGCTTACTCAAAGGACCCCAGCGCTTTCGGCGCGGTGGCAAAGTTACAGACACACAGGTCACTGGAGACAATTCTTCTGGTCCTTTACGCAGCTGTAGTGTAGGAAAGGCACTATACATTTACCCAACGAGGTAGCACTTACTGATTAGCCAGTAGAAAGTACTCCAGTTGAGTAGAGGTATTGCACAAAACGGTGGCATCTTCGTGGATAAATATGCAGGGCAGATGTGCCTTCTCTCCATTTACACCCTGAAAAGTTAGCTGTAATCCTTGATGGAGGTCTTTGCATCCTTGAATTTCTCGAGCGCAATGCTCGTGTAGTTCCTGTGACCAGGAGGTTCCTTCTCCTCGTCTGCCGCTGAGATCCTGCTCTGACCCTTTATCCCCTTCGGTGCTGGACTCGTCATGGCACACAGTGCTCGTGACGAGTCCAGCTCGTCATAAGACCACCCACGGGGGAAGCGCTGGCGCTCCCCCCGTGGGAATCTGATCGTTAGGTTTTTTTTTTGGGGAGGCAGGGGAAGGGCTTCCCCCCGCCCCATCAATGACGACAGCGCGCGAGGTGCGCTGACATCATTGAGGGTTTCCCTTTCTTCCCTGACGCGCTGGAAGCCATTTGCTTCCAGCGCGTCGGAAATCAGGTGAGGTTTGGCTCGGGGAGGGGGGTTTGTATCAAAGAGGCATCGAGGGAAAGGAAAGGGTTTTCCTTTCCCCCGATGCCTCTTTTGTGCATTCCTGCTGCACGATCATGTGATCGTGCAGCAGGAATGCCTACTAGGCACCAGGGTTTTTTAATTTTTGTGTTGGGGAGTGGCCAAAAGGGCAAGGGTTGCTCCCCTTTTACGGGTGTGAATATTTTATTTATACTGTTAGGCCCACCTACCCCTTAGCTTGGCTGGTGGATTGTGTGTGGACTGGTGCATTATTTGCATATGTGATTGTAATGTTTTTTTCCTCCTTTTTATTCCAGTGTAAAGCTTTTGATTCCTGTTTGCGGTTTCGGCAGTTGTGGTTCTGCAGTTTTGCGTAATTGCATTTATTTGGTAAGAAAAATATTTTTGTTGTGTGTACTCCAAATGAGTATTATTGTCATGCATGAATGAATTTTTTTGTAAGTGGTGCCATAAAGGCAGCATATTTGTTAGTGTTCAGAGCATGAAATTCTTTGCGATGTTTTGCATTGTCTTATGTGTAATTTTTTTCTTCTTCTTTTTTAGTGGGATATTGTTGATCCTTACTGTGTCTGTGCAGAGTAGGTGGTGGTGAGTCTAGCTGCTTATGTCACGTGAGTGGTATAGTGTTGGAGTATATAGGTCTTTGTGATAAAGCTACATTTTGTTTATTTCTTTTTTTTTTACAAAGGGTTTGTTGTTGTTGACTTGTTTGACAAGTAACCTTTATTAGTAAGCATTATGGCTAGCCGTAGAATTACTGCTCAGCAGGGGTTGGTTTGCTTCTTGAATCTTCCTCTGAGCAGGATTATGAGACTGACAGTGCGTCTGAGGGAGAGGAGGGAGGGGAAGATTCAGGCAGTGAGTTTTCTCTCCACATGGAATCATCGGATGATGAAGGTACTCTCAGTGCAGATGAAGTGCCAGATTTAGAGGAGGATACTACTGTGCCGATGGTGCAAGAGGCATCTGGATTGCAGCCTGGGGCTGCTAGGCTTCCTACTGGAAGTGCTGGACTCTGGGTTGATCCAAACATGGTGCAGCCGGTGTTGCCTGCCTTTAGTGGTTATGCAGGGTGTAGAGTGGATTGTGAACATTATTTGCCTATACAGTATTTTCAGTTGTTTATGGATGATGTATTTTTGGGTGAGATTGTTGAGCAGACTAATTTGTATGCTGAACAGTTTTTGAGGGACAACAGTGCCAGACTTAGGCCCCATTCTAGAGCTACCCGGTGGAGTCCCACAAATCTGGAAGAGATGAAGAAGTTTTTGGGTTTGACTTTTTTGATGGGTTTGATAAGGAAGCCGTCCATGGGTTCATATTGGTCTACCAGTCCCTTGATGGCAACGGCCATATTTCCTGCAGTTATGACTCGTGATCGGTATTTACTTTTGCTTCGGATGCTGCATTTTGTTGATAATGGTTTGGCGTTGCCACGAGATCACCCTGAATGTGACCGTCTTTTTAAGATTCGGCCTGTTCTTGATCACTTTGTAGATCGATTTTCAGAGATCTATACTCCAGGGAAAGAAATATCTATTGATGAGTCTTTGGTGCTGTTCAAGGGCCGTTTGGTTTTTAGGCAGTACATTCCTAGCAAGAGGGCACGCTATGGAATTAAGCTGTATATGTTGTCTGAGAGTAGGACAGGATATGTTTTTAATTTGCGTGTGTACACTGGTAGGGATTTCACTATTGACCCCCTGGTTGTCCGTCCACTTTAGTAGGAGTTTCAGAGAAAATTGTGTGGGAACTTGCTAGAGGACTGTTTAACAGAGGCCACCATTTGTACCTTGATAACTTCTACACTGCTGTGCAATTGTTTAAGGAATTGTTCAAAGTGGACACTTTTGCTTGTGGCACAATCCGCTCTAACCGTAAAGGTTATCCAAAAGAGCTTGTTTGCAAAAAACTTCAGAGGGGACAGTGCAGTGCCTTGCGTAGTGAGGAACTGCTAGCTGTGAAATTTGTGGACAGGAGGGATGTGTACATGCTGACTACCATCCATGATGAGAGTACTTCACCTGTGGCTGTTTGGGGTCAGATTGCTGAAGTGCGCAAACCTGTGTGCATTTTAGACTACAATAAGCACATGGGTGGTGTTGATAGAGTAGATCAGAGGTTGGAACCTTACACTGCTATTCGTAAGTCTTACATTTGGTATAAGAAGTTGGCCATCCATCTCTTCAATTTAGCAACTTTCAATGCTTTTGTTGTGTTCAAGGAGTGTTCTCCTGCGTCAAAGTTGACTTTTGTTCAGTTTCAGGAGTCTGTCATAGGCAGCCTTGTTGTTGTGGAACAGGCAAGTGTTCCTAGAGTTGGAGTGGTGGAGGATGTGGCTCGATTGAAAGATCGCCACTTTCCTGATCACATTCCTCCTACACTCTCAAAAGACTTTCCCACTAGGAGATGTAGAGTCTGTTGGCGAAGAGGTACGCGGAAGGAGACTCGTATGTACTGCCCTGAGTGTCCTTCTAACCCTGGGCTGTGTGTGCCTGCTTGTTATAGAGCGTACCACAAGCAAAAGAATTATTGGGAGCAACCATGAGTGGTAAAGTGAACTGCCTGGTCTGTAATGTTTAAGAATTGTTGTTCTGTTTCAAGGTTGGCATTAGTGCAATGTTTCTGAATTTGTGTTAGTAGATTTGTATCTATTTGCAATTTGTTTGTGTTTTCTTTTTTGTATAAAAAAATCCTAAATGTGATGGTGGTGTGTGTAGGCTGGTGCTTGGCTGGCGGTGTGCGTGGAGTGGCGCTCGGCTGGCAGTGTGTGAGTAGTGACTTGCTGCTGGTCACTACACACACTGCTAGCCGAGCGACACTCCACGCAATCCATCAGCTTGTGTGGTTGCTGTGTTAGGAATGTGGGCGTGTGAAAGTGATGGGCCCTTGAATGGCGCTGTCTGCTGGTGTGAGTGTTGTAATGTGATGGGCCCGCGGCTGGTGGTGTGAATGGTTTTGTATTTGTCACACGTATGAAAGGTGCATGAATGGCCTGTAAAGCGGTTGGGGCCTTGTCGTGGCTTTACAGCTCACGAGCTGTGAGTCAATGGTTCAGTTTCTCGTCCTTTCAATTATTAACAGTGCATTTCATTTTTGTGAAATCACTTGTTAATACAATTGTATATACTGAACCATCACTCACCCTCGTGCCAAATCCAACCAGTATGTGTGTGTGTGCTTGAGGATTAGATGGCTGTGCAGTAATATTTTTTTTTGTCTTTCTCAAGCAGGGTGTACCTTGTCCCTTTTTGTGAATGTTGTAATGTGTTTGTTTCGTGCCTGGGGGTGTGAATGGTCTTGTGTGTATCACGTATGAAAGGTGTGTGAATGGCCTGTAAAGCGGTTGGGGCCTTGACGTGGCTTTACAGCTCACGAGCTGCGAGTCACTGGTTCCGTTATTTGTCCTTTCAATTATTGACAGTGCATTTCATTTTTGTGAAATCTCTTGTTAATAAAATTGTATATACTGAACCATCACTTGCCCTCGTGCCAAATCCAACCAGTATGTGTGTGTGCTTGAGGAATAGATGGCTGTGCAGTAATCTTTGTCTTTTTAGTCTGTCTGCCAAGGTGTACATTCCGTCTAAGAATAACCTACCAACTGTAGATATTGTCGTAAACGAAACACCCATGGGAGTACATGGTGATATCTCTCTTGTGGATCCCAACAAGTTATGGTACCCACAATGTCCTGCAAACCTCAAAATGTCTGTCACATTTTCCTTGCAATATTGTGCCAAAATTTTCACGCTGCAGAAATAAACAACACATTATCTCATTATGACCTGGTTTTGCAAGGGGGTCACCTGGGTTTTTGGCCCGGGGCTCGCGGCCACATAGGGAAACCTACCAAACCCACACATTTCTGAAAAGTAGACACCCGGGGGCTTCCAGGGAGGTATGGCTTGCGTGGATCCCCCAACGTTTCCTTACCCAGAATCCCCTGCAAACCTCACTTTTAGCTGAAAAAATCACTTTTTCACACATTTTTGTGTGGGAAAGTGTGACATCACTGGCCTCACACAAATTTCCTACCACCCAGCGTTCCCCCAGGTCTCCCGATAAAAATGGTGCCTCACTTGTGTGGGAGGCCCAAGTACCCGCGACAGGCAAGGGTCCACAACGTAGTGAGGCGACCTCAAAATGGCCTTTCACAAAACCACCTGGTTTTGCAAGGGAGTCACCTGGGTTTTTGGCCCTGTGCTCGGCGGCCATCTAGGAAACCTACCAAACCCACACATTTCTGAAAAGTAGACACCCGGGGCTTCCAGGGAGGTATGGCTTGCGTGGATCCCCCAACGTTTCCTTACCCAGAATCCCCTGCAAACCTCACTTTTAGCTGAAAAAATCACTTTTTCACACATTTTTGTGTGGGAAAGTGTGGCATCACTGGCCTCACACACATTTCCTACCACCCAGCGTTCCCCCAGGTCTCCCGATAAAAATGGTGCCTCACTTGTGTGGGAGGCCCAAGTACCCGCGACAGGCAAGGGCCCACAACGTAGTGAGGCAACCTCAAAATGGCCTTTCACAAAACCACCTGGTTTTGCAAGGGAGTCACCTGGGTTTTGGCCCTGTGCTTGGCGGCCATCTAGGAAACCTACCAAACCCACACATTTCTGAAAAGTAGACACCGGGGGCTTCCAGGGAGGTATGGCTTGCGTGGATCCCCCAACGTTTCTTACCCAGAATCCCATGCAAACCTCACTTTTAGCTGAAAAAATCACTTTTTCACACATTTTTGTGTGGGAAAGTGTGGCATCACTGGCCTCACACAAATTTCCTACCACCCAGCGTTCCCCAGGTCTCCCTATAAAAATGGTGCCTCACTTGTGTGGGAGGCCCAAGTACCTGCGACAGGCAAGGGCCCACAACGTAGTGAGGCGACCTCAAAATGGCCTTTCACAAAACCACCTGGTTTTGCAGGAGGTCACCTGGGTTTTGGCCCTGTGCTCGGCGGCCATCTAGGAAACCTACCAAACCCACACATTTCTGAAAAGTAGACACCCGGGGGCTTCCAGGAGGTATGGCTTGCGTGGATCCCCCAACGTTTCCTACCAGAATCCCCTGCAAACCTCACTTTTAGCTGAAAAAATCACTTTTTTCACACATTTTTGTGTGGGAAAGTGTGGCATCACTGGCCTCACACAAATTTCCTACCACCCAGCGTTCCCCAGGTCTCCCGATAAAAATGGTGCCTCACTTGTGTGGGAGGCCCAAGTACCACGCGACAGGCAAGGGCCCAAAACATTTTTGATAGGCAATGTTGATGTTGCCTCAAAGCGTTTTGTGTCCTTGCCTGTCGCGGGTACTTGGGCCTCCCACACAAGTGAGGCACCATTTTTATCGGGAGACCTGGGGAACGCTGGGTGGTAGGAAATTTGTGTGAGGCCAGTGATGCCACACTTTCCCACACAAAATGTGTGAAAAAGTGATTTTTTCAGCTAAAATTGAGGTTTGCAAGGGATTCTGGGTAAGGAATCGTTGGGGGATCCACGCAAGCCATACCTCCCTGGAAGCCCCGGGTGTCTACTTTTCAGAAATGTGTGGGTTTGGTAGGTTTACCTAGATGGCCGCCGAGCACGGAGCCAAAACCCAGGTGACCTCTTGCAAAACCAGGTGGTTTTGAGATAGGCAATTTTGAGGTCGCCTCACTACGTTGTGGGCCCTTGCCTGTCGCGGTACTTGGGCCTCCCACACAAGTGAGGCACCATTTTATCGGGAGACCTGGGGGAACGCTGGGTGGTAGGAAATTTGTGTGAGGCCAGTGATGCCACACTTTCCCACACAAAATGTGTGAAAAAGTGATTTTTCAGCTAAAATTGAGGTTTGCAAGGGATTCTGGGTAAGGAAACGTTGGGGATCCACGCAAGCCATACCTCCCTGGAAGCCCCGGGTGTCTACTTTTCAGAAATGTGTGGGTTTGGTAGGTTTACCTAGATGGCCGCCGAGCACGGGCCAAAACCCAGGTGACCCCTGCAAAACCAGGTGGTTTTGAGATAGGCAATTTTGAGGTCGCCTCACTACGTTGTGGGCCCTTGCCTGTCGCGAGTACTTGGGCCTCCAACACAAGTGAGGCACCGTTTTATCGGGAGACCTGGGGAACGCTGGGTGGTAGGAAATTTGTGTGAGGCCAGTGATGCCACACTTTCCCACACAAAATGTGTGAAAAAAGTGATTTTTTCAGCTAAAATTGAGGTTTGCAGGGATTCTGGGTAAGGAAACGTTGGGGGATCCACGCAAGCCATACCTCCCTGGAAGCCCCCGGGTGTCTACTTTTCAGAAATGTGTGGGTTTGGTAGGTTTACCTAGATGGCCGCCGAGCACGGGGCCAAAACCCAGGTGACCCCTTGCAAAACCAGGTGCTTTTGAGATAGGCAATTTTGCGGTCGCCTCACTACGTTGTGGGCCCTTGCCTGTCGCGGGTACTTGGGCCTCCCACACAAGTGAGGCAACATTTTTATCGGGAGACCTGGGGGAACGCTGGGTGATAGGAAATTTGTGTGAGGCCAGTGATGCCACACTTTCCCACACAAAATGGGTGAAAAAGTGATTTTTTCAGCTAAAATTGAGGTTTGCAAGGGATTCTGGGTAAGGAACGTTGGGGATCCACACAAGCCATACCTCCCTGGAAGCCCCGGGTGTCTACTTTTCAGAAATGTGTGGGTTTGGTAGGTTTACCTAGATGGCCGCCGAGCACGGGCCAAAACCCAGGTGACTCCTTGCAAAACCAGGTGGTTTTGAGATAGGCAATTTTGAGGTCGCCTCACTACGTTGTGGGCCCTTGCCTGTCGCGGGTACTTGGGCCTCCCACACAAGTGAGGCACCATTTTTATCGGGAGACCTGGGGAACGCTGGGTGGTAGGAAATTTGTGTGAGGCCAGTGATGCCACACTTTCCCACACAAAATGTATGAAAAAAGTGATTTTTTCAGCTAAAATTGAGGTTTGCAAGGGATTCTGGGTAAGGAAACGTTGGGGGATCGACGCAAGCCATACCTCCCTGGAAGCCCCCGGGTGTCTACTTTTCAGAAATGTGTGGGTTTGGTAGGTTTCCCTAGATGGCCGCCGAGCACAGGGCCAAAAACCCAGGTGACCCCCTTGCAAAACCAGGTGGTTTTGTGAAAGGCCATTTTGAGGTCGCCTCACTACGTTGTGGGCCCTTGCCTGTCGCGGGTACTTGGGCCTCCCACACAAGTGAGGCACCATTTTTATCGGGAGACCTGGGGAACGCTGGGTGGTAGGAAATTTGTGTGAGGCCAGTGATGCCACACTTTCCCACACACAAATGTGTGAAAAAGTCATTTTTTCAGCTAAAATTGAGGTTTGCAGGGGATTCTGGGTAAGGAAACGTTGGGGGATCCACGCAAGCCATACCTCCCTGGAAGCCCCCGGGTGTCTACTTTTCAGAAATGTGTGTGTTTGCTAGGTTTCAATAGGTGCCGGCAGAGGTAGGGTTCAAAAACTACAGCTAGGCACTTTGCCAAAAAAGGGTCATTTTTCACTGCGAAATTGAGGTGTGACCGCGTTGCGTTTTGCGCCGTTTCCTGTCGCAGGGACTAGGCCGACCCACACAAGTGAGGTACCATTTTTCTCGTAAGACTTTGGGGAACGCGGGGTGGGTGGAAATTTGTGGATCCACGCAGATTCCAGAACTTTCCACCACAGAAATGTGGGGAAATGTGTTTTTTTGACAATTTTTTATGTTTGCAAGGGATTCTGGGTAACAGAACCTGGTGGGAGGCAGTCAAGTCACCCCATCCTGGATTCCCCTGGGTGTCTAGTTTTCAAAAATGTATAGGTTTGCTAGGTTTCCCTAGGTGCCGGCAGAGGTAGGGTTCAAAAACTACAGCTAGGCACTTTGCCAAAAAGGGTCATTTTTCACTGCGAAATTGAGGTGTGACCGCGTTGCGTTTTGCGCCATTTCCTGTCGCAGGCACTAGGCCGACCCACACAAGTGAGGTACCATTTTTCTCGTAAGACTTTGGGGAACGCGGGGTGGGTGGAAATTTGTGGATCCACGCAGATTCCAGAACTTTCCACCACAGAAATGTGTGGAAAATGTGTTTTTTTGGACAATTCTTTATGTTTGCAAGGGATTCTGGGTAACAGAACCTGGTGGGAGGCAGTCAAGTCACCCCATCCTGGATTCCCCTGCGTGTCTAGTTCTCAAAAATGTATAGGTTTGCTAGGTTTCCCTAGGTGCCGGCAGAGGTAGGGTTCAATAACTATAGCAAGGCACTTTGCCAAAAAAGGGTCATTTTTCACTGCGAAATTGAGGTGTGACCACGTTGCGTTTTGCGCCGTTTCCTGTCGCAGGCACTAGGCCGACCCACACAAGTGAGGTACCATTTTTCTCGTAAGACTTTGGGGAACGCGGGTGGGTGGACATTTGTGGATCCACGCAGATTCCATAACTTTCCACCACAGAAATGTGTGGAAAATGTGTTTTTTGGACAATTTTTTATGTTTGCAAGGGATTCTGGGTAACAGAACCTGGTGGGAGGCAGTCAAGTCACCCCATACTGGATTCCCCTGGGTGTCTAGTTTTCAAAAATGTATAGGTTTGCTAGGTTTCCCTAGGTGCCGGCAGAGGTAGGGTTCAAAAACTACAGCAAGGCACTTTGCCAAAAAGGGTCATTTTTCACTGCGAAATTGAGGTGTGACCACGTTGCGTTTTGCGCCGTTTCCTGTCGCAGGCACTAGGCCGACCCACACAAGTGAGGTACCATTTTTCTCTTAAGACTTTGGGGAACGTGGGGTGGGTGGAAATTTGTGGATCCACGCAGATTCCAGAACTTTCCACCACAGAAATGTGGGGAAAATGTGTTTTTTTGGACAATTGTTTATGTTTGCAAGGGATTCTGGGTAACAGAACCTGGTGGGAGGCAGTCAAGTCACCCCATCCTGGATTCCCCTGGGTGTCTAGTTTTCAAAAATGTATAGGTTTGCTAGGTTTCCCTAGGTGCCGGCAGAGCTAGGGTTCGAAAACTACAGCTAGGCACTTTGCCAAAAAGGGTCATTTTTCACTGCGAAATTGAGGTGTGACCACGTTGCGTTTTGCGCCGTTTCCTGTCGCAGGCACTAGGCCGACCCACACAAGTGAGGTACCATTTTTCTCGTAAGACTTTGGGGAACGCGGGGTGGGTGGAAATTTGTGGATCCACGCAGATTCCAGAACTTTCCACCACAGAAATGTGGGGAAAATGTGTTTTTTTTGACAATTTTTTATGTTTGCAAGGGATTCTGGGTAACAGAACCTGGTGGGAGGCAGTCAAGTCACCCCATCCTGGATTCCCCTGGGTGTCTAGTTTTCAAAAATGTATAGGTTTGCTAGGTTTCCCTAGGTGCCGGCAGAGGTAGGGTTCAAAAACTACAGCTAGGCACTTTGCCAAAAAGGGTCATTTTTCACTGCGAAATTGAGGTGTGACCACGTTGCGTTTTGCGCCGTTTCCTGTCGCAGGCACTAGGCCGACCCACACAAGTGAGGTACCATTTTTCTCGTAAGACTTTGGGGACGCGGGGTGGGTGGAAATTTGTGGATCCACGCAGATTCCAGAACTTTCCACCACAGAAATGTGGGGAAAATGTGTTTTTTGGACAATTTTTATGTTTGCAAGGGATTCTGGGTAACAGAACCTGGTGGGAGGCAGTCAAGTCACCGCATCCTGGATTCCCCTGGGTGTCTAGTTTTCAAAAATGTATAGGTTTGCTCGGTTTCCCTAGTTGCCGGCAGAGTTAGGGTTCAAAAACTACAGCTAGGCACTTTGCCAAAAAAGGGTCATTTTTCACTGCGAAATTGAGGTGTGACCGCGTTGCGTTTTGCGCCGTTTCCTGTTGCAGGCACTAGGCCGACCCACACAAGTGAAGTACCATTTTTCTCGTAAGACTTTGGGGAACGCGGGGTGGGTGGAAATTTGTGGATCCACGCAGATTCCAGAACTTTCCACCACAGAAATGTGGGGAAAATGTATTTTTTTTGACAATTTTTTATGTTTGCAATGGATTCTGGGTAACAGAACCTGGTGGGAGGCAGTCAAGTCACCCCATCCTGGATTCCCCTGGGTGTCTAGTTTTCAAAAATGTATAGGTTTGCTAAGTTTCCCTAGGTGCCGGCAGAGCTAGGGTTCAAAAACTACAGCTAGGCACTTTGCCAAAAAGGGTCATTTTTCACTGCGAAATTGAGGTGTGACCGCGTTGCGTTTTGCGCCGTTTCCTGTCACAGGCACTAGGCCGACCCACACAAGTGAGGTACCATTTTTCTCGTAAGACTTTGGGGAACGCGGGGTGGGTGGAAATTTGTGGATCCACGCAGATTCCAGAACTTTCCACCACAGAAATGTGGGGAAAATGTGTTTTTTTGACAATTTTTTATGTTTGCAAGGGATTCTGGGTAACAGAACCTGGTGGGAGGCAGTCAAGTCACCCCATCCTGGATTCCCCTGGGTGTCTAGTTTTCAAAAATGTATAGGTTTGCTAGGTTTCCCTAGGTGCCGGCAGAGGTAGGGTTCAAAAACTACAGCTAGGCACTTTGCCAAAAAAGGGTCATTTTTCACTGCGAAATTGAGGTGTGACCACGTTGCGTTTTGCGCCGTTTCCTGTCGCAGGCACTAGGCCGACCCACACAAGTGAGGTACCATTTTCTCGTAAGACTTTGTGGAACGCGGGGTGGGTGGAAATTTGTGGATCCACGCAGATTCCAGAACTTTCCACCACAGAAATGTGGGGAAAATGTGGTTTTTTGACACTTTTTTATGTTTGCAAGGGATTCTGGGTAACAGAACCTGGTGGGAGGCAGTCAAGTCACCCCATCCTGGATTCCCCTGGGTGTCTAGTTTTCAAAAATGTATAGGTTTGCTAGGTTTCCCTAGGTGCCGGCAGAGCTAGGGTTCAAAAACTACACCTAGGCACTTTGCAAAAAAGGGTAATTTTTCATTGTGAAAATGTGGTACGTCCACGTTGCATTTTGAGCCATTTCCTGTTGTGGGCACAAGGGCTACCCACACAAGTGAGGTACCATTTTTATCGGGAGACTTAGGGTAACACAGAATTGTAGAGCAACTGTTATTACCTATTGACTTTCGATGCATTTCTGCCTTCCAAATGAAAGACAATGTGTAAAAAATAAGTCATTTTGAAAAATGACCTATAATTCTCATGCTAGTATGGGTACTCCCAATTTCGGAAATGTGCAAATATCTACTGTTTCTAAAATCTACATTTTGTTCCCATTTCAGAAATACATAGGTGTCTTTCATAACAATTTTTCCATGTATACATTTTCCCAAAATAATTGCTATATACCCGGTACTTAAAAAAATCATTGCAAGATGTTGCTCAATTATTGGCTCTGGGTTCGTCGGGTTCTTGGTGAACCTACAAGTCCTATATATCCCCACAACCAGAAAGGTCCAGCGGATATAACGGTATATTGCCTTCAAATAGCTGTCATAATTAGAAGAAGTTACAGGTGAAAACGTTGACACAAATGGCTGTTTTTTTCAACTAATTTTCAATTTTTCCTTTATTTAACTGTTAGTTTCTATAAGGAAAACTTTAAGGATCTACATAAATGACCCCTTGCTGAATTCAGAATTTTGTCTACTTTTCATAAATGTATGGCTTTCCAGGATCCATTATTGGTTTCATACCCATTTCTACCATTAACTGGAAGGAGGTTGAAAGCACAAAAAATAGCAAAAATATGCTATGTCCCAGAAAAATGCCAAAACTGTGTAAAAAAGTTGGTTTTCTGACAAAAGTCTGCTTGTCCCTGAAAGCTGGGAAGATGGTGATTTCATCCCCACAACCCCTTTTTGATGCCATTTGCAGGGAAAAATCAAGACGCTTTCATCTGTAGCCCTTTTTTGCCTTTTCCCCAAAAAAAACAAAATTTAGCTGTATTTTGACTAATTTCTGGGTCCCCTCCAGGGGAATCCACAAACCCTGGGTACCTTTACAATCCCCATGATGTTAGAAAAAAAGGACGCAAATTTGGCATGGATACCTTATGTGGTCAAAAAGTTACAGGGGCCTAAGCGCGCACTACCCCAAATAGCCCAAAAAAGGCTTAGCACAGGAGGGGAAAAGGCCTAGCAGCGAAGGGGTTAACCGAAAAAACACAAATATTGATGACAAAAAGAGTGCCGTCAAAAATATCTAAATTTAACAATATTGAAATCACAGATAACAAAACAATAATTATTGTTTGCTATTGAAATATATATACAATATTAAAAATATTGAGACACAATAGTGACAAAAATATAGCAAAAAATAAGGAAGAAATACTATTTTACATCATAGCCTCCTTTTTTAAAATAAGACAAATATAAAGGTAATAATACATTAAAACAACAAATTATTTACATATAAAATCATTTCATTCACAATACATATACCATTAAAAAGAAACCTATTTTAAAAAAATCTAACATTATTACAAAGAAATAAATATCACAAAATTCATAAAAAATAATTAAAATATATTTAACATTTAAAATATATTAATAATACAATAATTCAACCAATACAGATATTTGAAATGAAAACAGAAATGCTAATTATCATTCACCAAATGAATAAATGAAAATAATTCTAACCAGTAGCCAAAAACATTTACTGTAAAACATACGAACCAACAAAAATATAAACCTAAGTAAGTGAACATAATAAAAACAGCACACAACTTCACTATTTTTAACAGGAAAACCTTACAACTACAAGAAAATGACACTCTGCTAGACAGCACAAAGGCAAGCAAAACGGAATGCTTCAACAAAATGCAAACCGCCTTTACAAGTAAGTTTAAAAATGAACTTGACTGCAATGTAACCAAACATAACTTTAAAAGGTATATATAAATTACTAAACTCTCTCTTTTATCATAGATGTTAATCCGTAGATACTAAAGAAACACTTCAGCAAAAATGAAGTACTGCACACCGAAAGCCCAAACTCCATAACTGTAGACCTGGTTAAAGGCACTTTCAAAGTAAGTAAAATAAAAACAGCTATAAAAATACTAATATTAAGTAACCTGTATTTTTAAAACAAAACTAAATCAAACATTGCCTCACTAACAGAAAAGGAAAGCCCACCTGCCCAAAACCTCGACAACATCAAAGACAAACAGAAGAAGGGCAAGTGTAAGTGAAAACAACAGCACATCTGTAAACGTGAAATGTGAAACTTTTCTAAGAAGATTTATATTATATTAGCAAACATAATGAAATGTTTTTAGAAAGTATTAATTTTAAAAGTATACTACTTTCATACAGAATGCGGGAAAGAGACACATATATCACATCACAGAAAGGCAAACAATTGCTTTCGCAAATATGATACACATACATGAGGAAAGCACAAGTACAGAGAACGTGAATTGTAATATACTAAATATAATGTCACTGTTTGTTATGGAAGGGCTACAATGAATAATGAAATTGCAACTAACATCAGAGAATACAACCATCTCCTAAATATAACAGATATTGATGTAAGGCACCTTCAAGATTTAAAAAAGGCAAGCACTAGTTTTCAAGAGCGAACTACTAAAATTTAAAAAGACATTCTACCTAAAGAACCTCAGCACATTACAAGTCTGCTACCAGCAATTACTACTTTAAATTGGCTAATTCACACACTAAAAAACTCATAGGTCAAATTCCTGCTGCTCCTAGGTGATACCAAGACACACAGATACCGGAGGACTTAACCGCTACACATAGGGGCCGATTCCGATGTCGGACGGACTCAGGTCCGTCCGACATCGGTCAGGAGCCGTAACCGACCGACCTGCTGTCGTCGGTTACGGCCCTGCAAGTACGATGCGACCGAACCCTGTTCGGTCAAACTCGTATACTACACAATGGGAGCATGCATTCCGAGCGGAATGCATGCTTGCATTGTGGAAAGCAGGGGTGCAGTTCATCCCTGCACCCTGTGGCCGGCACCCCAAGGTGCCTGCCACCGGGTGCAGGGATCAACAGAAGGGCACCATAGGTGCCCCCAGGCCGTCATTCGGCGGCCTCGCACCCATGGGGGCCCTACTGGGGGCCCCCAAAGACAGTTACCGACTGCCTTTTTGTGCCGGAAAGACCGGCACGAAAAGGCAGTGAAATACTGCCATCGTACTCCCTCGGCCGTGAAGAGGCGGCCGGGGGAGAACTGAAGGATTTCCGGACAGCGGACGGGCTCTCCGAGCCCGTCGTAAGCCATCCGGAAATCCCAGTCGGATCCTTTCCGACCGAGCCCATCGGAATGGCTCGGTCGGAAAGGAATCCGGCCGGCACGTTCCAATTCGGTCGGAAGGGCTCCGACCATCGTTCGGTGCCCTTCCGGCCGAAATCGGAATCGGCCCCTTAGTGATGAACCCTTCCTCAAACATGAAAATCACAATAATGACAGAAGAATAATCATATTTACAACTGAAAACAGCCTACAAAGACTAAGCTAATGCCAAATGAGGATGATGGAAGGAACTTCTAAGATATGCCCTCCACCATTCCCACAGATATATACCATGCATGGTGAATATCATAACACTAGTATACCCCACATTTCTGCACCGGTGGCTAACACATAAACTGCAACTCACTATGAGCTTTTAAACCACATCAAAGTAACAACTACTCTCCACAAATTATTACAGACATTGAACAGGTAATCATACAAACAAAACGTAAGCTATACCCACACACAGCCAAATAAGACAGCTATTACCACTTCACCCAAAGCATTTGGAAACATCTGCAAAAATCTGCACTAAGTGTAGAATATGTAACAAACATGCAGTTTGCTTTTGAATATAAAAAGTTAATAGCCCTAGCATATGTACACGTAACAGACCTAGCTAACCATTTCAACATGCTAATAGAATCCTCATTTTACCAAAGTAATGAAAACATACTAAGGCCACTAATGGACTACTTCGAAGACACTTGGGTTGGCAGACTACACCACTCTGGACACAGATGCCAACCCAAATTCCAAATACCATGCTTGAATGTCAACAACAGCAACATGATACAACAAGCCAAATCCAATAGCACAGTTAAGGATGGCCCAATGCCTTTCAAGTCACACTAGGAAGAACCCAACCAACACTTTACAAATTCATAGATGCTCTCCAAAAAGAACAAAGATACCAACAAATAACTAAGGATGAAAACTTAAAATACCTAAACAAACTAGGGCAATATACACAATGCTACAATTCACATGAGTCAGACTCTTTGTAAATACCAAAGGAGAAGACTACCTAGAATCAACAGCAAAATCACTATTTTAAACCACCTCTCTATATGCTCACAAGATAAATACAGCAACAACCCACACCAGTATCACATAAACAATTTAGGTAAATATTAAATTATTATTAAATAAAACGGTCTAAATTAAAATATTATTAAAGTACAAAATAGGACTAATACATAAAACAAATTAATTTACAAATTTAATTTAAAATGTGCATAAAGCAACCAAAAAGATTCAATACAAAAGAATAAACAAACAGCTCATGAATTAAAAAACGCACATATAAAATAAAACGTTTAAGTGTAGAAAAAAGTAAAATACATATAGATATTAAAAGATAACATTTCCCACCCAACTTACAGTTTAGTAGCAGATGTTCTGGAGCCACATTCGCTTCCCAAAAATCCAATCCATAAAAAAGTAAAAAATAAAAACTAAAAAACCAAAACAAAATGCAAAGATGAAATCTCCAAAGGAATTCCGTGATTGGAAACCATAAAAAAGAAAAATTCACAGTAAAAACTGCTCCAGGATATCATTTTTTTAAAAAACTATGTTGTTTTAAATCACACCAAATACATTTTACAAAAAACAAATACATAAAAATACATAAAAAAGTTGCAAACATTGCACTCTGACTTTTAAACCTGTAAAAAAAATCAAAAATACAATACCAACATAACATTACAACTCTACATAGTAGATGACCTTATCTACAATAATAGACTACTACTAACAAAGAAAAGTTAGGCCTACAACGCTACACTACATAACTATGAACTCAATATACTACTAAACAAGTTTAATAAATAAAACTAACACAATAACACACACTAACTACACCTACCCACAGCACCTCTACCCCAAAACCCTGAATAAAATCTTTTAAAAAGATCTTACATTGTCTGTCAAACAGGAACAAAGAACCTCACCTGACACAAACTGAATCCACCTAAAAATGACAGTAATGAGATAAATAGAACCTCAACTGACAGGAACTGAATCCACCTAGAAATGACAGTAATAAGATTAACAAAAATGGCTGCTAACCAAAAATCAAAAGAAGACTATTTTCCTATTGGAATCAATAGAAATAATACTAAATGTATATGAAAAGTATAAATTAAATAGTACTATAAAAATATAAGTATTAACCCCTTCGGTGCGTCGGACGGCCGCGGGCCAAAAACCCAGGTGACTCCCCTTGCAAAATCAGGGCGTTTTGTGATAGGTAATTTTGATGTCTCCTCAATACGTTTGGGGCCCTTGCCTGTCACGGGTACTTGGACCACCCACATGAGTGAGGTACCATTTTTATCAGGAGACCTGGGGGAACACTGGGTGGGAGGAAATTTGTGTCATCCCGGTGATCCCACAACTTTCCCACACAGAAATTTGAGAAAAAAGTGATTTTTCAGCTGAATGTGAGGTTTGCAGGGGATTCTGGGTAGGAAAATGTTGGTGGGTCCATGCAAGCCATACCTCCCTGGACTCTCCCAGGTGTCTAGTTTTTAGAAACGTGTGAGTTTGGTAGGTTTCCCTAGATGGCGGCCAAGCCCGGGGCCAAAAACCCAGGTGACCCCCCTTGCAAAACCAGGTCATTTTGTGATAGGTAATTTTGATGTCTCCTCAATACGTTTTTGGCCCTTGCCTGTCACGGGTACTCGGGTCACCCACACGAGTGAGGTACCATTCTTATCGGGAGACCTGGGGGAACGCTGGGTGGTAGGAAATTTATGTCAGCCTGCTGATCCCACAACTTTCCCACACAGAAATTTGAGAAAAAAGTGATTTTTTCAGCTAAATTTGAGATTTGCAGGGGATTCTGGGTAGGAAAATGTTGGGAGGTCCACACAAGCCATACCTCCCTGGACTCCCCTGGGTGTCTAGTTTTCAGAAATGAGTGGGTTTGGTAGGATTCCCTAGAAGGCTGCTGAGCCCGGAGCCAAAAACCCAGATTACCCCCGTGCAAAACCAGGTCGTTTTGTGCTAGGTTATTTTGATGTCTCCTCATTAAGTTTTGGGCCCTTGCCTGTTGTAGGTACTTGGGCCAACCACACGAGTGAGGTATCATTTTTATCGGGAGACCTGGGGGAACGCTGGGTGGTAGGAAATTTGTGTCAGCCCGGGAATCCCACAACTTTCCCACACAGAAATTTGAGAAAAAGTGATTTTTTCCAGCTAAATTTGACATTTGCAGGGGATTCTGGGTAGGAAAATGTTCGGAGGTCCATGCAAGCCATACCTCCCTGGAATCCCCCGGGTGTCTAGTTTTCAGAAATGTGTGGGTATGGTAGGTTTCCCAAGATGGCCGCCGAGCCCGGGGCCAAAAACCCAGGTGACCCCCCTTGCAAAACCAGGTCATTTTGTGATAGGTAATTTTGATGTCTCTTCAATACGTTTTGGGCCCTTGCCTGTCGCGAGTACTTGGGCCACCCACACAAGTGAGGTACCATTTTTATCGGGAGACCTGGGGGAACGCTGGGTGGTAGGAAATTTATGTCAGCCCAGTGATCCCACAACTTTCCCACACAGAAATTTGAGAAAAAGGTGATTGTTTCAGCTAAATTTGAGGTTTGCAGGGGATTCTGGGTAGGAAATGTTGGGGTCCACGCAAGCCATAACTCCCTGGACTCACCCTGGTGTCTAATGTTCAGAAATGTGTGGGTTTGGTAGGTTTCCCTGGATGGCCGCCGAGCCCGGGGCCAAAAACCCAGGTGACTCCTCTTGCAAAACCACGTCGTTTTGTGATAGGTAATTTTGATGTCTCCTCAATTCGTTTTGGGCCCTTGCCTGTAACGGGTACTTGGGCCAGCCACACAAGTGAGGTACCATTTTTATTGGGAGACCTGGGGGGATGCTGGGTGGTAGGAAATTTGTGTCAGCCTGGTGATCCCACAATTTTCCCACACAGAAATTTGTGAAAAAGGTAATTTTTTCAGCTAAATTTGAGGTTTGCAGGGGATTCTGGGTAGGAAAACGTTGGGGGATCCATGCAGCCATACCTCGCTGGACTCTAGTTTTTAGAAATGTATGGGTTTGGTAGGTTTCCCTAGATGGCCGCCATGCCCGGGGCCAAAAACCCAGACGACCCCCCCTTGCCAAACCAGGTCGTTTTATGATAGGTAATTGTGATGTCTCCACAATACGTTTTGGGCCCTTTCCTGCCCCGGGCATTTGGCCCACCCACACAAGTACCATTTTTATTGGGACACTTTGGAGAATGCTGGGTGGGTGGAATGTTGTGGATCCACACAGATTCCAGAACTTTCCATCACAGAAATTTGGGGGAAATATTTTTTTTTTTACAAAGTTTAAGGTTTGCAAGGGATTCTGGGTAACAGAACCTGGTTAGAGCCACACAAGTCACCCTCTCCTGGATTCCTCTGGGTGTCTAGTTTTTAAAAATGTATCGGTTTTGTAGGTTTCCTTAGGTGCCAGAGCTAGGGTTGAAAATCCACAGCTAGGCACTTTGCAAAAAAAGGGTCAGTTTTCACTGTAAAAATGTGGTTTGTCCACGTTGCGTTTTGGGCCGTTTCCTGTCACGGGCATTAGGCCTACCCACACAACTGAGGTACTATTTTTATCAGAAAACTTTGGGGAATGCGGGGTGGGTGGAATTTTGTGGATCCACGCAGATTCCAGAGCTTTCCATTACAGAAATTTGAGGAAAATGTGTTTTTGTTTGTTTAAAAAAACATTTGAGGTTTGCATGGGATTCTGGGTAACAGAACCTGGGGACAGCCAGACAAGTCACACCATATTGGATTCCCCTGGATGTCTAGTTTTAAAAAATGCATAGGTTTGCTAGGTTTCCCTAGGTGCCGGCAGAGCTTGGGTTCAAAACATACAGCTAGGCACTTTGCAAAAAAGAGTTCAGTTTTCACTGTTAAAATGTGGTGTGTCCACGTTGCTTTTTGGGACGTTTCCTGTCGCGGGCACTAGATCTACCCACACAAGTGAGGTACCATTTTTATCAGGAGACTTAGGGAACACAGAATTGTGGAGCAACTGTTATTACCTATTGACTTTCGATGCATTTTTGCCTTCCTAATGTAAGACATTGTGTAAAAATGAAGTCACTTTCAATCAATCAATCAATCAATCACAGAATTTGTAAAGCGCACTACTTACCCGCGAGGGTCTCAAGGCGCTGGGGAGAAAAAAGGGGGGGGTGCTGCTACTGGTCGAACAACCAGGTCTTGAGTAGCCTCCTGAAGGTTAGCAGGTCTTGGGTCTGTCGTAGGCTTAGTGGAAGGGTGTTCCAGGTCTTGGCGGCGAGGTGGGAGAAGGATCTGCCGCCGGTGGTAGTTCTTCGAATGCGAGGGACGGTGGCGAGGGAGAGGTCGGCGGAGCGGAGTTGGCGGTTGGGGACGTAGAAGAGGAGTCGTCTGTTGAGGTAGGCTGGGCCAATCTTGTGGAGTGCCTTGTGTGCGTGGATGAGGAGTTTGAAGGAGATTCTCCTGTCGACGGGGAGCCAGTGCAGGTTCCTCAGGTGGGGGGTGATGTGGCTGTGGCGTGGTACATCGAGGATCAGGCGTGCGGAGGCGTTTTGTATGCGTTGCAGTCGCTTGATGAGCTTGGCCGGGGCTCCCGCGTAGAGGGCGTTCCCATAGTCAAGTCTGCTACTGACGAGGGCCTGGGTGACTGTTCTTCTTGTATCTGTCGGGATCCACCTGTAGATCTTGCGAAGCATGCGGAGGGTGTTGAAGCAGGAGGAGGAGACGGCGTTGACTTGCTTGGCCATGGAGAGCGTTGAGACGAGGATGACTCCCAGGTTGCGTGCGTGGTCGGTGGGTGTCGGGGCTGCTCCCAGCATCGTTGGCCACCAGGAGTCGTCCCAGGCTGAGGGGTTGGAGCCGAGGATGAGGACCTCTGTCTTCTCCGTGTTCAGTTTTAGTCGGCTGATCTTCATCCAATCGGCGACGGCCTTCATTCCTTCATGGAGGTTGGATTTGGCGGCGAGGGGGTCCTTGGTGAGGGAGAGGATCAGTTGAGTGTCGTCGGCGTAGGAGATTATGTTGAGGTCGTGCTGTCTGGTGATGCGTGCGAGCGGGGCCATGTAGATGTTGAACAGTGTTGGGCTGAGGGATGATCCCTGGGGTACGCCGCAGATGATCTCGGAGGCTTCGGATCAGAATGGTGGGAGGCGGACTCTCTGGGTTCTGCCGGCAAGGAAGGAGGTGGCCCATTCCAGGGCCTTGTCTCGGATCCCTGCGTCGTGGAGGCGTGCGCGTAGAGTGCGGTGGCAGACAGTGTCGAAGGCGGCGGAGAGGTCCAGCAGGATGAGGGCTGCGGTCTCACCGTTGTCCAGCAGGATCCTGATGTCGTCGGTGGCGGCGATGAGGGCAGTCTCAGTGCTGTGGTTGCTGCGGAACCCCGATTGGGATGGGTCCAGGATCCTGTTTTCTTCGAGGTATCGGGTTAGCTGTTTGTTGACGATCTTCTCGATGACCTTGGCTGGGAACGGAAGCAGGGAGATGGGCCGGAAGTTCTTGAGGTCTCTCGGGTCCGCCTTGGGTTTTTTGAGTAGGGCGTTGATCTCTGCGTGTTTCCAGCTCTCTGGGAAGGTAGCGGTCTCGAAGGAGAGATTGATGACGTTGCACAGGTGGGGTGCGATGGAGCTGCTGGCTTTGTTGAAGATGTGGTGCGGGAAAGGGTCTGACGGGGAGCCGGAGTGTATTGTGCTCATGGTCTTGTTGGTGTCATCGATGTTCACGCTGGCCCAGGCTGGCAGGGGGTCGTGGTCGATGGTGTGCGGCGGGTCTGGTGCATCGATCTTAGTTGGGGCTGTCTGGGTGTTGAAGCTGTCATGGATGTCGGCGATCTTGCGGTGGAAGAAGGTGGCGAGGGAATCGCACAGGGGTTGCGACGGCGGGATGTCGTTGGTGTTGGAGCTGGGGTTGGAGAGTTCCTTCACGATGTTGAAGAGCTCCTTGCTGTTGTGTGCGTTGTTGTCGAGGCGGTCTTTGAAGGAGATTCTCTTGGCGGACTTGATGAGGTGGTGGTGGTTACGGATGGCGTCTTTGTGGGCTGCGTGGCTGTCCGGTGTCTTATCACTGTGCCATTTCTTCTCTAGTTTCCGGCAGGTACGCTTGGAAGCTAGGAGTACCGAGGTGAACCAGCTGGCTCTTTTGGTGGTGTCACTGTAGGTGAGTTTTTTCAGCGGGGCGAGGGTGTTGGCACAGTCGTCCATCCACCGTCTGAGGTTGCAGGCAGGGTCGTCGGTGTTGGATGGGTCGGAGGGAGGGCTGAGAGCGAGGTTAGCCCGTAGTTGGTCTTCGGTGACTTTGCTCCAGCAGCGGCGTGGTATCTGTTGGGTGCGGTGGTGTGTGGTGGGTTTCTGGAAGGTGAAATGGATGCAGCGGTGGTCGGTCCAGAGGAGTTCCGTGGTGTGGCTGAAGGAGACGTGGGAGCTTGAGGAGAAGATGGGGTCAAGCGTGTGGCCGGCGGAATGGGTCGGTGTTGTGACGAGCTGGCTCAGACCGAGGTTGGTGAGGTTGTCGATCAGGGTGGTGGAGTTGCTGTCGTTGTTGTTCTCCAGGTGAAAGTTCAGGTCTCCAAGGAGGATGTAGTCGGTAGAGGTCAGGGCGTGCGTGCTGATGAAGTCGGCGATGGAGTCGCTGAACTGGGGTCGGGGCCCAGGGGGTCTGTAGACAAGGGTGCCTCTAAGGGTGGTGTTGGGGTCCGTGTGGATCTGGAAGTGCATGTGTTCGGCGGTGCTGAGAGTGTCGTCGGTGCTGGTCGAGACCCTGATGGTGTTCTTGTGGACGATGGCGATTCCTCCTCCTACTGCGTTGACGCGGTCTCTGCGGGTGCTCTTATAGCCATCTGGGATGGCTATGGCGATGTCGGGGGCGGAGGAGTCGTTCATCCAGGTCTCAGTCAGGAAGGCGACGTCTGGTGATGATGTGTCGAGCAGGTCCCAGAGCTCGACGGTGTGTTTGCGTGCAGAGCGGGTGTTCAGTAGGATGCATCGGAGGTGGTTGAGGTCCTTCTTGGCGGGCGCCTCGGTGGCTCTGAGGCTGGTGTAGCTGCAGTTCCGGCAGGTGAAGGGACCATGGGTGCGTTTCAGGGCAGCCTTGAAGCAGTTGTGCGTCCGTCCGGGGTTGAGAGCATGGAGTGTGGTGGCATCGTATCGGCGTCGGTCCTCGAGGCTGGAGCGGGGGCGCATGGCCCAGGGGTTCTGTCGCTGGGCGTGGTCCAGGCGCGGACGGGCGCAGACGGGCTTGCCTTAGGTGCGCCTCGGCGCGCCAGCGCAGCGGCAGCGCAGCGGCCGCCATGTATGGGGAGGTGGGAGGGAGGAGCAGCTGGGAGGCGGGAGGCAGGGGCAGCGAATGGGCAGTCAGGGGGCGGGGCCGCAGGGGATGCAGCGGCGGGAGTGGAGAGAGGCAACGAGGGGTACAGAAGGCAAAATGGGCACAGTTAAATGGGGGCAGCGAGGGAAACAGAAGGAAAATGGACACAGTTAAATGGGGGCAGCGAGGGAAACAGAAGGAAAATGGACACAGTTAAATGGGGGCAGCGAGGGGAAACAGAAGGAAAATGGACACAGTTAAATGGGGGCAGCGAGGGGAAACAGAAGGAAAATGGACACAGGAAAAATGGGGGCAGCGAGGGGAAACAGAAGGAAAATGGACACAGTTAAATGGGGGCAGCGAGGGGAACAGAAGGAAAAAATGGACACAGGGAAAATGGGGGCAGCGAGGGGAAACAGAAGGAAAATGGACACAGGAAAAATGGAGGCAGCGGGGGAAACAGAAGGAAAAAGGACACAGTTAAATGGGGGCAGCGAGGGGAAACAGAAGGAAAATGGACACAGGAAAAATGGGGGCAGCGAGGGGAACAGAAGGAAAAATGGACACAGGAAAAATGGGGGCAGCGAGGGGAAACAGAAGGAAAATGGACACAGTTAAATGGGGGCAGCGAGGGGAACAGAAGGAAAAAATGGACACAGGGAAAATGGGGGCAGCTAGGGGAAACAGAAGGAAAAATGGACACAGGAAAAATGGGGGCAGCGAGGGGAAACAGAAGGAAAATGGACACAGTTAAATGGGGCAGCGAGGGGAACAGAAGGAAAAATGGGCACAGTTAAATGGGGGCAGCGAGGGGAACAGAAGGAAAATGGACACAGGAAAAATGGGGGCAGCGAGGGGAAACAGAAGGAAAATGGACACAGGAAAAATGGGGGCAGCGAGGGGAAACAGAAGGAAAATGGACACAGTTAAATGGGGGCAGCGAGGGGAAACAGAAGGAAAATGGACACAGTTAAATGGGGGCAGCGAGGGGAAACAGAAGGAAAATGGACACAGTTAAATGGGGGCAGCGAGGGGAAACAGAAGGAAAATGGACACAGTTAAATGGGGGCAGTGAGGGGAAACAGAAGGAAAATGGACACAGGAAAAATGGGGGCAGCGAGGGGAAACAGAAGGAAAATGGACACAGTTAAATGGGGGCAGCGAGGGGAACAGAAGGAAAAATGGACACAGGAAAAATGGGGGCAGCGAGGGGAAACAGAAGGAAAATGGACACAGTTAAATGGGGCAGCGAGGGGAACAGAAGGAAAAAATGGACACAGGAAAAATGGGGGCAGCGAGGGGGAACAGAAGGAAAATGGACACAGGAAAAATGGGGGCAGCGAGGGGAAACAGAAGGAAAATGGACACAGTTAAATGGGGGCAGCGAGGGGAAACAGAAGGAAAACGGACACAGGAAAAATGGGGGCAGCGAGGGGAAACAGAAGGAAAATGGACACTGTTAAATGGGGGCAGCGAGGGGAACAGAAGGAAAAAATGGACACAGGGAAAATGGGGGCAGCGAGGGGAAACAGAAGGAAAAATGGACACAGGAAAATGGGGGCAGCGAGGGGAAACAGAAGGAAAATGGACACAGTTAAATGGGGGCAGCGAGGGGAACAGAAGGAAAAATGGGCACAGTTAAATGGGGGCAGCGAGGGGAACAGAAGGAAAAATGGACACAGGGAAAATGGGGGCAGCGAGGGGAAACAGAAGGAAAAATGGACACAGGAAAAATGGGGGCAGCTAGGGGAACAGAAGGAAAAACGGGCACCGAGGCCACAAGCAGAGGTGCGAGCTTACCAGCAGCAGCAGCGGGCAGGACACCACAGGCGGAGCTGTGTGGTGGGGGAGCGACCTACCTGGCAAGGTCAAGGGTCCTTGAAAAATGTCCTACAATTCACAGGCTAGTATGGGTACCCACAATTTCGGAGATGTGCTAACAGCTACTGTTTCTAAACTCTATATTTTGCTCCCATTTCAGAAATACATAGTTGTCTTTCATACCGATTTTTCACTGTTCATATTTTCCCAAATGAATTGCTATATACCCGGTACACAATACAAACCACCGCTCAGCTATTGGCTCTGGGTTCGTCGGGTTCTTGGTGAGCCTACAAGTCTTATATATCCCCACAACCAGAAGGGTCCAGCAGATGTAATGGTATATTGCTTTAAAAAATCTGTTGTACTTAGAAGACGTTACAGGTGAAAACTTTGGCACAAATGGCTGTTTTTTCCAACCCATTTTCAATTTTTCCTATTTTCAACTGTTAGTTTCTATAAAAAAACCTTGAAGGATCTACGCAAATGACCCCTTGCTTAATTCAGAATTTTGTCTACTTTTCTGAAATGTATAGCTTTCCAGGATCCATTATTGCTTTCATACTCATTTCTACCACTAACTGGAAGGAGGTTAAAAGCACAAAAAATAGCACAAATAGGCTATATCCCAGTAAAATGCCAAAACTGTGTAAAACATTTTGGTTTTCTGACAAAAGTCTGTCAGTCCCTAAAAGCTGGGAAGATGGTGATTTCAGCACCACAAACCCTTTGTTGATACCCTTTGCAGGGAAAAAAACAGACGCTTTCATCTGCAGCACTTTTTCCCAATTTTTCCCCCAAAAAACAGAATTTAGCTGTATTTTGGCAAATTTCTGGGTCTGCTCCAGGGGAATCAACAAACCCTGGGTACCATTAAAATATCCAAGATGTTGGAAGAAAAGGACGCAAATTTGGCATGGATACCTTATGTGGTCAAAAAGTTACAGGGGCCTAAGCGTGAAGTACCCCAAATAGCCAAAAAAAGGCTTAGCACGGGGGGGGGAGGCCTAGCAGCGAAAGGGTTAAATAGTACTAATTAGTATATTACAAAGATGCATTCTGGGGGAATTGGGGACAAGATGGCCGACGAGCAGCACTAAGCGGTGGCTCCATGCCTCCAAAAATTATCCTGCACCATCCTCCCACCCTGAAAGGCCTGCAATGCCCACACTACTAGCAGCAATGTGGAAGATGCCTTGCTGAGTGATCTGGTTAGATCTGCATCCATTCTAGGAGCTGGGGGGTCGATGCCTGAAGACCCATCCCGGCGCGAGGCCTGCTCCACATCTGCAGCCTAGGTGATCGGACTGCTCCGCGCTTGTCCTGGGGCTCCCGTTGGAGAAGGGCGGTGCAGAGACAGAATATCGAGTTCAAAATATCGAGTTGCACAAATATCGAATCATTAATATCGTGGGTCAGAAATATTGACAGCAAGAATATCGTGGTCAAGAATATCAACTTAAGGTAAGTAATATCGATTTTAAAAATATCGAAGTGTTTAATATCGTTTGCAAAATTACAGTTGTTAAAAATATCGTTTTTTATTATTATGTTTTTTAGTATACATTTTATATGTATGTGATGGTTTTTTTTTTTGTATCAGAATTGTTTGTATTTTTAATATATCTGTTAAATTTTTAGTAGTTATAAAAAAAAAATTATTTGAATTTTGCGCTTTTAGTTCCGTAGCGGGTTGTGGGTTTATAGGGGAATAGGGTGGGAAGTAATTTAATTATATAAAAAATATACATATTTTTTTTATTTGAATTTTGCGTTTTTAGTTCTGTAGCGGGTCGTGGTTTTATAGGGGAATAGGGTGGGAAGTAATTTAATTATATTAAATGTATTGATTAATTTTTATTTATTAATATTTGTTTAATTGAGATGATATAGTGTTATATGTGTAAAGTAATTTGTATTAATTAATTAATAATTGGTTGTTAATTAATTTTAATTAATTAATTGGTAATTAATCATGGTAATTGTGTAATTAATTTTAGGTGTGTGTTGTGGTGTTTATAGGTGTAAAGGGTGGGAAGCAATTTATTTTTAATTTATGAATTAATAATTGGTTAATTAATTTTAATTAATTAATTTGTAATTAATTTTGGTAATTGTGTAAATAATTTTAGGTGTGTGTTGTGGTTTTTATAGGTGTAAAGGGTGGGAAGGGTGGGAAGTAATTTATTTTTAATTGGTGAATTAATAATTGATTGTTAATTAATTTTAATTAATTAATTGGTAATTAAGAATGGTAATAGTGTAATTAATTTTAGGTGTGTTTTGTGGTGTTTATAGGAGTAAAGGGTGGGAAGTAATTTGTGTGTAATTTATTAATATATAGTTGTTAATTAATGTTAATTATTTGATATTTATTTTGGGTAATTGTTTACTTGTGTGTGTGTTGTTTTTACTTTTAATGGGGTAAATGGTGGGTATTAAATACATTTTAATTATTAGTTGTTAATAGTAATAGTTTTTAATTTTAAAATAAGTTTTATTTGTGTTTTGTTATTTTATAGTTTCATTTAGGTGTGTGTTGTGGATATTATAGTGTTAAAGTGTGTGTAGTCAATTAATGTTTATTAGTTTTTTTATTAATAATATTTAATTGTAATTAAAAATGTTGAAGTGTTTTGTTATTGGTGCGGTGTTATAGGGTAGTAAATGAAATAAATACATTTATGTTTTAAATAATTTTTTTGTTTGTAAATATTTTCTAGTTTAAAAGAATTATTTTATTGTAAATGTATTTATTATTTTATATAATATTTGTAGGTTTTTGTTATATGTAATATTAATGTTTCTGTTTACATTTAAAAAAAAAAAATGTAAGTGTTTGAGTGTGAATAGTAATTTTTTTATTTCTCCGGTATCCAACACTTTCCCTACTGTTGCATTTACTGGAGTGGGAATAGTGATTTTTACCCCTTCGCCATCCAGCACTTTCCCTACTGTTCCACTCACTGGAGTTGGAATAGTAAATTTTACCCCTCTGCTATCCAGCACTTTCCCTACTGTTGCACTCACTGTAGTGAGAATAGTAATTTTTACCTCTCCGCTATCCAACACTTTCCCTACTGTTGCACTCTCTGGAGTGGGAATAGTAATCTTTACCCCTCAGCTATCCAACACTTTCCCTACTGTGGCTCTCACTGGAGTGGGAATAGTAATTTTTACCACTCCGCTATCCAACACTTTCCCTACTGTTGCACTAACTGGAGTGGAAATAGTAATTTTTTCCCCTCAGCTATCCAACAGTTTCCCTACTGTTGCTCTCACTGGAGTGGGAATAGTAATTTTTACCCCTCCGCTATCCAACATTTTCCCTACTCTTGCACTGTTTGGAGTGGGAATAGTATTTTTTTCCCCTCCGCTATCCAACACTTTCCCTACTGTTGCACTCACTGGAGTTGGAATAGTAAATTTAATTATTTTGCTAATTAACACTTTTCCTACTATTGCACTGATTCTATTGGGCAATTTAAGTTTAAATATTTTTTCATAGTTTGTTTTAATTTATTCTAGAATTTTTTTATATTTTAAATTATTTATATATATATATATATATATATATATATATATTATTTTTATATAATTTTAAAGTTTTAAAAGAAATTAAAGATAATAGTTTCTTAGGGGCCCATTACGATGGCGGGCGGAAGCACCACCGCCGTGCTGGCGGATGCAAAACCACCAGTTACCGCCGGCACGCAGCAGTCCACACGCCCGCCCAATTATGATGCGAAAAGTAGGCCAAACACCGCCGGCAAGCCAGCAACACCGTCCGCCATCAAAGTGCGCCCGTTCACGTAGCGGCGCAGCACAACTGACACACACCGTCCGATGAAACACGTCCCGCCCGGCGCATAAATTACGATGCCGCAAACAAACGGCTCCCACGGCCAAGAGATACCGTACGACAAACCGAAGCGGTAACACGGATGCCGAGCACGGACAACGAAGAAGCGGCTCCCCGAGCATGAATCCAGCACTGCAGGCCCTCCCCATGCTCCTGCTGATGCACCACCAAGGACGCAAGGTACCGCGGAGACGCAGGTAGGCACACACACAACAAGTACACGCAAACAGCGCACACAGTGCAAGGGCGGAAAAGCGGACAACCCCCACCAGCGCGTGTACACTACACATCCACCATTGCATCCACATATGACACACAGGCCAAATCGTAACATCGCATAACACATGTGTACACACCACCTGGGACTAGGAACCAACCACCCCGTCACGGCCCCAAAGCGCCGATGACGCCGCCACACATGCGCACAACGCAGAGGCCAACCGCAGCGCCATGCATGCATCGCACACAGACACAGGGACACAACCAAGCAGCACACATCAGCCCCACCCCGAACGCACATGACACGTGACAGGCCTGCCACAGACATGTCCCCAACGCCCAATTCACGGACAACACCCAACGCCACACAACCGACGCACACATGTCAGTGAAGACACGCAACAGCAGGACACACCCCAGTGTAACAAACATGGCGTAGCACACAGCGGCGGCAACACCAACTAGGAGAAGCAGGGCCCCTTCGGGAAGAGGAACGCCAGTACCACACTGAAACACCCATACCACCCTGCACATATGGACAAAACATATAAAACGGAACACCAAGGAGCCCGGGGACCGACAACAGGTGGCCCAAGAATAACATTCACACACAAGGCCCAACGCAGAGCGGAAAGGCAGCCTGCCGCCCACACAAGGGAGAGCAGACAGCACTGAATGACCTTCCATTCCAACTCCGAAACCACAGCCCTACGACAGAAGCCGGTGAATACAGCCATTGTCCAAGAATAGACCAACACAGGCATGCCGAGGAGACCGACCACAGGGCAGATAGCGCATATCACAGAAGCACACAACGGACGGGGAAGAAAGAAGAAAACACTCCCCCATGTCGGCCACATGCAAGTTAATTGGAAGGAGTCACACATCACTGACCTTGAACTGTCTGAGAAGCATGTGGGAAGAGGGCCCGTGTCCTCCAAACAAGCCAACAGAACACAAGTCCTGTCTCCCTACGACTACACAGAGCTCACAGCAACCTCGGAGCGTGCACATTGCAGACTGCACACACAGCCGGAGCACGCCACCACAACGCACCGCTGCGAAATGGCAACCGCAACACACCTACCCAACTACGCCGAACAGCTCAAGCTGTACAAAACCAACCTGTTCCATACATTGGGATGCGATCTCCTGTCCCTGCTGAACGTAAGTTACCGACTGACTTACCGCATCACATTGTTCAGCTGCGTCATGCCCGTCTTCTACTGTCGGAGGTGTCCCTACCAGCATCCCGTGGAGATATGCCTCTCCAACCCGGCATGTCTGAAGGCGGACCTGCTACCACTACTCCTCCCTCTGGACGCACACGACAGGGCCTGCTCTGCCTATGGGGGCATGGCGTATGTGGCCAACATCGCACCCGCACTGAAATGGGACCACTGTGCCTCCACACGATGGATCATCGAGAACAGCTACATCGAATGTCACCCAGCATGCCCCATCATGGTCCTCCAAGGGACAACTTACGAACAACACCTTGACAGCCACCATCCGCTACATTGGCTGGCAAACATGTACACCACCAATGACATGGAAGCCCTGCTGGACGGCATCGCATACCTGACAACCTGTAAATTGCGTCGGACCACAACGCAGGTTCCCCGAGTGACCTATGATGTCCAACCCCGCACCCATGCTTAGCTTCCGCACGGACTGGCCAGTCACCACCACAACAGCCATACCAAACGACCGGCAACTGTAACCACACCATCAACGACATCGCCATGACATCGGATATGACCGGGACATGCACACTGTTCCCCATCACATCCAGGAACACCGCATGCATCGTGGGAGGCAGTGGCATGGGCTCTGTGTATCGCACCCACATGGACGGAACTGCACGAACAACCAGGACACGACATGGATCCAGCGCACATGGACACACACACCGCTCAGTGGACATGAATAGGTCGCCTGGAGTCTGTGGGTGCTGCACCCCTCCCACCCCCGCCCGGGAATCCCATACCAGGACCTTTGCATGGACGACAAGTGCATACAACAACAACACGACCCCAGTGACTGTGACATGTCCAGTAACCACCACAGTGCAACAACAAGTGGCACGCCGCTGCATGCACGCAAGCACATGCCCTGATGTCATCTCACATGCACGCGTGCATGAGGAACAACCGCAGCAAACCTGTCACATGGAACTGAGATGGACTGTGCCCATGATGCCAAGCGGTCTGGTAGGCTACATGTATACCGTCTGTGTCAAAGTCCGCAGCTCCGCAGCAATACGTAAATGTACATTAGCACAGCCTTGGCCAAGCAGATGTCACTCTGAAGCCCACATCCCACATGCAACAGCCAATCACATGTAACCCCACACCCTATCCCATTTGCAATCATGCTCAGTATATCCTCAACATGTATTCCGCTGCCAGTAGTGTCCACTATACTGCATCACAGAGGACAGAAGACTCAATATAATGTTTGAAACCAAAACTGTCTCCGCTGACTCATTTCACAAGTACGAATGAGAGAGGATGAGAGTATGTGAAGTACACGGCAGTCGTGACATGACCATGTAGTCCACTGGTATTGGATGTCAACGCAAATGAGTAGCACTACTGTGGAAGACACACATGTGTCGTGTGAAGTCGTATGGACGCAGTGCTCAGGTGGGTGGGTGCGGCGGGTAGATGCGCACATGCCAAGTTGGAGCACGCCGTGTTGGGAGGGGTCATGAACAGTACACCACCGCTTCCCTGGGCATTGTGAGAGGACACCTGTCGGGGGGAGTGAACACGTGTGTGCACAGCAGCCGGGCACACGTACAAAGCGGTACCAGGCGCACCTCAGCCCACCCTCTGTGGACAAGCTGGATCCTGTTGTGCGCCCGCCATGCCCCTTGACAAGGCACACACAGCCCCAGTCGACCAGGTGTAACCCCAACATAGTCAATCCGCACAGGCGATACAGGGCACGGGATGGCAGTGGAGCATGGTGTGTGAGAGGTCTCCTCGCGCTCCTCCTGGTCATATCACGCAGGCAATAGAACCTCAACGTCTAGCATGGCACAAGTCAAATGGAAGTGTAGGGGACGCACCACAGCACGAGCAGCACTGACGTCACGGGAGGTGGCTCGCACCATCCCATCCATTGCCCATCATACCAACCACGCCACATGCCATTGCGACTAAGTGCAAGCGCGTGCGCCACCACCCCGAGCCCTCCCCAGAGAGGCCAAAGAGTGAATGTGTGGGCCATCAGTCACAGACGGACGCGGCATGGCCGCAAGGGCAGCCACAGCCACTGGGTGTCGCAGGTGGCGGATCCGGAAGGCGAAGACTGTGATGCATAGTCCATGCAGGCCGGGTCTCCATTTGGGGCACCACGCAGGTGGATGGCGTCCCGCAACACATCATACCCTGAGACAGCCCACTCGTGCAACTGGACCCACACATACACTCCTTGCCCTCTCTGGTGCGAGCTTGGGGCTGCCTGTGCAAGCGCTAGCCTCGCAGGTGAGCATGCATATTGGGGGAGCGAGGGGAGGACATGAGGGCTGGGGCGAAGATGACTGTATCACTGTCAGTTAGTACAAGGGATGACCCAGATGTGGAAAGGAAGAGACGTGTCCCGTGTGTACTGCAACTAGTCGCCAATCCAACTACCCCCCCATGTCCGGAATGTAAGCCCGCACCTGTGACGTGTGACTGCAAGCACACAGCCGTCTTGGCATGGGGCTGTCAATGTGGACACCTGTCAATGTTTCGGGAGGTGTGATCCGTACAGTGCTGTACATAGGGTGCAGTGCTGACACCTACTACTGTCTCATATCCCCTCGTGCCACAGGTCCCACTTGTTTTGGCCGCTCAGCCTGTGCCCACATCGTCGTCAGTCGTGTGCCATACTCATCCAGCCGCGGAAGCAGTTCCATGCTCAGCAGACATTCATGTTGCCGTGGCGTTGCCGCTTGACGGATATGCAGTCAGTCCCCATCAGCACGCCCCGCAAGTCATTGGGGCCTAGATCCCCATGTGCATGCACATGGCAGTGGTTTGTATCACTAGCCATTGCCATTGTTGGGAGACCTGTGTAAGTGTATTGTGGCCGTGCCGTCCCAGCTTGACAGCTGGGCTGTGGCTCATGTGCTTGCTCAGTCATGTCAGTGATGTGTATGCGAAATTGCTATGTGTCGTGTTGCTTTGACATGTGTCCTCTGCCATTGTCCCTAGGCGGAGACCGAACATTGACCGCCCATACCAATTGCTGGCGGACATGGACGATACAGAGGTTATTAGGAAGTTTCGGCTGGACAGGCCAACCCTGCATCGACTGTGTGCCATGTTAGAACCCCATCTCCGTCCCCGCAGGGTGTATCCGACTGCTGTCACCCCCACGGCTAAGGTGATGGCCGCCATGCATTTCTTCGCCACTGGGTCATTCCAGCACACAGTGGGCATTGGAGGAGGGATGTCCCAGCCCATGTTCAGCAAGGTGCTGAGGGATGTACTGGCAGCCATGATGCTGTACCGAAACAGGTACATCCGCTTCCCCAGGGCTCGTGAATTGGCGGCAGTGAAGGGTGCATTCTATGCCCTTGGCAGAATCCCACACGTCGTTGGAGCCATTGACTGCACACATGTCGGCCTTGTTCCACCACAGGCCACTGAGCACCTGTACCGCAACAGGAAGCACACGCACTCCCTGAATGTGCAAGTGGTGTGCCTTGCGGACATGGTGATCACCCACGTGTGTGCAAAGTTCCCAGGCTCGGCCCATGACGCACACATAATGCGCAACAGCATCTTGCCACGACTGATGTCCAATATGCAACAGGATCGTGCCTGTATTGTCGGTGAGTATGTGGAGTGGTGTAGCGTGCTGGTTGTGCGAAAGCTGTCCCCTGTCCAGTTGGAATTGCAACGGTTCTCTGTGTCCCTCACACCCAGGTGACTCTGCGTACCCGAATGGGGCATGGCTGCTCAGTCCATTGAGGAATCCTCGCACCCCAGCAGACGATCGCTACAATGAGGCACATGGGAGGACCAGACGTGTGGTCGAGCGTACCTTTGGCCTCCTCAAGTCCAGGTTCAGGTGCCTGGACCGCACCCGGGGTGCGCTGGCGTACTCCCCACAGAAGGTGTGCCGGATAGTGGTGGCGTGCTGCATGCTGCACAATCTGGCCATTCGGAAGCAGATCCCCTCATCGTGGATGACGGAGATCAACCAGGGCCCCAGCCCGCAGACCAGGACAGCTCGAGTGAGGAGGACAGCGGAGAGGAGGAAGCTGGTAATGTGCGGCAGCAGCTCATCGCCCGCTACTTCACTTGACGGTGAGTGTCCATGTACGACGGCTGATGTGGCTGTATCTGTGCAGGTGTGTGTGTGCTGTGTCAGGGTGGCCGTTTGTTCACTGCGTGCTGTGTGTCAACGCTCCATGGCCAGGGTAGTATGCCACTGTTGGTGGCTGTGGCATTGTGCCCTATTGCTCTGTGCGATGTGTGTACATTGCTTGTAGTTGTTGACATGTACTGTGTGATGGGTGTGTGACACACTCATTGAATGTGCTCCTGTTCTGTCTCCCACCCCTAGGTCCCTACAGGCCCTCCGGATTCAATTGCCATGCACGCATCAGGTGCCTTTCCGCCCAAGGTGGCCGTTGTATTCCGTACAAATAAAACACAGGGCACAAACAGCAGTTAGTGAAAAAGGTGCATTTATTACAAACTGTGACATGTGATTGTGTGTAAGGTGATGACAAAAGTGGTGCGTGCAGTGACAATGAGCTGTCGGTCATGGCTGCGTGATGCTCAGGGTGTACCCACTGGTTCTATGTCCATAGTCCAACACACACATGCCATCCAGATGGCTGTGTGGAGTGGGATCGTAGTCCAAGCCAATGCAGTGGCTGGTCAAGGAAGGCTGGCGGAGGTTGGCTGGCTGCCTCACTTGCGTTTGGAGCGTGCGAAGTCCTCCCGGGAGATCTGTTTCCACTTCGGACGGCCCCTTCCACGTTTGCGAGGGGGGTGCCTGCTTGCGACATGCTGGTGGTTGAGGTGTGCTCACTGGCTGTGGACGCAGGGGAACTGGACACTGCTGCTCCACCCTGCGCCCCGGCAGGTGGTGGCGGAGGGGAGCTGCTGTCCCTGGCAGTGACCTCACCGCCACCACCAGCTGGCCCATGAGGTCCACGAGTTGGCCCATACGGGCGTCCATGGACCTCAGCACCCCCAGCACCTCACGCGTGTCTGAAGCAGACCGGACCCATTGTCCTTGGGCCTCTTCATAGGCCCCAAGGACTCTGGCCATTTGAGGCAGGGCATGGCTCCCAGGGGAGGCTGGTGTTTCCCTGACCCTGCTCCTCCTACCAGTCCTGCTGCCACCGGCCTGCCCACTAGCCACATTGCTCACCACGGTCCTCGCTGTGGCTCCCAGGGTGGATCCAGTCGGCCGGGCCACCACCTACGCTGGGGCTGGTGCCAGCGAAGACGTGGTGGTGGTGGCGGCGGTGGTGGTCGGTGCGGCGATGGTGGCGGTTGCGGCAGTGGTAGTGGCCACAATGACCGTGGGTGTGGCCGCAATGACAGTGGCAGCAGGGGGCTGGGAATGTTCAGCAGCCCTGGATGATGGGTTGGTGGGTAGGAGGGGTCCTGGGGAGCGGCTGGGCCCTGCCACACCAGATGGGCCTGCTTGGTGGTCCGTGTCCGAAGAGGAGGACAGATCCTCCAGATCCGTGTGTCCTCGTTGGGGGCTTGTAGGCTGGCTGTGCTGGCTGCTGGCTCCATCCCCAGCATCCAGCAGTTCGTCACCTGTGGAGAGAATGAGATTTGTTATTGTGTTGCACCTGGCGAAGTATGTATTTGTCGTCTGACATTAACAGTTCGTGCAATCTCGTACATGGGTTTCCCGGAGGCGTGTGTGTGGCTGTAGCATTTGTAGTTGTGTGTGCTTAGCAATGGGACTGTGTGCTGTGCACATGTGGCATGGGACGGATTGGCCATGCCGATGGGTGTGTTGCTGTGCCCCTACTTATTGTGACTCTGGTGTATGCGGGCTCCTGGCCCATCCTGGGTCTGGTTTGTACTTTGCTTTTGGTGTTCAGATGGGACGCTTAGGAACGCATATGGCAACATGGGGGCCATGCCCCAGATTCGCATTTGGGAGGGAATATGCTTTTGGGGTTCAAATGGAACGCTTAGGAACGCATATGGCAACATGGGGGCCATGCCCCAGATTCGCATTTGGGAGGGAATATGCTTTTGGGGTTCAAATGGAACGCTTAGGAACGCATATGGCAACATGGGGGCCATGCCCCAGATTCGCATTTGGGAGGATATGCTTTTGGGGTTCAAATGGAATGCTTAGGAACGCATATGGCAACATGGGGGCCATGCCCCAGATTCGCATTTGGGAGGGGATATGCTTTTGGGGTTCAAATGGAACGCTTAGGAACGCATATGGCAACATGGGGGCCATGCCCCAGATTCGCATTTGGGAGGGGATATGCTTTTGGGGTTCAAATGGAACGCTTAGGAACGCATATGGCAACATGGGGGCCATGCCCCAGATTCGCATTTGGGAGGGAATATGCTTTTGGGGTACATGCTGTGAGCCATGGGTGCCGAACGTGACATGTGTTGTGGCAGCATGACAGTGCATGGTTTGAGGTGTGTGCATGCTTGACATGGCCTGCATATTTGCTGTCTGTTGTGATTACTGGACATGGCATTGGACGCATCGTTATGAGTGAGTGATGGTTGTGTGCCAGCCAACGTATTGCAGTTGTCCCATCTCCTTGGTGTGCGTGCTGCCCTGTGCCATGTGCATCACTGCAGTGCTCGGGGGGTCTGGCCCATGTTGTGTGTTGTTGCTCACAGTGTGTCGTGCGCTTCATTGACTTCTGGCACATGGTTGGTCATGGGCATGTATCTTAGCGTGACTGCTGTATGTGTGGCAGCTGTGCGGATGACATGCCTTTCATGAGACTGGGGCTGACGGATGGGATGGATGGTATGTTGTATGTGCATGGTGTGTCTGTGTGTTTGATGGGTTCAGTGGTGTTCGTGTGCATTTATGTTGTTCCGCTCTGTTGCGTCTAGTGTTGTTTGTCTTACATAGGCGTAGTTGTGGGGTGTGTGGTTGACAGGCAGTAGGGGCTACATGGACAGGACTTCAATGGTGTTTCGGTTGTGTGTGATGAGTTGCACAGTGGCTGCCGTGTGGTACTATATTCAGTGTGGCTTGTGCATGCAGACGTGGCTCCTTGGGTGTTGCTATGTATGTGATGGGTCATGTGGGGTGTGAGTCTGTTGTTCATGTCCGTGTGCACATTGTTCACTTGTTCGTGACGGTGGGCGGTGCTGCGTGTTCGTCTGCTACGTGACATGTCCCATGTGTTGGTCGTGTTATGGTCCTCATGCCTCCAGTAATCCAGCCCTGTCCAGTTTCCCACCTGCAAGTTGTTCGTGCGTGCACTGTACTGGATGCCACATGGCTCTAAGCGGGGGTGCTCCATGTTGCAGGTCTGTGGGGGTGGGGGGTGTTGTGGGTCGTGGGGGTGGCTGGACACCCACTGACACCGATTGCTGTGGACCGTGATGTCTGACTTTCGGCTGTCGTTGTGCACTGCGGTGGCTGACACGTGGCTGTGGGGTGTGGGGGATGCTCCTCCTTGCTGTGCTGTGGGACTGGGGCCTGGTGTGTGTTGTACTTGGGCTGTCCACCCTCCCACCCACTGCACTTTGTGTTCCTGCCACTTACCTGTTACTTGTCGGTTAGTGCAGCTGTGGCGGACACATGGGTGTGGTGGGTGCTCGTTGTGGCGCTTCTGGCATATTTGGGGACCTGTTGGTGGTTACGTGGCTGGCTGAGTGTACACATGTCCCCACGTATGTTACAGTTGTTCGGTTTGGGCTGTGTGTGGTGGTGTCTGTTGCATGTGTGTGTGATGTGTTGTGTATTGTGTGCTGGACATGGGGGTGTTTGTCCCTGGGAGCTGTGGCATGGTGGTAGTGCATGTGAGTACATAGCGGTGTGCTGGTATACATTAGTTTGTACTTACCAGCCTCCACTCCCCTGCTAATCCGGCGAGGATCTCCGGATGTATTATGACTCGCACCTTCTCCTCCCACGCTTTGAAGGTCTTAAAGAGCGCGGGATTCCCTCCGCCAGTGACGGCAGCCAGCTCTCTGTTTTTGCCCTCCTTCTTCTTGACCAGGCTCTTTACGTCATTCCAACGTTTGTTTATTTCACCTCTGTTCCTGGGCAGGGTCCCGACTGCATTGACCTGGTCTACGATCCGGTTCCACATTCTGTTTCTGGTGGCTAGTGGTGTGTGCTGGACCATGTTCCCATAGATTTGTGTGTACACCTTGATGATCTCGTCGACCATGACCGTCAGCTCAATGGGCGTGTACTTGGGCATTCTTTGTGGTGCCATGGTGTTTGTGGTGCTGGTGCGGTGTGTGTTGTGTAATGTGCAGGGGGTTTGTGGTGCCGGTGTTTGGTGGTGGTGGTGGTGGTGGTGGTGGTGGTGGTAGTGATGTGTGCGTTTCTGTGGTGTGCTGCTGTCCTTGCTGTGTCACTGTGTCCTCTCCTCTCCTCTCTGGTTTGCAATGTAGCAAGGGGTTGTGGTCTGTGGGAGTGCTGCTTTTGTACTCACCTATGTGGGTGTGTCCTCATGGTCTGTTGTTTTCAGGTGTGTTGTGTCTGAGGTTCTGGCCTTTGTATTTTTTGTTTGTCCGGGGGGTGTTTTCGGGATGTGTACTGTGCTTGTGTATTTGTGCGTGCCTTGCTGTGTGGACTTGTTGGCCATGTTGTGTGCTATTGGTTTTGTGAGCGGATGGTTTCTGTGCAGGTACGTGGGCGCCATGGCTTCTGCCGTGTCGATTCTCATCGGCGTTCTTTGCGCTGGCGGGCGGTATATTTGTGGTTTTCCGCGCTCATGGCGGTGCGATCGTAATTTCACGTGCGGTGTGTCGGCCGTGAGGGCGGGCGGTTTTGTGTTGTCGTGCGTGTTTCCGTCCGTGGCGGGCGGTTTGACTCCGACTCGGACGTTGGCGGGCGGTATTTTGTGTGTTTTTTCCGCCGATGGCGGTTTTCGGTTTGTGTAATCGTAATGGCGTGGTCGGTGTTCAGACGGTGTGTGCGGGCGGATTTTTGCCGCTTCCATGCCTGGCGGATTTTTTTACGCCGGGTATCGTAATGGGCCCCTTAATTATTTTAAAGTAAATATATATATATATGTATAAATTATTATTTTTGTGTGTTTCTTTTTTTTTACATTTATTTGTAATATTTTGTAAAAATGTATATTAAATTTAATTTATGTTGTTAAAATTAATATTAATATTTAATATATATTATTTTATTTTATATATATATATATTTAATTCGATATTTTTTACATCTATATTTTTTACATCGATATTTTTGATTCAATATTTTTGTACTTACCTGTGTAGGTATGGGAGTCGATATTTTTGTAGTATATATTTTTTCCCGATATTTTGAACATCGATAATTTTAACATCGATATTCTATCAGTGAACCGCGGTGGGCAGCTGCGGCTGAGCCGGAGGGAGGCAGTCTAGCTCTCTTCCCCTGACCATACTCACTGAAACCAAGTATGGCCACGATCCCTGGCAGCGAGGAGCAGCGCCACCTACGCAGGCATGACGCCATGCTGGTTTGAGCCTGGGGCTCACTACTGGCCACTAGGGTCCTGTACTGACTACAGAACGCATGCATAGCTGCACGAAGCGCATGGCACAAGTGTGCCACCACAATCACAGACAATGGGTAAGGACAGACTGCTTAGGGGTGCCCAGCAAATGAAGATAGAAACGTTTTCTGCCTCTGTAGGTGGGGGACTGCATGATCCACAAGGCCCAACAGGCACACAGATCCATGCAATGATTGAAGCCTTCAGCATGAACGTGCAAACAAAGATTGAATCGATTTCTCTGGATGTCAACCTGCTGTGGATGGATGTCTGTAAGGTGGAAGAAAGATGCATAACAATGGAACAGCTGGTGGCTAAACTACAGGAGGAGATGTCGACACTCATAGCCACAGTGACTGCCTTCACTGTCCAGACGCAGATGCTGGAGATGCGGGCTGAAGATGCAGAGGACCGCTACTGAAGATGCAATCTGTGTTTTGTGCTGTTTCCTGTGAAGGCGGGGTACACCGCGCTGGAGCTGTTCCTGGAGGAATGGCTCAGAGAGAAACTCCCGGACTCAGGCTTATTGCCGGTATTTGTGAAAGAATGCAGCTTGAACAGGAGTTCAGCCTTATGACCCTTGGAGTCCACTTCTTTTTCCTGGGTACAAGAGGGAGCAGGTCCTGTCCTTTGGGGCTCCTCTAAGGTCACAAACAGCAGGTCCAGTCTTCTGTTCTTCCTTACATCCAGGAGTGTTCTGAAGTGGGTGCCTGGAGATGCCCCATTTATGCCTTTAACAAGCTACTGGGCTGAAATGACTTCTGGGCATGCCCTAATCAATAGGGTAAAAGTTCCTAGGCCAACACTTCCCACTTTTGGCATTTTCAAGATGGCGAAAGACTTCAACTACACTAAACCTGGACTTTGAGGTCAGGAGGTGTGAGTCGGGAGTGTACTATGGTAACCTTAGTGCCCTCCCACATCTAAGACTAAAGACCACTTTGGGGCTGCCACTGTGCCCACAATAAACCCACAGACAAACGTCTGCTAGATAGCAGGAACGTTTGAGCTACCAGACAGTGAATACACAAATTCAAAGATTTCTTCCTGGCCAGCAGACATCTCTTGCATCTCCAGGAACCACTGTCACATTGGTACCAGGAAATGCACTGAAAGTTTGAAAGACAGCATCCTGTTCCCTTCCTTTAAATTGTGACCCAAGTGTTATATGTAAACCCCAGAGACAGAGGTCTGGTAGGACAAAAACAGGATTTTTCAGCAACTAGACAGTGGCTACACAAGTATTGTTTTGACATCATGTTCCCTACCATTCAAGTGCTAAATGGAGCTCAAAAAACGTGTCATGCAGGATTTGACACAGTGCTGTCAAACAGAGTCCCACAACCCCACCATGCATATTTTGGTGAGCTCAGAGCTGTCATCTGTGCCCATTTAGTTCAGCTTATTGTTTGTTTGTGGGAAGCATTTCAGACCTTTTTCACACCTATTTAAATGCTAGTGATTGGCTAAGAGAAGGTCAGGAGCAAATGCAAATTAGCCTCCAGAAAAGCCAGACAGGGAAAAGGTAACTGTCTAAAAGTTACATTTCTTAATATTTATTTGAAATCCGACTTCACTGTTGAATTCGATTTTTTAATAACTATTAAAAATAGATGTTCAAATATTTTGTAACTAGTATCATTCCTGGGTGCAGTATTAGGTTTTTCAACAATAGTATTTTGGTGATAGTAAATGTAAATGTCCAGTATTTGTAAAGTGTGAACACTTACCCGAGGGCGTCAAGGCGCTGTGGGCTGTCGGGAAGATTAAGCGAGCTATTGCCCAGAGTCACATGGTGCTGGGCTGATCTGCCGCCGGCGATCGAACCGTGAGCCCCCGGTTCCGGAGTCAGCCTCCCTGGTCGCTGCGCCACACCTCTTCCCAAGTACTGCAATTAGACATGACGTGTACCGAGTGGAAATAATGCCTTACAAATACTACACTTCAATATAACGTGTATCAGCACTGTAACATATGAATGTGCTCTCTGCTATTGGAGCGGTACCAAAATATTGTTTAAGAGGCAGTTCAAGCTAAGCAGTTTTGTGTCATATGTTGTATCAGGCTCAGCATCCAGTGTTCACAACAGGAAACTCCATCACCTTCAGCCACACCACCGAAATCCCGTGGACAGACCACCGATGCGTCCATTTCACCTTCAGAACACCCACCATCCACAGACATCAGCACCTGCTCCCACGAAGAAACTGGACCAAAATCACCAACGACCAGCTCACCTCCTCACTCAGCAACTCCACCCAACCATCGCGGAAGACGACGACCCCAACACCGCAGCCCGAACCCTGCACAGATGGATCTCCGACAGCGCCAATACCATAGCCCCTCTCAAGAAAAACAACAACACTCACGCCAAGAAAGCCAGATGGTTTACCTCAAAACTTCGAGAGTCCAGTCGCACATGCTGCCGCCTCGAAAAGGCCCGGAGGAACTCTAAATCCACAGAAGCCCACAATGACTTCAGAGCCGCCACCAACGCCCACCACCAACTCATCAGAAAAACAAGGAAAAAGGCAATTGAAGACAGAATCTCCACACACACACACAACAGCCAAGAACTCTTCAGCATCATCAAGGAGTTCGCCCAACCCACCAGCGAGTCTACTGACATCCCCCCTCACAAGACCTCTGCGACAAACTCAGCACCTTCTTCCACCTCAAAATCAAGAACATTTACGACAACTTCGACGAAGACAACCAACACACTGAACCCCCACCAGCCACCCCCGACACCCTAAAGCCAACGATTGACAACTGGACAGCCCTCACCACCAAAGACACACTGAAGACAATGAAGTCAATCCACTTCGGGGCCCCCACGGACCCCTGCCCCCACCACATCTTCAACAGAGCCGCCGACACCATCGCACCCATGCGCGGCCACACCATCAACCGCTCCCTGACGAACGGCTTGTTCCCCGACGACTGGAAACACGCCGAGATCAACCCCCTCCTGAAGAAGCCCTCGGTGGACCCCACCGACTTCAAGAACTACAGACCCATCTCCCTGTTCCCGTTCCCAGCAAAAGTCATTGAGAAAGCCATCAACATCCAACTCGCCACCTTCATCGAAGAGCACAACATCCTCGACTCCTCCCAATCCGGCTTCAGAAAAAAACCACAGCACAGAAACCGCCCTCCTCGCCGCAACAGACGACATCCGCTCCCTACTGGACAGAGGAGAAACAGTAGCCCTCATCCTCCTCGACCTCTCAGCAGCGTTTGACACAGTCTCTCACCGCACCCTACTACGCAGACTCCACGACGCAGGGATCCAGGACAAGGCCCTCGACTGGATCCACTCCTTCCTCTCCGGCAGAACGCAGCGGGTCAGACTCCCCCCTTTCCTCTCTGACCCAACACCTACCACCTGCGGAGTCCCCCAGGGGTCCTCCCTAAGCCCCACGCTCTTCAACGTCTATATGGCTCCGCTCGCCCCCATCGTCAGAACCTACAGACTCAACATTGTGTCATACGCAGACGACACCCAATTCATCCTCTCCATATCCACTGAACCCAACACCACCAGACACAACTTTCAAGAAGGCATGGAAGCTGTCGCCAAATGGATGATAAGCAGCTGCCTACAACTCAACACTGACAAAACAGAAGTACTCATCTTGGGCCCAAACCCTGATGCCTGGAACGACACCTGGTGGCCCCCCGCCCTCGGAAGCCCACCCACCCCCACGGACCACGCACATAACCTTGGAATCATCCTGGACTCCGAGCTCAAAATAGACCGCCAGATCAACTCCGTCGCATCCTCCTGCTTCCACACCCTCCACCTCCTACGTAAGACCTTCAAATGGATCCACCTTGAGCACAGAAAGACCGCCACTCATGCCCTTGTCACCAGCAGACTCGACTATGGCAACACACTCTACGCCGGAATAAACAAAAACCGCACCTGCAAGCTACAAAACATCCAGAACACCGCCGCAAGACTGGTACTCAACCTGCCAAGACACTGCCACATCTCCCAGCACCTGCGCGCACTCCACTGGCTCCCCATCGAGGCCAGAATCACCTTCAAGATACTCACCCACGCACACAAGGCACTCCACGACACCGGACCAGCAGACTGAAATTCCACGCACCCCAAAGGACCCTACGATCGGCCCAGCTCTCCTACACCGTGGTCCCCCGCACCAAAAAGACCAGATCGGGAGGCCACTCCTTCTCCTTCCTCGCGGCCAGAGCCTGGAACGCCCTTCCGCTCCACCTCAGACAGACATCGCTCCCCATCTTCGTGAGAAACCTCAAAACCTGGCTCTTTGACAGACCCCCTCCTTGATAGACTGGAACCTGCACCCCCACCCCCTCCCCCCAGCGCCTTGAGACCCTCACGGGTGAGTAGTCGCGCTCTAACAAACACCTGATTGATTGATTGATTGATTGATTGACAGATTGTGTCACGTTGGGGGGACATAACCTGTATTATGAAAAGGAATACTCTGGCAAAAGCTCATTGTACCTATTTGTGTGCCTATTCTTCACCTGTCCTCTTCATTAATTTTTGTTTTGCACCTGTGTTAGCACTTTTAGATTGCTGTTTTTGTTTGCATTTGCCAGCACACCTTTTAGCACGTGTGTATTAATTTGTAGTGTTTCTGCTTGATGAGTATTCTATCAAAATGAGCATTGCAAGTGCTAATTCTGCAGTTCATTTTGCACCTTGCACAGCGGTACATGTTTTAATGTGTCTGAATGTACAAGTTCCAAAGAATTAGATTTCAAGCACATTTTAAAAACACATTAGTTCTCTTGAACTTCCAAGGTGCAAATGTGTTAAAGTGAATATGCACGTGTTGGGAATTTGATTTTAGTGGAAGTGTGTGAATACTTGTGAGATAGCTGTTTTGCCCTTCTTCAGTTATTAACCTAACTACAAAGGTTCAAACCGCAGACTTAAAGTGTGCTTATCTTACTACAATACTATGACATTGTGAGATCATGCCCACTTTAAAATTTGTACAGGGCTTCCAGGTATGTCACATTCACCAAATGAAATAAAAATAGCAATAATGGTTTCTATGAGCTGTTCCTAAAAAATTAACACCGTGCTATGCCCTAAATATACCACGGTAGGGCCCGAGAATACAACTCACAAAATAACCTTGTTTTTTAAATAATTGTTAAATTAAATCTCAGTTTAGTGACCATATACATTACACAGATAAATGCAGACAGGGCCCTTGCGGAATAGACTCAATGTAGCCTAGCCAATGGTGATGCCATCAAATGTCAGGGTAAATATATGCGTTTGTGCAACCACCTTCAGTGGGAAGTGAGTTGAACCGAGAATGGCATCTACCCCCACCCCCACAATAGAGTCTTCCCATTTTCGAAGTTACTTTTGTCTGTTAAAAACAGTGATTTTCCGAATTGCAGTTGCCTCACTCTTAAAACAAAAAAGGACATATTTTTTAATTAAGAGCGAACACAACAGTGAGATTCAACACTTTATGAATCACACAAATTAAAAATAGTGTGCCTTGGTGTGCACTCAACCTACAAAAACACGTTGTCACCAGACTTCAGAATTCTGTTCCAAACGGAAACGTTATATATGAAACACCTGTAACGTTTGATTGGAAAACAAACAATTATCATAATGTACATGTGTGAGAGAAACAAAACATCATCTGCCTCCTTTCACACTCTCCTGTACCGCAGAACATGGGGTCATTAGTTTGAAGACATAGTTATAGTTAGAAAAGTAAACAAAATTCACAACGTTAAAAAAATGCAAGGCTGCATTCAGACAATAAAACAATGGTTACTAAGTTAAAAAAAAATAGCAGCAGTTTAGTCTGCTTTTTGACATATTTCAAAAGCTGCTAAGAAACCCCCCACAATAAATGGCCCCTTTATTACCTTTAGTCCATCATCGCACTCTCTGAACCTATACTTCCAGCGCCACTAGCCCCATCACCAAATGAAAACCAGTGTCAAAAACTAACGTAAATTAACTTGAGGCGCATCCTCAAAAAAGCATCTAGAACACTGCACCATCTCTTCTGTACACAAGGTCCGGACATCAAAACCAATGAAACTGCAGCTCAGAACCCGGCCAGGATCAGGGAACAATAAGTTTTTAGGTTCATGGTGAGTTGGAAGTAAATAGAAGCTAATCTTAAAGGGATGGGTAGATGGGGAAGAGGTTGAAAAAATGTTCAAAAAAGAGAGGCATACACCCGAAATGAGCCATGGGAATTGCAACAATAATCGAAAAATTTACAAAAAGTTCCAGTGTTGATTCCATTTTACTTTTGCTTGGAGGATGGTTGTAGATTCACTTTAAAGTGTGCTCATTCTTATTGGACCTTAAATACCTCATCAGCAGACTTCCTGGTGACATCTGTGCCGCACTCTACAATAGATATTTAATGTTATCTATACCAGAAATAAGATGTGTTGAGAAGGCAAGTGGAAACTTCCCGGGCTCCATAATCAGTGCAGGCGCCACTCAAGCATAAGGCAGGGTAATTACAGCTTTAACAAGCTAGATCTGCTTTTCTCATCTGCTGTTGCACTCATTTATGTTCCTCTGACAAGTCACTCCTCCGGTTATAGGCTCTTACAGAGTCATTACAGCAGCAATTTCAGATAGCTGTAAATGTATGCCTTTGGTAGAGGGGAACAACGCTATTATTAACTAAGCATTTCTCTTGCCTAAGTCCAGTTCTGTGGCATGTACATGTCTTGAGAAACTAGGGGAGAAAAGGAAAACATAACCAATGTACAAGTACAGTTGATGAATTGATAAATAATACGTTCTACAGTGCATGAAGGACTCTCTCTCACATAGTTATACAAATAGAAACCTATTAATTATTTGGAAGTAAAAACAGAAAGGTTTTTTCTTTATACACTCTGAGGCAATGCATGACCAAAAACAGTAGAGAGTGGCTCTGGGGATTGCAGGAAAGCACAGAAAGTATCAAGATAGAGATTAAGGGATGACTCTCAAAGGTTAAGTAAGAACAGTCCAAAAAGTACACGTGTCAGAGTTTGATTGCTGTTTGCATAAATGTCTGATTTTCCAGGAATTCTCGAAGAATTCTAAGAGTGTTTCTGAGGCGCACTCATCTTTGTCAATGCACACATACATGTAGCAGCTTACCATGCCCACATGTGTAAAGTCAATGCTATGTACTTTGTATTTCTTCATAAAGAATTATTTTTCTCTGTGTAGAAACCTCTTTCCCACTCTGAAAACTCCTTGATTTAATTCACACCATTTCAATTTGGCAAACTGCTTATAAACTGATTATGATTATAGTTAAACACGTTTATAGGACTCCACATACTTATAATGCTGTACCCAATCTGGAATCCTCCTGCCTTCAGGAGATTTTCTCAAATGTATAATTGCCAGAATTTTAATAGTCAGCAAATTCTTTTACAAAAGCCAAATCCCACAATTTCCCTCAAAATATAGCTATTTGGAACTCAAATTTAGCCAAGGTGCTCAAACAGCATAGCAAGCTTTGCAAACTGAGGGCCTGATTCACAAACTGCACTTTGTAGAAAGTTTTCGAGTACTACAATAGTTCTACAAAACTTACTGCAAAGTGCTATACACAAACTGCACCTTTGTAGTAACTTACACTTGTGAGTAAGTTTACTACTTTTCGGTATTCACAAGGTGCACTTTTACAGTAACGAACACCTTTTAGCTAAGTATTTACCTCCATTATGTTCTATGGGAAGGTGTTGCAGTACCAGTGGTTTGCCATGTGTAGTGCTGGACTTTCTACAAAACTGAAAGTTACAACAAAATTGCAGTTTTTATACCGAAAAGTAGTAAACTTTCTCAAAAGTGTAAACTTACACTGAAGTGTAAGTTATCTTTGTGAAACATGCACTGTGTCATAATTATTCAAATTTGAAAACTTCCATGTGTGAAATTTAAGGCAATCAAATTCTATTTTGCAGAAATTCAACTGACAGGATTTTTTTCACCTTCATTTGAAAATGTGCTGCCATCTATCTATACATTCAACTATGGTTTCTTTTTCGGTCAACACAGCTGGCATGCTGTGCAAGAAGCAGGTGAAACTCATTGGAATGCAGCAGTCTATCAAAAGTTAGAAGTATATCATAAACTCCAAAATTGGGAGTTGCAAAACAGTTCGACAAAGGGCAATCATTCTGGCCAAATTCTGAATCACTGTTCATGGTGTTAGAATTCAGATGCGTTAATGCATTGTTTGTTAGAAATTGATCACAGTCTTCCTAATTTCTCTTTGGCAGGTGTGACTGCGGAGCAGTAACTGCTAACAATATACTTTGGTGGTATACTTTTATTTGTTTTGGCATTACGCCACAGGAATTTACTCCCATATAATTCTAATTGGACCTTTTGGATTCTTAAAAAGATAATGTACTCATTCCACATTCCTTATACAAGTTACAATTTAAATAGAAATCTTGCATGTATGTCCATTCACACCTTATCAATCGCATTACATAGTCATAGGAAATACAGACTCCAGTGACACTTTAAACTTCATGGTGAACATATCTGTGAGTTTATAATGTCAGTTAAATTATTCCAAGTGCCAATAGCAATTTTAAAAGAAGGAGATTTATTTGTACCTAGCCCCCTTGGTTCGTCATGGCTGAATTGTCACGTTCATGTGTTTCACTGGAATCTCCTAATACTTTTAAATTATCCGGACACAGTGATTGATGAACGGGTATGGTTGAGGCAAGGTGGCATCATTACTTATCATTGTTTACCACAAGATCCCAACCGTTTTATATTTTGTCTTCAATTTCAGCCAGATTATGGAAATAATAAATTGATGTCAAGCTTGTGTTCACATGTTAAATGTAGAATAATAAGTGCTCTTGTGGGTGCATTAGATTGCCTGCAAGACATTTCTTGGAAGGAGTATGCATGACAATATGACTCTGCAGCTGCTCACATTGCTCTCATGGTAAAGATAATCTACTGCATTCAAATCGCTTAACAAAATATCAAGAATTGATTATCTAACTCTTATACAAAATCTCAGTGCTCAACGATTTTTATGCCAGTGGTGACACACAACATACATGTTTTCCTGACATGATGTTAGTCACTTGTTCACTTTTGGCTAAGCACAGTATCAAGTGGTTCTGATATACAGATATCAGCTTGATGGCAAAAGCAAAGCCATTTCCTAATATGGGGGCATTTTGTTCCATAATCTCTACAAGCTGAGGATTTATTAATACATTTTACAATGTCACAACTGCTGCAAACCCAGCCGATTCGATGATCTGCCAATAACTCACTAACAAACTCCTATTTGATAAGCTATTTCAAAATAGATGCTTCAACCTACTCTGTAGCCAATTCAACTAAAATCAGAGGCAAAGTTCAAGGCTTTACTTTTGTAGCATATGGACCATGAAAGCTGTGTGCTCGACAAGGCAACCAAGCTTCGGACCTGCGCATGCGCAAGTCTCTGTCTAAGAAGATTGCTTCCCAAATAGCTCACTTCACATACCCTTGGACTTTAATGGCATCCCAGGAAGTGACACCCTATAACCCGAAGTGAGTCCTGGGCTTACTGTGCCACTGGATTTAAGCTAGCCTGGCTGATGTGAGGTGATACCCCGAAACCGGTCCCCGGATGCTTGTTTCTGGTCCAGGGAGGACCTGGCATGGCAGTTCAGGCTGGACTGTTCCTATGAGGAGCAGGGTCAGGACTGATTTGCATATGGCTTGGTCTAAACTGGGGTGCAGGCATATTGAGCAAAAGAACAATGGATTTAATCCAGATCTCTTGACTGGGGGTGAATGTTTGATTTGTTCCGCATTTCGTCCATCATTTGTGTGTCTTATGCTTTCTCACCCTAAGTGCGCTGGGTATTCCCAGACATGAGTCCCGGGTTCACTGTGCCACTGGATTCAAGTTAGCCTGGCTGATGAGGGGTGATACCCCGAAACTGATCCCAGGATGTTTGTTTCTGGTCCAGGGAGGACCTGGCTTGGCAGTTCGGGCTGAATTGTTCCCATGAGGAACAGCGTCAAGACTGATTTGCATATGGCTGGTTCTAAACTGGGGTGGCATGGTGAGGAAAAGAACAATGGATTTAACCCAGATTGCTTGACTGGAGGGTGAATGTTGGATTTGTTTCGCATTCATTTGTGTGTCTTTAACCCTATGACCCTTGACCATGATTTTTTTAAGGAAGTCATGTCACATGACCCTAACATCGCAACAATTGACATTGGTGAAATTCCATAAAATCTTCATGATCGGTATAACAACATATGCTTATTTCAAATACCATCTACATTATGGTGCTGACTTGATCTTTGAAAGTTCTGGGGAATATTACTTAGCCAGAATTGTAGTGAGTGAGCAAAGCGAATAAGCCAAACTTCTTCTAGACAGTTTTTGCACCGAGAACATTTTGACAAGAATGGGTGAAGTAGTGCATTTTGAAGTACAATTTTCACATAAATTTGCTTCAATGCAATAGGCGCTGAAAGGCATCATTAAATATTCAAATTCTTTCATGGTGTGCCAAGCCAATGACACTTGACGTTCTCTAGGAATTTACCCCATTTGTTTCAAAATGTTCCATAACTGCCCCCATATGGCAACAATTACCTATTGTACCTGGAGCAACATTTTGTTATGGGTGTCCTCATATTCCATGTGTGCCCCGTTATATCAAAATTGGCATAAAATATGACAGTGCCAGAATTTTACAATTTGTGCCATCAGTATACCATAGATGACCCTTAATGTCAAAAATGATGTCAGTATGTCATGGCCAGTATTTTGTTATTGTAGCCAACATGGCAAGAAATACATCCAGTGTGCTTATACCAGCATTTTGCTACTGATGTCCACATGCCAGAAATGTTCTCAGCTATACCAGCATTTTTCCGCTGGTGCCCTACATGCCATGCATTAACTCTAATATGCCATTACCAGTTGGTGCCCTTTACGCCAAAAATCACCCTCAGTGTGCCAGAATTTCTTTGTCATGCTAAGAATAGCCTCTAGTATGATAATGACAATAAATGTATTCATGTTCAATTACTTAAATTCTTTTCATAATACAACATACACAAAGATATTGCTGAGTTTGACAACAGGAATACAAAATCAAAACTTCTAAAGAGGTCAATGAACGTGGTACACGGCTGCGTGGCTGATGGAATCTACATGATTTACACAGTACTTATGTAAACAAGCATTTGTAATGCCATAGGTCTCGCATTTGCGAGAGTTTAAGCTATTGGTATTGTAAATGACAATGTCTTTTATTTATCTGTTTTGATAATTAACACAAAATAAAAGGCATTGTCATTTACAATGCCAATAGCTCAAACTCTTGTAAGTGCGAGACCTATTTCATTTCAAAGAAGCAGCCGCAATTGTCCCGGGCTGCTTTGAAAGTGAAAGCGCACATGGCGCGATGAATGTTGCAGGAAAGCAGTACGGGAAACTCATTAATGAAAATAGTGCTTACAGACCTTGTTGCATAATGCCAGTGGCCCTGTAGTATACTCACAAGCTGAGACTAAGACCAGTGGTCCATGCACTCCAACCTTCCCATCTGCTGACAAGCAGGGAGTCTGTCCTTGGCAACCTTGAGGCCATAAATAGAATGCCATGGTGCCTAAAATCTTCCGTTAATAGACAGTATAATGTAATCATGAAACCAAAAAATATAAAAAATATTTTACGGCAAAGCTGCAATAGTCATAAAAATGCTAATTATGCAATGGTGTTTGGGAGGGTTCATAATCTGCAAGCAGCGATTTGCTGTTGTACATGCCATCTCGCTCAACCAGTCCTTTACACACCTTGCATCCAGGTACCTGTAATCCAGCATTTAATGTGCAAAAAGTACAAAGCCTTAGAATCAGATGTACTAGAACGTGAATGTCTAGATAAACAAAACTGGTGGGGAGGGTTTGGAACGTGTGTACGTGATATTAGTATGTAGTACGGGTACGTATCTATATGCCTTTCTGTAATGTCACAGGGGGCGTGGGGGGTGGTCGATGTAAAGTAACATCACTGGATGGAATGTTAGGCGTGCGTGGATGTGCCTGTAATATTCAGTGCTTGAAATGGAAAAATAGAAGTGCAGAGTACCTACTTGTTTCGGAGAAGTGCCGGTACTCTCCCTCTCAAAATAAAAAGAAGTGTCACTCAGTACTGGCCCATTTAAAGCACTGGTTATAATGTATGTATGTCTTCTGCCATGCTATCCCTCTAACTCTTCGAGCGGGTGACATTAGTTGTAGCAGTGACGCTTGCTGGGCGTTCACCACCAGTCCTGTGCACCCGATTTCAGAGCAGTGCCAGTCATAACCACCAATTCAGGAGGGGAAAGCCAGCCAGCCACCCCTAAAGCCATTCGGCGCTTGTTAATAACGTAACGTTTACCAAAATTATAGGTTAAAAATACCTTTTGCAAGCAAGGCAATTAAGGATGTCTCCCTGCGACCCCTGGATGGTGAAGCAGCGCTCGGGGACCATCAATCTTCCCAGCACATACATTTTCAAAGAGCCCGGGCAGCACTGGCTCATGTATCAACATCACTTCCGGTGATCAACTTCACCATAGCAACAGAACACAAGTGCCGTGGTTATGGTGTTCTCACGTTCGTCACAGCATTAGCAGTCCGACCTTCTGGCGCGCATGCGTACGATGTAACTAGCGACCGGGTATCGCGTGCATGTAAAATTTAAATGACTGCGCATACTTCTGCGCAGACACTCTACCATCCGGTGCCAGCTCTCTACTCCTCCTCAGTGCGGCCGGACAATGTAAAAAACAAGCACAAACTACTTTAAACACAAGCATTGGCAATGCAATAGGACTCGCATTTACGCAAGATCAATTGCATTGGAAACGGGAGTGCGGGCGGGAGAGAAGGCACGAACGGGAGTGCGGAGGGGCGGGGGGTCAGAGAAGTCACGGACTGTGGGGTGGGGGGGGGAAGCACGGGAAGAAAATAGTGTTCAGAGTAAAGGGGCCAGTAGCCATGGAAGGATACAAATGATGACATGGCCATCATGAGGAGGGACTAACAAGCCTAAAACCATCGGAAGCAGCATTTAGGAGCTAAGCCAATGAAAAAGATGGGCGGAGAGTGGGCGGAGCTTCCACAGATCTTCCACTCCATACTGAATACTGCATGCCTCGCAAAGCGAGCTGCGCATGCTCACTGCCCCTATAGGCTCGACCTAAAAAACATCCAGGGTGGTCGAAGGAGTCACACATGAAATTAGACTTTCTGACAGTATACGGTATGATGGGGGGTGGAGGGGTGAGATGTCTAGGGCTGGCCTTCCCCCAGGGCACAGTGCACTTGAAGCAGGAGGGAGCGACTCCCCCTCCCTCACTCAGTACCAGATGCACCTGTTCTAAGTGTGTCCCTCCCCCCTCCTCACCTCGCCCCGCTGGGCTGCAGGTAGGTCTGGCACTCCCTCTCACCCCAGCTCCTCCCACACCCTGGGCCTGCCCCCGCACTATCTCTGAGCAGCGACCGAGATCTGAGCATTTCCTGACTTCACTGCTGATGGGGAGAAGCCGCCACTGCCGCCCTCAGGAGCTCGCCCCATTGAACCCGTGGGCCCGGGCGGAACTTTCTGCTGCTCCCTCAGAGGACACTTCTTTGTCTGCTGCCTGCCTGCTCCTCTCTGTCACACGGATTTTAAAACATACATTGAAAGGGGTTATAACGTCACTGAGACCAGATACCATAGGGTCTAAACCTCCAAGAAGCCAGGCTTCAGAATAAAAGTTGCTGTGTCTTGTTTTATTGTACATCTATTTCAGTTGGCGTTTTAGCCTTGGCTCCTTCGCTCTTCTTGTGTAATACCGAAACGGTGCTCCCAGGAGATTTCAAGTTGTCACACGCCAGGCAGGTGGGAGTAGATCATATACTCCATGGCCCTTCTGTGCATTCTGCTACTTGTAGAGCTGGAATCACAACAGAGCAGAAACACTACTGTAAGTGCTGGAAACTTGGCCTCGGGCAATACGAGATCTGCTTTCGGGGGCGGGTTCCTTACTTCTGTAGAGGATCCGAGCCAGAAGAGCAGCACTTTTGTCCGCATTATTGGCAATGGTGTCCAGCGTAGGTCCAGGAGGGCTAGATCCATATAGGTTTTTCTATGTAAATACGTTCCTTCTGGATTAATTGTGGGGCGAAGCCTCTTATATTGTTATTTTATGTCTTGACTCTGTAGCAGCATGGGCATAACACTCCAGTTGTAGAGTTTCGTTTAACAAAGGGATGTATCCTGGATATTGTAGTCTTACGTCACTTGAACTTGAACAAAAGGTCAGGGTTACTGTGCTTTGAAAAGTTTAGGCCCGCAGATCTGTGTCCAATAACTGGCTAGATGCCAAGTGACGTTTGCTGATTGGTCGTGACGATAATACAGTGCTAGATATACTCTAGCCAAGATTTCAAGGCACTTTACTAAGTTTGTAACACAGCTACAAGTAGCCATCAAACTACAGAGGGTGTTCGATGTATCTACTTTTTGTGTTAAGTCAAGTGTGATGCCATCCTGCCCTCTTGCAGCCACTCTTTAGTATGTTGGGTTTGTGTGTGTTGCGGTGATCTCAGGTTGCCCAATGACAGGCGGGCGTATTTCATCCATATCATGTTTTTTCTTTTGCCTCCTCTTACTTGGATCTGTGGGACTTGTAAGTTTGTTTACGGCATTATAAACACAGGACTACAAGTACCAGAATGCAATTCATTCTTTTGATCTTTGTCCCTAGCCACCCTTCTGAGATAGCTAGGTAAGCAAGCGCCGGCTGCAGAGCTTTGCTAATACCCTGCAGGTCAAGTTCTTTCATTTGTAGAGGGTGATATTAGCACCCAGGAGCCCAGTCCTAACACCACCCGTTACTCAAGAGGTTTCTTTATAAATGTAATGACTCTGTGTTTTTGGAGACAGGAGGCTGCCTGAGGTGTGGCTTATCCCATGGAAAGATACACTCACCAGGCTGGGCTGGGCCTTGTCTGAAGGTGATCATCGGGTACTGCGGGGGAAGTTATTCTGTCATGGAGGAGAGTGAGGGCATGTTGATGCTGGCTGGCAAGTTCCTGGGCTTAGCTGGCCAAGAGTGAGGCCATGCTGGCTATGGCATTGTCAGCACAAATTAAAAAGCCCAAGGTGTCGGGCACCAAGCTGGAAGCTTGAAGAGAGATCCCTGTTCAGTGTTATTACAGATAAGAATAGGTGAGAAGCACTCTCAGACCAGGACATGCCCCTTCCCTGCTGCTCTCAATACAAATACTCTGTGTTGTCTCCAGCTTTACTCGTACTTACATTATTGGCAATTCAAGGATGAGGAAGTCAGACTTGAGACTGATAAGCCCAACCAGTCTAGTAATAACCAGGCTCCTCTGTAAATACAGACTCTGCACGGTCTCCTGGTTTACCCTTGGTGACGTTTTAATATTAATTTCTACATGTGAAGTGTCATCAGATTGAAACATCCAGGTCCCACCGCTATACTCACTTCCCTAAGCTATCTATCTATCTATCTATCTATCTATCTATCTATCTATCTATTCTATCTATCTATCTATCCATCCTCCACATGGTCTCCAGCTTTCCTCTTGTTTACTCACTATTTGTCATTCATTTTTGAGTAATGAGGGCAGCCTGGGACTACCAGCCTGCACATGCACTCCGCTCTCTATCACCTATTTACTGTCTCTCCCACCCCGGTCTCCAGCTCTACTGTTGCTTACAATTGTTTATTCACGCAAGGATAGCGATGCTTAGTCGAAGAATGGATTGAGTTTCCAGTGCAGCTCAAGAAATTCTTTGTCAAGCTTTAAGGCAGTATTAAAAATGTACCGTATAGATATCGGCGGTAATAGACCTCCTTGGGGTAGTGTGTGACCCATAAGTGTCATTTATGACGCCTTAGGACCGCCACAACCAACCAGCCTTCCAATATTTACCCTTTAATTGCACCTGCTCTAAAGGGTTTCCAGCTGAACCTGGTACGAATGTATCTTATGTTGACAGCAGATGTGGATTCTAGATTCTCTCTATTTCCATGATTCTCAATGAACTCTAATCGGTTTCTGTCTTTACACTGCCATTTTCCCTACAACAGGGCCACTGAAATTATGTGGCACGGTTGACTAAATTATGCGCCAAGAAAAGGCAAATTACGCGGCTTAATGCAACACTTTTTTTATAGTATTACTTCATTATTTTCTAATTTTTACTCATAGTAATAGTGGCTGGGCAAAGATTTCATCATTAGTACCAGTTTAACAATGAAATACAGAAATAAGCAAAAGAAAGATGACCATTTTATCCTTGGAAGGGTCTTTCACTGTGCACAAAGCACATGTTGCAACGTTTTTAGTAACTTTTGATCAGTTTTGGGGGAAGGAACAACTTGTTTTGTTTGTTAAAATATGCAGATAATGCACCAGATGAATATGTGGCAAATGAGGCTAATCCTTAATTATTCGTAAAAAGTCACAGTTATGGAATAGCACTAAAAAAGTGGCCCACGCTTATAAATCGGGGCAGTTTTGAACTTGTAAAGACAAGCTGTACAGTTGTTTTGCAAGGTAAGGGAAACTGCATGCATATGTACTTGCTGGAGGCAATGTTCGTGGTACCATCAGAGTAATCAACATCAAAAACTGGCCGACCACGGGGAAAAAATTGTTACCACTATCCATGGGTGAGGTGTGAGCCAAAAAGCAAATATATTCCGAGCTTTAAGAACCCCAATCTGGTTATCAACTTAAATAAGTTTAACACGACCGATGTTCGAGTCTATGGGTTCTCGACTCGTCAGCTTTTAGGTTTCCTAAAATGGCACTGGAAAGGTAGCTCAGTATATTAATGCGCCTGAGTAAGGTGCACGTCACAGGGTTGAACCCGGGTGCTGGAGCCCCAATTACTCCTCCTTCTACGCGTTAATGAAACGAATACCGTTGAACTGGTTAATGTTGGCTTCTGTGAATACAATATTTGATATGTGGTAATTACTGAGCATGGTGGGACTCGCAGACTAACATTTACAACATAAATATGAAACTACGGGTCACTTCACGGCATGCTCAGAATTGGCTGAAACTCACCCTCACAGCACCACAGGCAAGCAGACACATGTGCTATTATATAAACTCTCCAGAGTGATATTTGAAGAGGGAACTTTTCAATGGCCAGACGCTGCTTTTTGAGGCCAGATACCTTTGGGCCAACTCGGGTGGCCTCTGTTAAAGGCGGGGCCTGGTGACCACCGGAGAGTTCTGAGCAGTGTCGCCTCAGTAACCACAGACGCCGACACTAAACACCCGGAAGAAACTGTGGTGACGTGGCCTGGGAAACGTGTCACGCCGTGGAGGCAGCTATGTACGTCTTCAGGTGCTGGCGACGCAGAGCTCGTGACAGGCTCTATTTTACAGGCCCTCCAACTTCCAGTAGAAAATGGTCACTTCTTAGCTTTGGCTTGGCGTAGCTTCCACTGAGGTCCGTGTTTTCAAATGAAGATTTACGGCTTAGCCGAGGACTCTGCTTTAAGGAATTTACCTGCAATGCGGGTCGATGTCTAGTGTGCCACGAGGTAGCCAGGATGCCAAAGTCCTGATGCATGCCTGGAAAACTGATGCACCTACTCCCTGGTTTTGTAGCGAAATAAAGCAGTAATTGGTGTTAAGTGAGTCCTTGCATTCCTGGCCCCTGCTCTAATGATAGCTTCTTCACTCCTGTGTGCCCACCTTCAGCCAGTCCTGGCTTTATAGCCCAAGTCTCTAAGGATTCTGGGACTAGGAGTTTCACTCTTTGCACCATAAGTATGAGATCCGAGTCTCAGCAGACAGTCATGTTGGTCAGGTAGCTCCAGTTTCCCGATCCCCATGCACGAGTAGCTTCATCCGGTCCAGGCATTTCCTTGGCACTATTTTACTCATAGTCTGATTTATTTAATTATAAATACTGGGCTTGTAGTGGAATGCAAGGAAAAGACATAGATTGGATGAGATATTTACGTATGGATCTGGAAAACTGTGGCACACCACCTCTGGCATACGTGTCTTGTATTTTAGAGCTTGTTTTGATTTCTAGTCCCTCTCATAGAACACTTCCGGCCTGGTCTAGGGTTGTAGCAAAAGTATACACTTATTGTTGCAACTGGTGGAAAGTTCAGTTGTCTTCACTTTGGCTTGCTCTGTTTATTGCCCGCTGGCCATGGATTATGAGGGGGCGGCGTGCAGTCACAAAGCATCTCACCTGCACTCTGAAGGTTCACCTCTGCTCTGACACAGTGCAGTGCTCTGTATAGTGGGTTACAGCAGTAAACGGTGTTTTGGTGGTCTTGTTTCAAATGTGTTACTGGTATATATTCTTTCCCAGTTCATTTTTCGAAAACCCAAAACTGAACAATTCACAGCTCCTCCTTAGATAACCAGCCTAGCAATGGCAGAGAGCTGGGTTTCTGTTCAAAGCAGTGGGCAGAAATGTAGTGCAAACATGCAGCCAACTTCTAACTACAATGGCCTTTCATGCTGGGCTTGTTTGAAAATCACACATGGACATACCGTTGAGAACCCAGGGCCATAAGTTTTGCAAGAAAACGTTTGAAACGCATTACAAAGATTCCCGCTTCATAAGGGCTACAGTATGAATTGGCGTCTAGTGTAGTAGGGTGATGTGTTAAAAAAAACAAAAAAAAAAGTCCTCTACTCAATTTGTTTGACACTTTGGTTATGTTAATGTAGAGCGGGAACAATGGGATGCTGCAGGAGGTTTTCAGGTCATTCAAATTTTTGAATGCCCTAAACGTTCATCGCAAAATGATCTAAGTCAGCGGTGGCCATCAAAGGGCCAGCATGGCCTGATCCATGATCCAGTTTCAGAATATGTGCATTGTATAAATTTACATGCCATAAAAATAAACAGAACTAATTTACATATCGATTATTCTGAAAATATGGCAGGAATCTGGAGCTGCATTGGCCGCACCTGCTCTAAGCTTTAGTTCAGTAGCTGCACGTCTGCACATCAGGGGTCTCCTTCAGGGGTGAAACACATCCCCTGTGGCATAGAGTGGCCCCAAACCCTTCAGGGGCCCCCATTCAGGCCAAACCCTATGAATACTTATGAGATATTGGAGACTTGGGGCCCCATATCACATTATGGAGGGGTATCCCATCATTTTGCTTTACGCCACTGGTGTCCTTAGGGTTCATGTTGATGTCCCATTTTTGAGGGTATCGGGCAGTCACTGTGATGAAGACAGTGGTTGGAGACTATTGTTACGTCTTAATCGCCCTAGCAAGATTCTTTTATTTCGTTATATTTTATTATTTTAAACAACAGTTATTTCAGAACGCCCTGCTATATAGGATGCTGTGGTAGTGTCCCCTGTAGATGCCTCTCACATGCCCTCCTAGGATGAGTTTATAGAATTTTTTTCTGATGGCAAATTAAGATGCTCAGCTGAAGTGAACTGACCATCAAGAGGCAAGGAGAGGTGATTTTTGTTTCCACTACACCCCCTGACCAAGGGAGTATCAACTTAATGGTGCCCCACTCCCCATTGAAAAGGCAGACCCTATTACAACCCCTCCTTTAATTAGTATTTTGGGACTATGATGTCATGTGACGTGGGAGGTCTCACCATGACGGAGAGGAGAAACCTTATGCCGGAGATGCCACTGGAATTATGTGAGACTGCGTCTTAGATTTATTCCACAAAAATATGGATTTGCTGCACTTGCCACATAATCCGCCATTAGCTATATAAATTGCAGATCTCTACATAAAACGTTTCTAGCTCAAATGCATCATAAGTTGCCATACAGTTTCTGGTTGTAGCGGATCATTTGCAGAGGTAAACTGGTCACCTTTCGGTTTCTTGCATATAGTAGGGTAATATTATTGCGACAGATTATGCTGCCCTATGTGCCTTTTCTTTCCTCATAATTTAGCCAGCCTTCAACCCTAATTTGGCCCATAGGCCAGGGGCGCTGCATACAGGCCACAGTCGCAGCCGAGCGTTTCACCCTCTAAGCCCCTCCTTCTTCTGCACAGCCATAGGCCCAACAGGAAAGCAGTGTGGACCCCACCTGTGGTAACGAGTAGGGGGGTGGGCATTTGATCCCCCGCCTTCGAGGGGGAGAATGGCATCTTCCTTTGTGGGCTGAGCGGGCCCGAGCTCCTCGGAGAGGCTTGGCGGTACCACCACAGCCGCATCCTTTGTGCCAGGTATAAAGGTGGCAGATCCTCGGGGTTCACCGAACCGGGAAAGGACAGGCCGATTCCGCCAGGTCTCGCGGTAGGTGCGCTAAGATCACGTAGGGGACGGTGGCAGCAGAGCTCGGGTGACAGGGCCTGTCACCGGGGCTTACCGCGCACAGGTTTCTCATCTTACCTTTTATTTACACTCAGTGAGTCGCTGAACCAATATTATGTTTATAAGTCTAAATAAACTGAAATCCTGCTAGGAAGGTCTCACCTTTCAAATGAAATATCCGTGTTCACAGAGCTTATCTCACCTTCCACCTGCTCGCCATTAATTTCATTTAAAAAGTGCTTCAATGAGCAGAGAATCCTTTTCTCACAACGTTCACGTGGAGCTCGGTGAGCTGTGTCCATGTGCTCACAGCACGTGTTTAACAGAGAGTACTATAGACTGTGGGAGGGGGCGGGAGGGGGAGACAGAGAAGAAAATAGTGTTCGGAGTAAAGGGGCCAGTAGCCATGGAAGGATACAAATGACCACATGACCGTCATGAGGCGGGACTAACAAGCCTAAAACCAATCGGAAGGCAGCATTTAGGACCTAAGCCAATGAAAAAGATGGGCGGAGAGTGGGCGGAGCTTCCACGAAGCTTCCACGCTATACTGAATACTGCATGTCTATCAAAGCGAGCAGCGCATGCGCTGCCACGCTAGGCTCGACCTAACAAAGCGAGCAGCGCATGCACTGCAACGCTAGGCTCGACCTAAAAAGAGAATCGATATGATACATTGCAAGGTGCTAAACAACTGGACAGATAATAGGGAGATTAAAAGGAGGCTCTTATTTAAAAAAAATAATAATAAAAATAAACAACTGGTGAGGGTGCTGGTGCTAAGAACTGTGAGATACATGAGCGAGCTACAAACCTATGGAGTCACTTAAACAAAATGAGAAGTGCTCAACCTTTAAAAGACTGCCAGGAAATTATGGTGGTTACGTCAAAAAAGTGGTTGCATTAAGAAACGATGTTGCAGGTTTAACTAGGTACACACGATTGGCTTGCGGAGAAAGCTGGACAGAAATCAGGTGGGGTCTTGACTGAACCGGCCAGCCTGCGAACATGAAGTGCTGAGTGAATGGCATCAGAGAATTTCTCCAGCCTTGCTAGGGATATGGGAGTGGAGTTAGAAAAGCACAGATCCATGGCCGCTCTGCAAGTACGTATCCCTTGGGCCAAGAATATGCGAGCGAACATGCAATGTCGGACACAATCGACCTTGAGGTAGTAACACAATAAATGGGGCCAAGATTTGTTGCGATAGTTGCACAGCCTTCAAGACCTTTCCCCACCTTCCCTTGCCCAAGAAGGGTTCACATCCATGATTGGTACGGCGAGGAGATGTATAAAATATTACTGTGGGTATGAGTGGGTAGAGCTTGGTGAAAATAGGGCTGCGCTTTCCCACCTATGTAAGAAGCATCAAGTACCTCAGTGTACGGGGAGTAAAATAAGCTGTTCTCATCAAGTTCTAATGAGATGTTATTAACCTGTGAGTTCACTGTCTTTTTCCAGGCAGTGAATGTAATGTCAGGATGGTAGATGTTGCAGGCTTTAGTTTTGTGGTTTTTGACTGCTTGTGCAAAGCACTCTTGTCACAGGTCGATGGCAGTTTCAAATAGCTTTGAGAAGAGCCATGAGGGAGTTCTCTGGTACCTGCAAGTTCCGATATAATATTTCAATAGTGCGCCTTGACATTCCAAGTCCTGTCTCACGAGGCCTAACTCTAGTCTAATCCTCATTCTTTGTACCTGCCGGGGTACGTGTAAGATGTTTTTATATGCTGTTCTATGGTTGTTGCCCAGTAGCGTTGATAGCACACCAGGGAAACCTTGATGACCGTAATTTAAAGATGCAAGCAATTTGGCTTGTAAAACTCTTAACATAGGTTCTGCAGAAGGGGTCAACAAGTGGCTATTAAGGCAGTTTAAGCTATGGACAACACCTGCGCCCTTTGTTTTTAAGTGCTTCAGGTGTGCCGTTGGCTTGGTCTCTTCTGAGATCCAGGCACCTAGGTAGTTGCATTTGTTTATTGTAGTTATTAGTAGCTCCCCAAGCCGCCAGTGAGTGAGTTTGTTTTGTGGGTACTTGACAAATATTATGATTTTCGTTTTGCCTTGATTCACCTGAAGTTTGTTGGTCTCATTGTACATATGAAGTGTGCTCAGGGCTCTCTGCAGACCTGACTTTATGTGATCCATGATTACAATATCATCTTCATACCGCAGGATGGGCAGTCTTGATGATCCTACCCTGGGTGCGATTTGTGATAAGGCTGGCACCTTCTAGAGCTTTGCCCAGGTCAGCGGTGTAAAGGTTATAAAGGAGGGGGGCCAGCACACATCCCTGTTTGAGGCTGCTGTTAGTTGGAATTTTGGCGGTAGCTGTCAAATAGGGAATGTTTTTACATGAACCCAGGTCCCCTGGTATAGGGATATTATTGCTTTTAGAAGTGGGGTGGACACCCCATGCTGATAGTTTTATTCCACAGTGTTCCCCAGCCCACCCTATTGAAAGCGACGCTGTAATCAAGGAAGCAGCAGAACAGCAGCAGCTGCTTTCTTCCTGATGCATGATTTGACAAGTAGGCTAATACTGTAATATTAACAATGGTGGACACCGCTGCCCTGAACCCTGATTGGAAGAAAGGGAGGATGTTGTTCTCTTTCACCCCGACCTCAAGATCCTCTAACAGGATTCATGCTTAAGCCTTTGCTTCTAGGTCTAATAGGGCGAAAAGCCGATAATTGGTGGGGTTGGAGTGGTATCCCTTTTTGTGTATCAGGAAGAGTATGGGCCCCCCCCCCAGGAGTTGAGGGTTGAGGCGGTGGTGAAAGAGAAATTAAGGATCAGAGTCAATAGCCTTGCCCAAGAGGTACACGCTGATTTAAATATTTCTGCAGGGAGGCTGTTGGGCCCGGGAGCATCGTCGCTCCTCATTTTCCCTATTTTCTGGTAAAACAGCAACTTCTGTGATGGGGAGAATTGGTTGATCAGAAGAATCTGATTCTGTGCCAGTCTGATTAAGATTGTGGTCATTTGCTTGTTCATCAGTATATAATTTTTTTATGTACATTATCCAGTCCCTTTCGGCCACTCCATTTCCCTTAGTCTGGGATAAGTTAAGTTTCTTCAAGTGCTCCCAGAAGTTGGTATGATTCCTCTTTTGCAGGAGTGTAAATATCTTGAGCCATTCCTCAGATGCCAGACGATCTGCCTATGTGCTGCTCTGCATGTGCTGACAATTTGAGCTGAGCTTTGTTTCTCCGCTCTTTTATGAGGCGTTAGGGCTCTTTGGACAGTGCACTTGCTGATGGATAGTTCTTTGAGTTTTATTTGGAGAGTAGTTGGTCGAGAAATATGGCTTTTTCTGGAGGCCATCCTATATCCTCCGTCAAGGATAGCGCAAATAATTTTGTCCCAGTGTTCTAGTAAGGATGGTGCATTGGATGCAATGTCGGCTGCCTGTTTTGGCGTGACCCAGTTATTCAGCTTTCCACCAGAGTTGGTTTTCCATTTGATTCTTGGCAGGATTTTGTGATGTGCTTCCCCAATTGGTTCACCCAAGGGTAGTAACTGAGCACTTTACTTGGAGGCAAGCTCCAAAGTCAGTCTCAGAGGTCTATGATCACTTTCCGACCGGTCATCCACTTCAAAGGAACTGAGTCTGGAGATCAGTGAGTCGCTGATAAAGATATAGTTGATGGTTGATATGTCCCTCAATGTTAGAGAAAAGACACAGAGCAGATCGCTTGCTTGTTTAAGGGTTTATAACTTGTAGGTGTTTATAGAGCTCTGAAGGGGAGCTCAGTCAGTCATTGTGTAGCTTGAAGGGGAATGATGGATCAAGCTCCTAATGTTTAAGTCACCCACTAAAATTGATACATAAGTCGGGTTTAATGGTTCTTCGATTAGAGTGCAAAGTCATCTAAGGCCTGTTTTCTTTTGTTTCTATTCTGCATAAAAGTAGAAGTTTAAAATCAGCAGTGGGAGTGGTTTAAGGTTGCATTTTAGGCCCTTGATGAGGAGTGGTTGGAGTGTAGATAGGTTGGGGCTAGTTGCTGTGACCTCAAACTTGTGGTCGTGTTTCATGTAAACTGACAAACTTCTTCAGGGGTGCCCGAACATGTTACGTTTAATGGCTAGGGATAGAAATTCACAGTATCCAGCCAGTGTTGTTGTGCCTGTAGCCCAGGTCCCCTGAAGACAGAGTATGTCCCCTGCGTGCAGGTAGTCAGAAACTAGTTTGTCTTCATTGTTTTTTTATTTTTTTATACCTGCCACGTTCTATGAGATTACTGTTAGCTGAGAGTGAGAGTGGGCTCGTCTGACTTGCTGCTGTGTGCCATGTTAGGTATACCACTGTGTTTGACTTATTGAGGAATGAGCTGTCTGTCCCAGGTGTTATCTGGGGGCCTGAGAGTGCACCACCATTATCTCATTTGTACATAATATTATGAGAGACTTTTCCTTGCTGTGTTCTGATTGGTATTCGTAGGTAGAATAAATACTATTTGTGTCACGAAGTATGGAGTTGGCCCCTTCCTTTGAGGGCTGAAACAGGAGCAGATGTGAGTATTTCTCTAGTCATTTTTATTGACTTCTATCTCCCATTCAGCAAGTAGCTGCACTTCCTTGAGCATGGCATCCTGCTGGGATTGTTGACACATGCCTACGTATGTTTGCCTCCTCGAGTATGGTTGGCTCCCTGTGAGTAGCTCAAGGAAGTCTTTGAAACCTGACCCAAGTGAGATCTTCCGTACGCAGATGGGCAAGAAGTGGAACATGTTTAAGTAGGCATTGAATGTAGCCCCTATTTAGAATGGTTCCCTGATTAAATATCGATGTAAAAAATATAGGGGCATATTCACAAGGAGCTATCGCCGAATTAACGGCACTTTATCGCAGCCAAAGTCGTGATAGATTTACCTCCCCATTCACAAGCCGGTGTTAACAGCCCACAGCACCAGTTTACCCACGATAGCAGCCGCAAAAACATCTCCACAGAGGACCCCCGCAAATATCGCATGCATGAGATGCAGAGTAGGCGTTCCCATGCCAAAAGTCGAGACAACATCACACCTCAACATTCACAACGACCAGCCACATCGGCGATAAGAACACAAAACAGGTGATAAGGCGCGTTAGCACCAGGAAATTTACACCTGCTCTGACCTGGTGTAAAGTCTGATGGCAGCCAGCACCACAAAAGGGAGCACAGCCCAGGGCCACAACCGAAGGGCAACAGATGCCATGGAGCCACTCATCATGCGGACCGGACACCCAAGAGGGCCACAACATCCACCGCCACCACCCCAGGACCCCAACCCACACCCGGAACACCCCCCCCACGGACCACCACAGACGCAGCACAGACAAAGACAGCGGACCCCCAGGAAGCTTACCAGCCTCACAGACCCAACATCTGACAATGTCACCGTCCACTACAGGCTGAAAGTGACAAACATCCTACGCATCCTGACCATCATCGCCTAACAGGCCTACGGCACCAACACAGCAGACAACCAACATCCCACCCCACACAAAGCTGCTGGCTTGGCTGCACCTGTTGGCCCCTGGGACCCCCCAACCAACACCCACCAGAGTCGGAGGAGTCTCACAGCCAACCACATCCAAGTCCCCCACACCTGTCCTGGACAACACCATCACCCTGGCACCCCAGTCCCCATACGTACAACACAATGCGCAGGATCCGCTGGAGACCAAGCAAGGACCATACGCCCAAGCAGGATGCACGCACGTGTTGGGGGCAATACACAGCACACATGTACTACCTGTGCCCCCTGGTGACACAGCACAGAATCACCGCAACAGGAAGCACACGTCTCACATCAATGTGCAGGCAACAGCAGAACACCGTGGAACCCCCAACAATGTCGCCTTCAAATACACAGCCAGTGTGCATGATACCTTCATCCTCCGACAGTCCATCATCAACCAGCATAACCAGGATGGCAACAAGGGAAATGCACAGCCCCTTGGCATCATCCAAATGAACACCCCACACACCTCAACTCCACAACCATGCAACTCACAACTCTGGCAATGCACATGTCACAAAATCACATACAACAGGCACAACAACATGCCCACCCACCAAACACGACAGAACAACTTACAATGTTTACATGGGCAAGCCCTGAACATGAGCCAGCAACGGCATGGCACCACAGCCACATAATAGTCGAATGTGTGGAGAGGTGGCAACTAGGCATGTGTGAAGGATGCAGTAGAACCATGATTGGGAAAGTACACAATGTCATGGGTGGCGGAGATGTGTTGGACACACCGCAGTATGCAGAATACACCCCTATCCATGGCGACATACACCGCTGGTGTATGGAGTGTAGTGGACAGTGGACGCCACCATGTCACCCCAGCCAGTGGGGGACCTCGCGGAAATGTTGCCTGTTACGCCCCCCCTAAGCGTCACCTGAGTGGGATGGCCCGGCGTACGCTACGCCAGCGTAGGGGTGTGAATAAAAAGCACGTAGGCCTGGGTGTGGTCCTCTTCCGGAAAGACCCACGTCTCTGCCAGGGCGGTGCCTCCCACCCCACCCTGCCACGAGGCCGACGTCGTCCTCATGAGCGGAACTGCCTGCGATGCTGTGCGCCTGCCGGACCCCGGCACGCTGGACCACAAACCCGTCAGGCCCACCCCTGCGCGGCCAGGCCACACTGATCACCTGCCGACACCGGCGTGTGTCAAGGAGGGCCCACCACGTGCCGGCGCAAGCTCCAAGCCCGAGTCCCGCGAACTTGGCAGCCACCTCAGACCATCACAGCCTCCACGACACAGGCCCGCTTTATTCCTTTCTCGTTGACGTACTCCACTGCCCCCTTAGAACTACTCTTCAGACCAGTAGGTCCCATATGTGAAACTGTGTCCTGAGTCATGAATGGCAGTGACCCCAAATCCGGGCCAGCGGCCACAGCACCAGACCCCCCGATCAGTGAGGCATAGTTCCATATGGCATCTTGCGACACATGGTGCCACTAACCCTGTTCAACGCCAGCCTGCAACACGTGGTGCCACTAACCCTGTTCAACGCCAGCCTGCGACACGTGGTGCCACTAACCCTGTTCAACGCCAGCCGGCCACACGTGGTGCCACTAACTCTGTTCAATGCCAGCTGGCCACACGTGGTGCCACTAACCCTGTTCAACGCCAGCCGGCTACACGCGGTGCCAGTGAACCTGAACTACGGAGGCCGGTGGGCCATCCAACCTATGCCGGCGACACTCGGTGAATGGGCTGTGCTGACCGCTGCCTCAGGCCTACACCACGGTCAGGTAGGTCACACATTTGGAACTGAGTCTTGATTACACCATGGCAGTGAACATTATTTAAGGCAGAGAACAATTCACTATACACCCTTCGATGTGGTGGCAACAAGTCTGTGCATGGCATCACAACCACACCTGTCTGTGGGCCTACGCGGACTACTGCCCTCGGCCTACGCTGCACATGAGTGGCATCACAGATTTGGAACTGAACATCGGTAATTCAAAAGGCAGAATACATTTCATTGCACGCACGGAGAGGCGTAAGAGGATGACACGTTGCAGTCCGGAGGGAACAGGATCATCGTTACGGAGGTGATTGAACACTACCGACAACTGCCACTGTGTCACTAACTCTGTGCCTCGCGAGCCAACAACACATGGCTGTGGGCCACTGCTGACCGTTGCCTCCAGCCTACACTGCGGTCCAGTAGGTCACAGAGTCTTGATTTGGCAATGTTGGAGTTCACATCTGTATACCGGCATCATCGCAGACTGCATCCCCTCTCAGCACCTGTGCCACTAAGTGTGTTCCTCGACATTCATGGACACTCACTGGTCGTACATTGGTGGCGTTTGAGTCTATGGACTAGGTGCTAGTTTTCATCCTCATGTAGCTGATACCGAATTGTTGGTGAAAACGGGGGTTGAGCTTTCCACTCCTCCATTTGTTGCTTCCAGATGACATCAGACCTTCCGCATCATGCCCTGGAGGACACCTTCCACTGTCCCCCGCAACCCTCTGCAACATATACCTCGGACATTGATGGGGACCCGCTCAGGTCGCATGGCCCATCTGACTGCACCACAAGTCATCGTCCCATGGCTGGGTGCCTGTGCTGGCCGCAGTGCATCCGGGGCCACTAACTCTGTGCTGCTCAGGCCTGGGACCCCTTCTTCTGAGACATTGAATGGCCTCTGTAGCGATGGTCTTGGGGGTCATCAACGCCATGTGTCTGTGGCCCTGCGCTGTCCGCATCCTCCGGCTTCAACTGCGGGCCACCAGGGCCCTTACATAGCATCGAGTCTTGACCGGCCCGGATGTAGCATCATCGCAGGAGGCACACGCCACCACCGCAAGGACCACCTCCAACCGCCATCTGCCAGAGTCGAACCGGTGGTCCTGACAGACCGACGGAGTTGCTCAGACCTGTTGTGGATGCCATCATCGGCCTGATACCCTGCTCAGTACTCCAGGTGCCAGTGACTCAGTGCACCGCAAGCCATTGTTCATTACTGATTTAGTATTGTGCTGTTGTGAGGTTGCGCAGCAATGTCACCTCATGCAGTGGGGAAGACCTGGGACTATGATGAGGAAGATGTGTCAAGTGTGCGGACGGGAGAAGGCACAGACAATGGGAGGGCAGGAGGCAACAGCCCCAAGGCAGGAATGCAGACTGGTGGTGGTAGTCAAGATACACACCCGGATCTAATACTGGGTATTGCGCTGTGGACTGCAGATGCAACTGTCACCTCAGGCAGTGTGGGAGACCTGGGACGTTGATGAGGAAGTTGATGCAGGTGTAACACACCCCACTGCATCTGCATCAGGACTAACCCAAAGGGACACAATCCTAGCAATTTCTTCACATGAGCGCGCTCTTCTCTAGTGCCCCTACCTCAGTGCACTGCAACTCATGGAACCTCCTGACTGAATAGTGGGTGATCTCTGTCCTTGCTCCGGATCCCTCTATGTTGCTCTGCAGTTGACTCTGTCATGCTGGTGTTTTCTGTTTCCATTACACTGGTGTCCACTGTTCAGGTTGTTGCCAGCTCCAAGCACTCTGTGCGGGCTGGCTTATACTCACCCCACTCACATCCAGCACAGGCGTCACTGTACATGTGGCCCTGCCAATAAAGGGGCCAGGCGCACGTGCCCGTAGCCAGTTCAACATGATATGTGCATGTGTCCCTGTGGTCTTGTTGTGTGCATGGGGGCCCTGGGCCCTACGACATTACATTGTGCTGTGTACAGCGGACGCAGACATGTCACCGCAGGCAGCGGGCTAGAACCTGGACATGTGGCTTTGTCGTCACCCACTCAATTCGTAAGGGGAGTGGACTGTGCCGTTGTACGCAGAGCCAACGTGGGTGTGTGACTGATATGTGCTTGGCCCTGGGCATGGTTCTGTACTGGGTATGTGCTTTGCATGTGTCTCTATGGCAGTGTGGGTCTCCTTTGTGGGGTGTAGGTGGTCCCTGAAGGGTATTGGACACCCACGTATGTGTTCTAGTTCGCATTCCATGGGTTCGGCAACACCCGCACCTGTTGGGCCACCTCCTTTTGGCATTCTGGCACCTGGCATTGGGGTGCCATGTGTGGGTCGGTGAAGTGTTGTGAGCCAGCCGTGCTTGTGTGTGCTTCATGCTGTGTGGTCTGTTGCAGGGGCTGGGTTCTCCTCTGAGTAGCTTGTCTGCCCTGGTCCTGGTGGTGGGTTGTGTGGGATGTCCATGGGCTGTTGTAGGGCGTCGGTGTCGAAGGTGTGGTGTTCGTCTCCGGCATCACTGATGGGTTGTCTGTTCTGACCTGCTGGAGGTGTTGTTTGTCCCTCTGCATTGTGAAGGGGAGGTGCATGTTGGCATTGTGTTGGCGCCTTGTTCTTGTCGACATGCAGACTGTGTGACAATGTACATTGTGACTGTTTGGGGGGTGGTGGCTATTTGAGTTGGGACAGTGTACATTTGGCCTACATGGCTGATGTGGGGTTGCAGCCGTAGATATGCACCTCACAGTTCCCTGCTCTGTCCAATGTGATTGTTCTGTTTCTGCACCTGGGCGGACCCAGTTGTGTCCCCTGTTCTGCAGTGTGGGTGTTGCCCTTTGTGCCACATTGTCATGGTATGTGCTGTGATTGCTATGTGTGTGTGCTGCATTGTGCCACGGGGATGGGGGACATGTCCCTGGGTAATTGTGGGTGTGCAGTGTGCTACACCTCATTGTGCATGTGTGCCATTGTGTCCATCACCCCCCGTCCCCCCAGTCCCTGTTGGATCCTCGCCCTGTTGTTGTTGTGTCAGGTCCTCTCGAGCTGTGTCTGTACTCCCTACTCCTTGCACTGTCTACACACTGATGACTGTGGCCTGGGTTTCCTCTGGCTCCTCCTGTGGCGCAGGACTGCCACCTCCTGTCACCGTTGCTGCCTTCCTGTTGGCAGCGGGTTTGTACCTGGTTTAGGTTGTCACGTCCTGCCGGCGCCTCTTGGCCTCTTGGATTGGCCTCCTGGGCACTCTGACTGCATTCCAGGTGGTCTGCTTGTGGGTCAGATGCTGGTAGTGTTCTGTCACCTCCGTGACGCTGGTCTTGTTTTCCTGCGGTCTGCACCCCGTCTTCCTCTCCCTTTTCTCCTTGGCCTTCCCCGACCCAGTTGTTCCTTGCTGGTGGTCTGTGGGGGTTGTGGGGTTCGCGTTGACCTCTGCGCTGGGTCAGGGTGCATCCATGTTGCTACGTGCTTTGGCTTGTTTCTGGTGTGTTGTTTCTGTGGTTTTTATGGTGCAATTTCCCGCCAGACGTTTGGGATTTGCAGGCCTGTGGCTTCTTTTCGCAACTTTTTGTACCGCGATTGGCCTCATCGCATGATTTCTCGCATTCGCGTTTTTTCGGCGTGGCGTTGATTTTCACGCTGACATTTGACGCGTTATCTGGTGACTATCGCATGCTACTGCCTTGTTGTGAATTCCACGTTGCCACGGGGTTATTTTCCCGAGATAGGCTGCGATATTGAAAGTTGCATTAAGCTACTTTTGCGGTAGTTATCACACGTTCTTGTGAATATACCCCATAGTTTACAAAAATATTGTGGTAAAAATATCGAATACAAAAATATCGACTCCCTATACTTAAACAGGTAAGTACAATAATATCGATACAAAAATATCGTAGTAAAAAATATAGATGTAAAAAATATCGACTTAAAAAAGATATATAACTTAAATAAAATATATTAAATAATATTAATATTTTTAACAAAATAAATTACATTTAATATATATTTTAACTAAATATAACAAATAAACACACACAAATGTGTACAAATACATATATTTACTTAAAAACATTTTATTAACTATTATCTTTACTTAATTTATAAACTTTTTAAAATTATATAAAAATAAAATATATACATATATGAATAATTTAAAATAAAATAAAACATTCTATAATTAATTAACACATTAAACTATTAAAATAAATATAAAAAATACATTTTGCAACACAATAAATACAACAGTAGGGAAAATGTTGGATAGCAGAGGGGTAAAAATTACTATTCCCACTCCAGTGAGTGCAAAAGCAGGGATAGTGCTGGATAGCGGAGGGGTAAAAACTACTATTCCCACTCCAGTGAGTGCAACAGTAGGGAAAGTGATGGATACCACACCAATAAAACTATATATTTGTAAACGATATTTAACACTTCGATATTTTTGCAATCGATATTAATTACCTAACAATCAATATTCTTTACCACGATATTTTTTACATCGATATTTCTTACCCACGATATTTTTCCCTCGATATTTCTGTAGGTCGATATTTATACATCGATATTCTTGTTCTATATCATTTAGAATATATCATAATGGCCTTTTATATGGAAGCGTGGTGTTAGTACTATTTCTGAAATATCTGTTGAGGCTTCTGTGTTGTTTATTTCCAGTGTTCTATTGTGGGGTCCAAGTGGATCATTGGACAAATTGGGTCGCTGAGTTGAAGATGCAGCTGGATTGGGAGAGTTAGTACGCTGACCGTTTGGGAGCGAGAGCAAGTTGTTGGTTTCTGTGCGTGGCTCTTTGTTTGGTTTGACTTGGGTGCTGGCATCCACTCTTCCCTTATTGGGAGAGAAAGTTTATCTTGTGGGTGGCCTTGAAGGGGCATGCCTAACTTGTTCACAGGGTCCTCTCTGGGGGCAAATATTGGATACAGAGGGGCTGCTGCACGCTCGAATAAGATTTTATAAGATTTACGGGTCATTGACACCAGTGCCACTTTTTTTGCCGGTGCTGTTTTCTTATGCTATTTCTTTAGATTTTAATTCACTCTAAGAGAGATTGGCAGGGAGGACTGGGTTGAAAAATGTTCTGCCTCCTTGGTGTCACCTTCAGTTAACAGACCAGAATTGTGAGTGCTGCTGTCGATGATAGGAAGTTGTTGGTCTGGGGGAGGCTTTAAGCTGTGTTCCCTTTATTCTACATGAGGACTTTCCCCTGACCTCATTAGTGTTGTGTTGTGCTTCCTGGCGGCTTCTTTATCTGCCATGTTTTTTGGGTTATTACAAGGTTCCTGTTACCTATGGATATACCAGCCATGCTTATGACAGAGGCAAACAACTCCATTAGGACCCCTGGGAGTGTGACAAATTTGTTTGGACACAAACCTCTTTCCAGCTTGCCTTGAATTTTAGCTTCGATGGAGTCCAACTTGGTGCTCAGGTACGCTAGGCAGAGGGCCAGAGATTGTAAGAGATCAATTTGTAGCTCCATTTTGGATGACTGCAATAGCAGTGCTCTGGCTATGGCATCCTGGGAGGCACTAATGGAGGACATAAGAATCAGTGGAGTGGGGATGATCTAAACGATTATGCCGTATTGCATTGGATATTCTAAACAGCTTTGGCATGAGCTCCGCCGTTTTTTCGTTTTTTGATTCAAGGTTTTGGTAAACAGTTGCTGAAAGATTGCCTAGTTTGTAGTTGTGTTCTATTGCTCCCTTTGCGTTTGGACTAACTGAGTCGAGTGGGGCTGCCTGGGGTGAAGCTAAACAGGTCATGTGAATTTGAGTGGCAGTTACATTTATATGTCTTGCTTTTGCCTCAAAGGCTTGTCTCTTGGAAGGGGTTGCTTCGTCCATGCCCTGACATTGATAAGCTACTGGTTCTGCCACAAGCTAGGAGGGGAGAATGGGAAAGGTGGTTGATGTGCATTAGGTCCCTACTCAGCCTTGGGCAGGATCGTGTCCTGCGCCTCTCGGTTGGGGTTCGATAGGAGTCCAGTGCCGGAGGGTTGCTCACACTGTTATCTTGCATTTCCATGCTTTGTCACTTTTGTCACTTGAGGCGGCATAAAGAGCTTGGAAGTAATGGGTAATTAGACCTATTAGTGTGGGTTTGGGTGGTGTTGGGGGAACAGAGCGCACCTGTGGTTGAAGAATGCAGTCCTAGGTAGGTTCCTGAGGCTCCTGACTATCCATGTGGATTGTAAGTATGGGGGAATCTTTCCCCTTGGCAACAGTCTTAGAATGGATGGGTAGACTCCTATCCATTCTGCTGCTGTGCTTCTCCTGCTGTGTGGGCCGAAGGGGCTTGCATGTTCGAGCTGCAAATTGTTGGTGTCTTGTTGTTGGTAATTTGGAGCGCTGAGTGGAGTTTAGGAGGTGAGAATTTAGACGAGGTCCGTCAGCGGCTGTGGTGGATGGGCCTGTTGGTCACTGTAACAGATGTAGGGTGCGGTGAAGGTGGGGAAGCAGAGTGAGGGAGTCAAACCACACCAGTCTGACCATCTCCGCCCCCCACCGGCTTGACCCTCCAGCTGTAGCGTTATTGCTTGAGCCACACCTCTCTGCTGAAGTGCCTCTGCTGAATTGGTAGCTCAGAAGCACACTCCTACTTGCGCTGAGTCATCTAAGAAGCCTGCAATAGTGGAGGTAAGGTGCAGGGTAGTGCAGTGAGACAGGCAGCGTGAGGTCCAGGCGATGTTGGAGACTGCAGGGAGGGAGCGAAACTGCGGTGCTGGGGCCGGGCATGGGAGCCTCTGCCTGTCTGAAGGCCACTGGCAGCAGGCTGCTGATTGTTGGAAAAACCAGTTGAGTGGGGTGAGGGCAGCAGCAGGTGATGAGTGGGAGGCAACCAGCTGAAAAAGTACAATTGATAATACCAACGTGGCAGGACAGAGTGGGCTGCGAAATGGGCTGCTGGCAATGGCAGCCGAACGGTGGCAGATGCGTTAGCCCTCCCTCGGTTCCTCCCGCCGCTCCTCCTGCTGCCTGCTGTCCACTGCTTGCACTCACCAGAGGCTGAAAGACAAACTGGAGGATGAGCGAGTTGTGAGGGCACGGTACGCTAGTGCGCTGGGGGTCAGAGGAGGCACCGCAGTGCAGGCCAGCACCTTCACGACTACTCTGAACTTGTCAGACCCCCAGCCGACTGGGATCCAACCCAGACTGCTTAATCCTGCCACAGCCAGGAGATGTTGGAGGCATTTGGGTGCCACATCCACACACCGAACTCTGCTCAGTGCTCCGCCTCACAGCCGAATGCCGAACCCTGCTTAGTACATTCCCCAGAACTCGCTGCAAGAATAACATCACCAGGAGCAAATATGTCAGCATAGTATTTTACCCTTGGTGTCACTGTAAGACAATAATTACCTTCAGTACACCAGGGCCAATGACAAAGTCGCAAGCATCACATCACATTCTCGTTCACACTCACATTCAATCGCTCACACTCAGTTTCTCATAAACTCTCACTCATTCTTTCTCACTCACACTCTTATACCCCTTTACACTTATTCTTTATTCATTCCCATGCACTCACATTCACTCTAAATCTCACTCTCTCATTTTCACTCACTCATACTGACACTCAATTTCCCACAATCTCACTCACTGTCACTGACTCACTTCCTTTCACTCACAAAAACATACTTACACAGACACTCATGTACACACATGCAGACACCTCTCTCACTTAAACACACCTTATCCTGCAAGTACAAGCACAACATATATTTAAAACATATTTTACCTACTGCAGCTGCCAACAAACTTCCCGTTCCAGCTAAGTACGCTCCATTTTTTATTACACCATTAGTGAATAATACAATATTATTTACTATTAGTATAATTAAAAATGGTCAGAAAAGAAAAAATATGGAGCCATCCCTGTGTCCTTCCTCCGAGGTTGTTTGTTTAAAGTCCCAGCAGATGGTATCCTGTAATTAAACAAAACGGACATCCTTGGATGTTGGAGAGGATGGAAGCCAGGGCAAGTACTCAGTTAAGTCTTCCTCCTTGTCACAGAAGGAGAATGGTGTTTATCAGAAACCCTGCTTCTGGTAAAAAAATTTGTAAACGGCAATAGAAAACTTGATCTCATATCCTTGTGAGTTCCTTGATAACCCCACACAAAACACCTTACAAGCCCTACATCAGCTATTGCATCCACATCAATGTCACCATTAAGGAAACATTAGATCTCGACATCCAGAAACCACACCCCATTGTTACACTAAACTGATAATGCTGGCCTCCAAGACACACCTTTTACTGCAGCACTGCAATATGCCTTCAACTGATGTACCATCATAGCTACATCAGTATCAGTTACGCTCTCTAAGGTACAATGTTATTATAATAATCAGCCTAGGTCTTCTGCTCATGGCCTGGGTCAAAGACACATCTGCTTTAACATTCAAGGATACTGTGCCTCATAATTGCATCATCACATATGTTAAAAGACAGACAGGAAGGCCAGAAGAGTAGCCATGACACACACATCAAGACTATCACTGCAATTTAGCACCACATATTAAATAATAAAACTGCTCGAAAAAGTGTCCCTCAGCACCAAATAATAAATACTACCATCCACCTGGCCCAGAAAAAAATCTTCTTTGAAGACTTCTCCTCTTTATTTGCAGTCACATCTTCATGCCTACTGTTGTGAAAATGTTCCACCCATTTAGTACGCCCAGATTTTTTGCTTTTTTTGAACACCCGGTTTTGGACTTTTTACTATAGGTGAGTCTCACTCCTTGAGTCTCACCCACAGTAATAACATGGTGAATGGATTGTGCGTGTTTACAACCAGTGTCTGCCTTTCAAGATAAGGCTGCTGTGACGCAGCAAGAGTAAGGGGGATTTGGCTGGTTACATAGGAACACATGTGCACATGTGAAACACATTCACCCAGTTTGAATACACAGGACCTAAGATCTCACATGTACACTTTATGGGTCATCAAAAATGTCCATATTTCTCTGGCTCAGCTCAGGATCAGAGTTCAGGCCAATTGTCACCTTGCTGGGCCAAGTTAATTACACTGCTCCCCAGCAGAGGGAACAAAAGACTCCCCACATAAAAGAAGTAACTAACAGTGCTTTACCCAGCTCCTGAGAGGGAAGGGGTGGGGATGAAAATCTGCATTTGTTAATTAGCTGTCACACTTTACCAGGGTTGGGACAGCCATGGCTCATTACACAAAGGAGGAAGCCCAGACCTCTGGAGCCAACACAGGATGGGGATCCCCTTTGACGTTTTGGTAGAAAAGTCCCTTGCAGTGATGTGAGCTAGGGGTGAGCTGAGGCCCCCAGACGAGATGTGAACAGTGACTTCTTGAAGGTGCCTTGTGATGTGATCCCTAGGATTGGCCAAGGGTGCCTTGCTTCTGGAAATTTCCACACCCATTTAGAAAACTCTTGCACAAAGGAGAGTTGCTGTTGGATTTGGACACTGCACTTAGACTGCAGCAACACCATGGACCAGTGGTAGGACAAGCCCCCTGATGCCCCATAGGGTAAGGACTCTGGCTACAGTTGACCCCAGGAATAGTGGGTCTCTCCCAGGCCAAGGAAGCTGGTACCCTTTCATCCCCTGAGGACCAGCTGGAATTAATATCTGGACTTCTGCATCCAAGCAAACAAAGAGGAGCACAGGAAAACACAAAAAAAGATAAAAGACTTGAGCAGGGAGCCAGTGGAACCATTGGAACCAGCTCCCTGTAAAGTGTGCCATGTATAAGTCCAGAAGGCCTGTGGAAAAAGCTTCAGGTTCTAGGGCTCACTACCAGGAGCACAATGAGCCCAAGATGGTGCAAATCAGCCCAACTGGGTCGAGATATTGCCTGGGAAAGGATGTGACATTTGAGTCCCAACCTAGAAAACAGAGCGTGTGGAGCTCATCTAGAAGTACAGCAAAAACCCCAGGGGCACTTCCACCTTTTCAATCTCATGAAATTGCCATGGAAGGACATTTATAGTGTTTTGTCTACAGGGATTAGGATGCTGTCCATTGTTTTGGTCATGCTTGAGAGATTATTTGTGTTTCTGTGATTTTTGTGGCACCGCTATTATGTGTTTGATCCACATCTTTAATTGCTTCGATTGGTAGCATGTTGGAATCATCAGGGTGATCATCCGGGTGAAAGCTTGCAATCTCAGATTAACGTTTCTCTCTGCTAGCCATCTTCTCTCTAATGGTTTCTATAAGACTTCTAAGTGGTGGCTTGTCAATTAGAGATGAGAGTTCTATGATGAAGACCTCAGTGGGTCTTTTGCTTTTGTGATTAATTTGGGTTACTGTTTCTAAAATATTACACCAGGTTAGCTGTTTACTAGTTTATTACTTTATGCTGTACCTATGGTCTTTTTACCTGGGAATATGCTCATCACATACTACTTGTTAATGTGGGTCATTTCTCCTGCATGTAGTCTTTCAAAGAAGTCAGTGATGCACCTTTCTGTGTTTGAGGTCTGGTTCTTTCTGGGTTAATGCTGTCAGCATTTACTATTTGGATGAATGTATTCATATTTAATCTGGTCTGATGTTTACATTGTCTTATTACTTGCTTGTTATGCAAGTGGTTCATCCTCCTTTTCCCAGGCATGGGTATTATTTTCATGTGGTTAGGGACTGAGTTCCAATCAATTTTAAATAAACTACACAGACTATAGGGCTGTAAGTTTATTAACTAGGCCCATGAGCAGAATCTCCTCCACTCTAGAGATCTATTTACCAGTCTTTGTTTGTTGAAACATGAGTTGGCATGTGTCTAGAATTGTAATAACCACTTCTACAAATATGTACTTTGTTGGACAGGGGTTGCGTTGTCCTCTCATATGGGTCAGTTTGATTGCCAAGCTTGTTGAATATTGTCCTACATGAGGAGACCATTGTCTAGTGCTGCAGTGATATTTTTAGTGCTCTGCTGGAACAGAACAGCTATTCAAAACTAGATGCCTCAACTCAAACCCTTGATCATTAGCTGTACTTCGGCCGCTCTTGGTACCCCCGATCCAGGCCACCAACCACAAGCCACCAAAATCACAGCTCACCCATGATTTGCCTGTCCTGTGCCTATGCCATATACTGACGATCCACCGGAACCCCACCCGCACATCTTTCTCCCAGAGACTGCGGGGGTGGGAGAGCCATCTGACTGAGCCCGATGAGCTCCAACCAGGTGGGTCACCAAGTTCGGCCAGCAATATTTTTAGACCAGCCAGACTAACAGGGAAAATGGGGACAGTCGAGGGGAATCCAGAGAACCATGAAAATACTTAGAAAAGAGTCACCGATGCTTGCCACTTATAGCCAGCGGCGAACAAATAATAGCTGCCTGGATCTCACATGTGAAGAGGGTGACTGAGTCCAAAAGATAATGGCAATATCCAATTGCCAAGGAGCACATCTCCAGGGCAGTAAGCATAATGGGTGGCTCAGAGTACAGTGACGGACCACAGCAGATTTAAATTGGCAGGCAAATCAGACGACAGGGTAGTTTTGAGAAACAGGAGGATTACGGTGCTTGGCGAGCATGAGTGCTCCAGCCACATCTGTGTTACACTGACATGAGCCTCTACCAAGCAACACTTGGGGGAGGAGCGTAGACCACATGACTGAGCAACAGCAGGGTCTAATCCAGGTTCTGCTGTCACTGGTCAGCTGGGTACTTCCAGGAAAAGGTCTCTTGTAGCTTGCTGTACCCCTGTACCTTGAACAGGAGGTCAGTCGTATGATCCTTGGAGTCTACTTCTTTGTCTTGGGTACAAATGGGAACAGGTTCAGTACTTCAGGGTTCCTTGCAGGCAAAGCCAAACTGACAACATCAGAAAAGATGAACGTCAAATACACCGAAGGTTGCATAAGTGCATACTAATTGGATCAAAGGATGCCACTGTAATTTCAGGAAATAGGCCACATATATTAGGAATAAGACAGACATTTATGTCATATCAAAAGGCAGGGAGCTAACTACTCAACTCTCCAACAACAACTGACTGTTGGGCCATGCCAACACCCATAATTAGTCTTGCCCAACCTGAGACAGGGCCAACAGACACCCAAACTGGTCAAGTACAGGGAAATAAGAATTAGCTTAATCTTACAACTGAATATAATTCACGCAGTCATGACGACATTCTTTATAGAACAAATATCTTATATCTACTCTCACATATACACAGTGTGTCGAATCTTAAATCAGAAGATATAGCTAGAGTACAATTCATACCAACAGTATAAAGGAAGAAAGAAATTACTTGTCACTTGGAGATCCCCAGGAACAGCTGACTAGATCCCCAGACAACAAACAACTCTCACCGATTGTGGCATCAGGGTTCAGTGGGAGGATACAGAAAAATAACTGACAGTGATCCTCTCGAGATCTAAACCACAAGATCAACAACATAGATTAGGTTTAAGAGGGACACGAAGTAGCTCAGAAACAAATTTTCCACAAATCAGCCCACTAGTTGTGTTTATAAATAATAGCAATAAAAGGCACAGACAAATAAATCTTCTGACCCCCGATAAGGGGAAAGAGACCAAACTATACTCCTAGCAAAAGCTGCAATGGATCCCCAAAGAACTTCAGCAAGCCTGATCATTGATCACTTGGAGCATTCCAGTGCTCGATAAACGCCTTGAACATTATGAGGTAATCACTTTTTAGATGATTATGATATTTTATGCCTCCAAAAAACTTGGAGTACCACATCGCTTGCACTGGAGGGATTTTAAGAGTTGAATATCCCTGCAGTGAGAACCAGAAGTTTCTGGCAACCATCAGGGGGCTTAACCAACTACATCTCAACCACCATAGATAACAGGATCAATAGTGTCCCACAGACTAATCAATCTATGCAGTTGTTGATCCTGGAAGCTTGCCACATTGCAGATCAAACATTATCCTTAATTATAGTGAATGTCTATCTGAGTAGACACTGCAGCGACTCAAAAATTAATGCCTCTCATCTAAGAAAAGAACTAGAGGACTTAATACAGCAATATCCTGGACCTGATGTTATAGTTACTGGAGACTTCAGTATACATAACGTAGGTAATACTTTGCTTAGTGACCAGGAGAAAGAAGAAGCACCCTCGTTTTCCCAACATGCCAACTATGCCAGCCATCATACAAACTTCTTTCAGAACATTCAGACTTCAGCCACTTTCATTTCATCATCTGATGGACAATATCATAGTACACACATACACATCAGGTGGAAGAACCATGACAGTTGACTATACACCTGACAGCAATGTTTTATTAATCTTATTCACTGTACCAAATCATGTCCCATAATGAAAGCGATCACTTTCCAACTATCCCTATCTGTGATATCACGCTAATCAAAAAAGTAAATGCGACTTCAGTATTGGCTATCCTACCTCAAGTGTCAAGCTAAGAATTTTAAATTGGAGCCTAATAGGACGTGACACTCCTAAGGTCTGGAAGAATCAAAGTATAACAAAGATTTATTAGCATAACTAGAAGATCCCACCCTGTCCTTAGACATCTGACCCCAACTCCTCTATGCCTTACACTATCAATGTGGACTGTACGCCAAGAGTCATCATGACCCTGTTTAGAACAAAAAAAACATTAGCGCATGGTAACAAGTAAAAGTAGTGAGACGAAAACATTTTGCCCTGCAAAGAAATACTATAACTTTTGGAGTTATAGACTCAGACATAACTATGGTTAAACAAATTACCAAAAATCACTTTGGGAAGTGAAAAACAAACATAATCAAAAACAATGACAGTCCACCTGTTAGCTATTTAATTGAAGAATCCAATAAGGTCCTACTAGCTAATGAATGCCATGGGTATATCAAAGAAATGAAAGGAGGGGAATGTAGTTGGACAGTTGGACCTTATGTCTGGTAATATACATTAAAACCTTATACTGTTTGCAAGAAAATAATAAGTTCTATGCTTCTAAAATATACAAAAATGGCTCAACCTTTACCAGCACATCAAGCAACACACTACCAGAAGAAACCATCAACACAACCCGGGTCAAGCAAACCATGAAATCCTCAAGATCAAATGACACACCAGGCCCTAACAGCATTACTTCCTCAATATATAAGTTAGACATAAAAAACTGGGTAAACAGACTTTATCCTTTGTTAAACCACTCATTTCAATTGGCACGAGTATCCGACTCCCAGAAAGTCTCACTTTTGTTACCCAAATAGAAAAGGGTGATAGGGCTAACTAACCCCAGCAACTATCCTCTCATTGCCTTCCTCGACACAAAACACAAAGCATCTGCTACAATTTTGCTAGATGACCTCAAAAGCTGGGTCTTTGAGAAACACATTTTACCCTGCTACCAAAATGGCTTTTGCCCAAACTGTAGCACATTTATAAAAACATTTCCCTGCCTCATATGACCATAAATCTATCACCTTTATTGGCCTGGCATTATTTACATGCTTTGTGGACTATTATATATTGATAAGGCAGACCAAAGCTTTCTCTGGGCTAAACTGAGCGCCTGGGACATATCAATCTAATTGCTGAATGCAAATATGTCACTCAACACAGAAACTTGGGTGAGAGTTCGAATATGCCCTGGAAATAAAGTGACAAAGGACTCATACAGGGATTTGTGCTCGCACCACAGCTTTTTTCATTGTACACTGCTGACACAGCAACAACACTATGCACAGGAAGACCTTCATGCCAACCACAGGAACTCATAAAATACAATCTGCGGATGATCGAGGATTTCTGGACCCAATCAAGGTCGGGCTGCAGCACCCTCTAGAGGAATTGCATAACTATAGTCAAAGGAATAAATTAATAGCAAATTAATCTAGGTACAAGTAAACTAGATCATACACTTTTATACAACTACCTTGGCGTTTGGATATCTGATACTGGCTCTTGGATATACCAATTCATGCATGTAAAAAATAGAGCTTAACCTCTTACTTTTGCTATTTGTGGCGTTAACACAAAACCTGAAAACCCTTCAGCGTACGCCATCCTAAAAGTAATTAGAACAAATGTTTGCCAACACTAGCCTACGTGCAACATGTTCGTCCAGGTAAACTTGGTGTGCTGCTAGATGAGGTGCAATGCAAAGTTTTCAGGGCAGGCATCACAGACCTGGAGATAAACACCAAATGGCTGAAAATAACATCTAAACAAACCTGTAAATCTTGGTTAAAATCAAATCTAAAGTGAAGATATGCTATATTATGCACCTCATCTGATAAACCCACAAGAAAAATGTATCTACAGAGTGCAATGAAGGCCATCCACAACAATATCATCCGATGGGATTCCAACTGTTTCTAATCAAAGAGTATAGAGGACATTTAGACTCATACTCAAAAGAACCATATCATTGCAGCCTTTGCACATGCCATCAGAAGACAATAATTCATCTGTTATGTCACTGGCCAGGAACCTGAGAAGAGACAATCTTTCTAAAGCGAGGAATCCAGACATGTAAGGATGCGCTGGGTTATTGCCTAAAGATATAAGAGGTAACCCGCTTCGCAACATTTTTCTGTTTAGTTTTTATAAAATTATATGACCATATGTGATCACAGGACTGTTTTTAATCATTTTAACAGTTCAGTAAACATATTGTTCTTTTTTTATTATATCTTTTTTTTTTTAAGTTTCATAAATGATTATGTCTTACATCAATTTGAAAGAATTGAACATTAAACTTACTTACTGTGCTGTTAGAGTCTACCTAACACCCTGTGAGTCTCTAAACACCTCCTATGAGGTACTGGGGGCCTTTAGACGTGTACTCTTGTGGTGGATAAGGATTTAAAAGACTAAGGGCCTGATTTAGAGTTTGGCGGATGGATTACTCCGTCACAAACCTGAGGAATATACCTTCCGTCAATTTAGAAGTTCATTATATACAATGGCACTTGTAATACAACAAACGGGGTATCCGTCATGTTCATGAGGGAGTAACCCATCTGCTGACCTCTAAATCAGGCCCAGAGTCAGATGGTAGAACTTAGACACGAACACCCGTGCTCCATCTTGACCATTGACTATTTTTAGTGCTTTGTGCTTTTTGGTGTTATTTATACTTAAAATTTAAAAATTCATATGTCTGGTTCCCCTTATTGTATTTTTGTCATTTTGGTATCATTTTGTGTATTAAATATTACTCTATTTTTCTAATTCGGTTTCTTATTGTTTTGTATTTTGACTTTGTTACTCTTTGATACAGCACAACTACTTTATATATTTCCCAAATTCAGCATGTCTGCTTTCTGCTATAGCTAACATGTGTGCAGCTCAGGTTAGTTTAGTGACTTGAACAGGGTTGTGGTTATTCATTGAGGTGGGTATTCAACAACCACAAATAATAATCCAAAATTTTACAGCTTTCCCTGAACTAAATCAACAAACTGTAAGCTGGACCACCTGCATAACAAATAAAGAAATTTAAAAAAGAAGTACAATTGATCTTCAGTCTGAAAAAAACAGTCACACCAAAAATATGAAAACTGTATTCGCTCCCATTGCAGACCAGGACAATCTTCAAAAGAGCATGCCCCAAGTACAGAAGTCTAATGCTAAAACGTTTTGAACGAATACATTAAAAGTTCTGTGATAAAAGGGCATCACAAATCAGTCATAAAACAATTAAATCACACAAGCAAACTCCCATGCTCTCTGACTTCCCCTTCAAACTACAAAACAGATTGCTAAATCATATCTGGGTAAGCAGTGATTCACGTGTGATTGGACTTCATGTGATGATGTAACTACTGTTACCAGGAGTGACAGAGGAACTAGGCTGCCATGATGGTTATCACTGTGCTTATTTTGTTCATAAGGATTCACTGCTTAATTTCAGCCACTGGTTTCTGGTCCTCGGCACCAGTACTTAACTATCAATATTGGCTCAAATGACAGTCCACCACATGGCAGTATTATCTGTCTAATTTTGAGATAAGTACAACAAAATATTTTAATAATTCAGTATTCATTAAAAATTAATAATACCTGCCATACACCATTCGTATATGTTTGGGTGGCTTGTAATAGTCTGAATTTTCACATCTGTAAGAGGGTGGTGGTTAGTAGCTGTGCTGGTACTGTCGTTGGCATACGTTGTCCTGTTTTCAGTGATTTCAATGGTGTTTTTCAGTGTTTTAAAAACATGTTTAATTCAGTGTTTATTTACATGCCTAACCCCCAAAATAGGCAAAAACTGTATTTTTCTAGTGTTTACAAAACATGTTTTTTTGCATTTATTGTTATAAACCATATATTTAATTTAAAGGAGAAGGGATACAGGGGGTCACAACCCCCTCATGCGGCCTCTTTGTAATGGGCCTGGTGATAAGGATTCATGTTACGCTACCACTGTGGTGCCTTATGGAGTGCTATGATTCCATGCCCAAGTTCCCCAAGCCCCCTGACTCCTTTACGCCTGAGCTTGCAAGCATTCCCTGAACACGTAAACCAATGGCTTGCCTTGATCCCACTGCTACTAGGGTCTTGGAGTGTTTTCCATTGTGCAAGTTCAGACAAAACAAAACATTTGTTTCCTGTTAAGTGATTCCATCAGTTAGTTTACACCTCTCTTCCTGTAAGGTTAAAGCCAGTGTACTAACACGTGTTTCCCTCAGGAGTCTTGGAGAACCTTCCAGATTGCCACGTGTGCCACGTGCCACACATGATCCCGCTGTATCTATTGGACCCTAAACATGTTATATAAACCGCACCTGAGCCCCTTGTTTGGCCAACGCACCCTGCAGAGCCAGCTTCCTGCCTACCCACTCACCTGAAAAATTGACCGGACCTGGGAAGCACACATCTCTGCTGCAGTTCAAGCTCCTCCTGTCATTCCCTTGGCTCTAGCTCCCTCAACGCATTCTTCATTTCTGACTCTTGTTCAGCTATTCCAGTTCCTCAGCAACTTCCTGAACCAAGACCTTGAGACTTTCTTCGAAATTAGGAGAAGTTGAAGTACTAGGCTAAGTACTTGATATCATGTTAGTGCCCACTATCCTTTACTAGTAGTATTGCAGGCCGGAGTATCGGCGTCTTCAAGACCATAGACTTATCTTCAAGTTTCCTTATGGTGACTACCCTCCAGTTCACCTTGATAGTTCTTGCTCCGGACCCTTCCTGCAACCTTGGCCTTTGAACTGTGCTTATACAAGGACTAGATTCTGTGTGTTCTCTGATGTACAGTAGTGCCTACAGAACTATCCTCAGAGCTCTTGATTCAAGTGTTAACTCCGTACCGAGATCTATGTTTCGAGTGTTTCCTTGTGAATGCCAGTAACTCCAATCTGTATTTATAGTTATTCCTTGGGAGTGTATAGCTCCAATCTGTGGTTACGGTAATTCTGTTTCCTTGCTGTGTTTCTGAAAAAGACTTGCATTGGGTCTTTGCAAAATTAGAGGTCATGGTACTGTGCACATCTACCTAGCAGACTCAGTTGCCGACCTGAACCAGTATCGCAAGTCTCTTTTTTTTATTTTGTCCCAACCACCCATCTCCCCAAGGGCGTGCTTTGTTTAGGGAGAAACTATTCCTTGAACGGGCCAGGTCCTGCCGGGATAGGAGGTCCAGAGTCAATTCTAGTATTGTCTCAATGGTAGAAACCAGGTTAGTGCATGCCACAAGGTATGTAGTGCCTTGCGACTTGCAGTGTGTCCAAAGGACTTATGTCAGACTGTTTTAAGCATAGAGAGCCTATGAATTGCACTCTCACTCACCCTCACATCTGATTAACTTCTCTCACATCTCATTGTCTCTTCAACTTGTTCTGTCTGGACTCTGTCTGGTTTATAGGACTATTAATGGATTAAAAACGTAAGAGTGCTATATTCAAATGTTTTAATAAACAAATTCCTGGATACAATTGTGGTTCATTCAACTAAGCTTTACTGAATAAAATGACATTATAGGGGTGGTAAACTCTGCCAACAGCATAGTACCTTGTGAAACCATTAACATTTTGAATTACACCAGTTCAATTTCTAAAGCACCCACAACTTGATGGATCTAGCATGCTTGCAACCACTTTTTTGCAATCTTTGCCTGACTACATGAAGGTGGTGGTGCTGATATTGTGTGGACATTCATAGCTGCTACGTGTCCCTATGGCAAATGTCTCACATTAAGCCTGTCCTGACCTCTTTAGACATCAAATTGTGCTGTTAACACTATAACTATGGGCTCAAATCCCTAGCAGTAAAAACGCAGTATGGTAAAAAGCCAGAATTAGTTGAAAGTATTACACAAAACAATTGGACACCTAGCAGCTATGAATTCTGTAACCATGTGAAGTCTTGTGTCATGTTTTTATCACTATCCCATGTGCATGGTGATAGCACTTTTTTTTGCAGGTACCAGTCACTACACCTTGTATTAAATGTTTAGCAGGTGACCTACTATAAATATGGACTTGATAAAAAAGGGGGCTGCTCTATAAATGATTTTTACTCATTCTGTTTTCGTAGGTAAATGTGATAGTACATACTGGTCTAGATTCTTATGATCCAGCCATTTCACCAATCAGTGAAAGAATTAAACACTGCCAACAGAGCAAATGTGCTTTTAATATTCCCAGATTGTCAGTGAAGACAATTATTAGATGATACCTTAAACGTGCTTCTAACCCATGCACATTTAAATCAAGCACACACAACTGGAGAAAAGAGGAAGAAGAAACAATATTTTGGTGACATACTTTAACAACAAAGTTCAAGCAGAATAACCTTAGACCAGAATGTGTTCCTGCTATCTACCTGTTGTTACATTGTGTTGGCGTCTTCAGAAAGAAAAATAAATGACTTATTTTCTTTCTCTTTTCTGTCCTTGAATGGCATTTTAGTTTGTGGTTGTATAGGTGTTAATCAGTGTTTGCAGCATGTTTACACTGATGAAGGCTGTTTACTTTTCAGTGGGGATTTATCAGTTCTTATAGGTTTAAGCCTAAAACAGGATAGCTTACATTGGCAGCACTGGCAGGGTCAATGGGTGGTGAAAGATGCAGGGTCCGACTGAGAAGCGCCCTGGTACTTTTTTTTACAAACTAAGCACCACCCCATACTCTTCCTCAAAGTTATTGCACTATTGCTTGAAGCAAGGGCGTCAACTATATAATACAAAGTTAATTAACGAGTAGGGAGAACAGAGAGAAGGGGATAACAGTTCCAATAACCTCATTGTCACACACTAAGATGCAATTGTTACCAGGTCTTTTGTTTCATATACCCAATTTAGCCATACAGGACATGTGACCAAGGAGAGTAGCCTGCATAAATAACAGGGGGGTCTCGTTGAAAGTAGAAAGACTCTGTTCACAGTGTCAATCATCTAATTTATGTCTTAATCATACAGTTCTACCTGTAGTAAATGTCAACAGCTATTGTGATTCTTCCTATTGCCTCTTTTACTATGGTTTCCAAGGCAAACCTATCAAAACTCTTAACTATGTTTCCGCAGGAACGACATGCAAGATGAAGGTACCCAACCTCCCCTTTTCAGCAGTTGCGCCCAACAGTTGTCAAAGCAACAATGGTAACTAGGGGAAGAAGGGAAAGAATATGGGTAAACAAAACAATCGCCCCTTGAGGTCTCTTCTTAGACTTAAGGTCAGTCAATCAGGTGGTTCCTAAATGCAAAAATAAAGGTGTATTACGTATATGATACAATAAAGGAAAGAAAACAATAGAGTGTTAATGATTTGTGGCTTTCTCCCTACCTGAGTGAATCCCCTCTTTTATTCTGTAATGACTTAAGTTGTCTTTTAAAATATTCACTTTATCTTAGCTAAGGAGAAAGAACAAAAAAGCAATGAATTCTGAGCCCCAAAAGTAAGATGGCAATGAAATGTTTTCAGGCTGTGATATGGTACCCATCTAAATTAACTGGGAAACACTTTATGTGAACAAGGAAGCAAAAATCTTCAGCCACTAACTAGAAGAAAAATCTGGATATCCTTAACATCAGGAATTCTAACTAAAATCTACTGTTTTATCTTTTCCAGGAGCATTCCATGTAGGTGCCAAAACACGAGAAAAGGCAGATCCTCAGGGAAGATAGAACACTACAAAGATAAGTACTGCTTTTCGTTTAACAACTTATATACTTAAATGTAAACACCATTACCATTCTAATGGGCAGGTGAGCTGCAACAGGAGGGTGAGTCACATCATGAGGCAAGAGTCGTGCTGAAAAACACCACATGGCTCGCTCCGGAAGGAGGGAGGTGCCCGAGAAACAGGAACCACACCAAGAGGCAGGAGCCGCACCGAAGATACAGCCTGCTCGTGACAGAAGAATAAGGAGTCTGGGAAGCAGGAACCGCACCAGGAGGCAGGGGTCGCACTGAAGACACCGTCGGCTCGTGACAGGAGAACGAGGAGTCTTGAAAGCAGGAACCACACCAGGAGGCAGGGGCCACACCGAAGACACAACCAGCTTGTGACGGGAGAAGGAGGATGCCAGGACTGTAAAGGAAGGGAGCAGCCCCGGAAGAGCTGTTACAGGTAACCCGGAAGCGGAATACACCCTGAACACTAGAACGCAAAGCACTCTAGTGCGGGAGCAGAGGAGTCTTATACTCCTCCCCTGCCATACCCCACCCATTACACAAAGCAGGCTCGACAGTACACCCCCCACAATACCCCCTAGTGGTTTAGGTTTCCCAGGATAGCGTCTATGAAAGAGCCGTACCAAGCAAGGGGCATGTACGTGACTTGCTGGCTCCCAAGTACAATCCTCCACACCATATCCTTTCCAATGTATGAGGTATTGTAATCTTTGCCTTACTCTTTTAGAGTCAATTATATCTTTGACCTCATATTTAGGTTCATTGTTTGTAATTTCAGGTGTAGGTCTAGGAGGGACTTTTGTGCCGGCTATGACCGGCTTTAATAATGAAACATGGAAAACAGGATGTATTTTAAACGAAGGTGGAAGATCCAATTTCATAGCAAGTGGGTTAATAATTTTGCTTATCTTGTAAGGGCCAATAAAACGAGGTTTAAACTTACAAAAGCCTTTCATTGTAATATCTCTGGTGGATAAACATACCTCATCTCCTATTGCATATGTAGGTTCCACACGTCGATGAAGATCCTCATTTTCCTTATATACAGCTTTAGCTCTTTCTAGAGTTTCTGTGGCTGATTTCTGTATATTATGCAGGTGTTGTACAAATTCCAGAACAGCAGGAGTAAGGTTAGTAAGAGGAGGTGGTGAAAACATAAATCGGGGGTGAAACCCATAATTCCAAGAAAAAGGGGAATAATTAGTAGAGGAATGATAACTGTTGTTATAAGAAAACTCAGCCATCCAAATAAAGGAATCCCAATCTGATGTGGTATGCAAAAGTTGACATCGTAGGTACTGTTCTATGCACTAATTTACTCTCTCAGTCTGACCATCAGTTTGAGGATGGTGAATAGAAGAGTACCTGACATCAATCTGTAAACAAACACCTAGCCCCTTCCAAACGTTGGAGATGAATTGAGGTCCCCGGTCTGACACCACAACTGAGGGAAGGCTGTGTAACCTAACTATGTGTTGTACAAACAAGGAGACTAACTGCTTAGAAGTAGGAATTATCTTCAGAGGAATAAAATATGCCATCTTGGTTAACAGGTCTACGACCACCAAAAAAGTTGTATTTCCTTGCATAGTTTTAGGTAATTCAACAATGAAATCCATAGACACGGTATGCCATGGGCTGGGAGGAGTAGGTAAAAGGTGTAGCAATCCTACAGGGGCCTGATGAGAGGACTTCCCTTGAGCACACACATGGCATGTTTGGACATAATGCCTAGTGTCAGTTGCCATATTGGGCCACCAAAAGAGTCTATGTACCAGATATACTGTTTTTTTTATAACCTGGATGCCCAGAGAGGGGATGTGAATGACACCACTCTAGTGCTTGTTGTTGTAGCTGTTGTGTAGGTAATAACAAACCCCCTTGAATGTGCTACTTCTTCTACTTCTACGGATTGTTGCGCCTCTGCGACTGCCGTCAGATAGTCTTCCTCTGAACAAATGGTGCCTATAATACATTCCTTATCTATAATAGACGGGGGATCATATGTGGTTTCCTCAGGTTCAAATCTTAGACGAGACAAAGCATCAGCTTTCCCATTCCTTTCCCCAGTTTGATATTGTACTATAAAATCGAAGTCACTAAAATATTGTGCCCAACGTAGCTGTCTCATAGACAGGGCCCTGGTGGATTTTAGGAATTGTAAATTTTGGTGAACTGTGAGTACTGTAATCTTGTGAAGTGCTCCTAACAGATACTGACACCATTCTTCGAAGGCCTTCTTAATGACTAACAATTCTTTATCACCAACAGCATATTTTTGTTCGGTTGGAGTCAATTTGTGAGAATAGTATGCTACTGGATGAAGACTCCCTGTACATGGATCCGTTTGAGAAAGAATTCCTCCTACCTCTATCTGCGAAGCGTCTACTTCCACAACAAAAGGGCGAGAAGGATCAGGGTGTTTTAAAATGGAAGATTGTGTAAAGGCCTTCTTTAATTTATAGAAGGCTTCTTCTGCTGCAGGTGACCAAATAAACGGCATCCCCTTTTTAACAATTTGGTTATAGGGGAGGCCAATTCCAAGAAGCCATCAATAAAACGTCTATAAAATTTGGCAAAACCAAGGAAACTTTGTATGTCTCTCACATTTTTTGGTGCGTGCGAACGAGTGATGGCCTCCACCTTCTGGGGATCCATACTGATCCCTTGAGGTGACAAAATAAAAGCCAGAAAACATACTTGAGAGACGTGGAACTGACACTTGTCTAGCTTACAGTACAAATGATTGTCTCTGAGTCTTTCAAGCACACTCCTAACATGATACTCGTGCTCCTTAACTGAGGAGGAGTAGATCAGAATGCCATCAATATATGCGATTACATAGAGGTCTAACATGTCTTTTAACACTTTGTTTATAAAAAACTGAAAGGCAGACGGGGCGTTACACAGTTCCAATGGCATTACTAGATATTTGTAGAGACCAAACTTGGTACAAAATGCTGTCATCCATTCATCCCCTTCTTTGACTCTCACTACATGATAGGCGCCACACAAATCCAACTTATTGTAAATTGTGGCATTTTTTACTTGATCAAATAAAGAGGATATCAATGGCAAAGGATATCATTTTTTTATTGTTAAATTATTGAGAGCCCTGTAGTCTATGCAACACCTAAGACTCCCTTCTCGCTTTGGGATAAAAAAAAGGAGGCGATGAAGCAGGGGATCGAGAAGGCCGAATGAAACCAAAAAGGAACATTTCATCTAGGTATTCCGGTAAGTATATATTCTCTTTTTCTGTCAGAGCATAGATTCTACTATATGGTATTTGAGCTCCAGCCACCAAATCTAGCCTACAATCTTAGGGTCTATGTGTTTGTAAGGTAGTGGCTTCCTCCTTGTCAAAAACAGATTTCAAATCCTGATAACAAATAGGTAGTTCAGGAGTTATGGTATCTGAGACCACTGCTACAGTCCCTGAACATCTTTGTTTTATACCACAATAAGTAGTGCAGTCTTCAGATTCAAAAGACAACAACAAGGCCTTCCAATCAATGAAAGGATTGTGTTGCTACAACCAGGGAAGGGTTAAAATGGCAGGGAACTGAAGGGAGTGACTGAGATCAAAGGAAATGGTTTCTTGGATTACCAAAGTGATATCAACGGTGGCGTGTGTAACTGGGCCAGACTTGATGTTACTCCCTTCTATAGTTTTAACATCCTCCCAAGAAGACTTAGTGACAAGAGGAATATGTTTGTTTTTATCCCAAGATAAATCCATGAAATTACTGGTGGCCCCTGAGTCTAACATAATACAAACTTCATTCGTCTGTTGTCCCCACTTTAATTGTGCTGAAAGGAATAAAAAATGCGAAGAAGGAATAAGATCGTTTTGAACAGAATGTTGTGTGACAATTAACCCGGAACCACCCGAAATCTTTGTCTCAACAGACTTCGGGCTTAGCAGTTTTCTGGACTTTCTCTTCTGCTTGGTTTCAAAAGGCACTCTTCAAGAAAGTGTCCTTCTTTTCCGAAGTACAAACATATTTTCTTGTCACGCCTTCTCTGTCTTTCCTCAGCACTAAGGGGACCCCAAATGTTTCCTATTTGCATAGGTTCTGAATCTTCTACCACCAACTTAGCCTCTACCTTTTTCTCCTTGTATACAAAGGTACGCACTTCAGAACGCCCTTTCTCTCTTTTTCTTTCATTCAAACGATGATCTAATTTCACCACGAGATTAATGTAGGCATCACATGACTTGGGGGTCAACCACCTGGGCTAGCATATCCTTTAATTCATCTCTGAGGCCTCTATAAAATAAAGCACCACGTTTTTCTTTTGGCCAGCTGGCTTCCGCTACTAACCTATTGAAGTTGGATACATAAGTCATCAGATCCTTCGTACCCTGTTTCAGATTTATTAGGTCTGTATCTACAGACTGCATAAAGGAATGCGTGACATATAATTTTCTCAGCTCTTCCTGAAAGGCTGGGTAATTATATAATAAAGGATCATTTTGTTCTATCAAGAGTATTGACCAATTGGCTGCGGTCCCACCCAAATAAGAAAGCACAAATGCAACTTTAGCTTGTTCTGTGGGAAAACAAGAAGCCTTGCACATGAAATGGAGTTGACACTGACCAATAAAAGTGGTGAATTTATTAGGATCAACCAGGAATGTCTCTGGAGGGGCTAAAGGAACAGAAGGAGGAGTGGAAACATGAATTACCGGAAGTACAGAAGTGGAGGAAGAGGTTTGGGAGGAGAATTGTTCTCCTGCACTCTCCCCAATAGTCCTTGCCGCCGCACCAGGTCTCATACCCTGTTGTATAACATTATAAGGCTAAAGCTTGGGTTTCCTTTTGGAGATTTCCAATCATGTGGGCTAAGTCTGCAAGTGAAACCTGACCCTCTTCCATGTCGCTCGGGCGGTAAAAAGAAAAGTGGGCTTCGTGTTCTGTCAAAACTCTTACCTATGTTTCCACAGGAACGGGATGCAAGATGAAGGCACCCAACCGCCCCTTTTCACCAGTTGTGCCCAACGGTTGTCAAAGCAACAATGGTAACTAGGGGAAGAAGGGAAAGAATATGGGTAAACAAAACAATCACCTCTCGAGGTCTCTTCTTAGACTTAAGGTCAGTCAATCAGGTGGTTCCTAAATGCAAAAATAAAGGTGTATTAAGTATATGATACAATAAGGAAAAGAAAACAATAAAGTGTTAATGATTTTTGGGTTTCTACCTACCTGAGTGAATCCCCTCTTTTATTCTGTAATTACTTAATTTGTCTTGCAAAATATTCACTTTATCTTAGCTAAGGAGAAAGAACAAAAGAGCAATGAATTCTGAGCCTCAAAAGAAAGATGGCAATGAAATGTTTTCAGGGTGTGATATGGTACCCACCTAATTTAACTGGGAACCACTCTCTGTGAACAGGTAAGCAAAAATCTTCAGCCCCTAACTAAAAGAAAAATCTGGATTTCCTTAATGTCAGGAATTCTAACTAAAATCTACTGTTTTATCTTTTCCAGGAGCATTCCATGTAGGTGCCAAAACACGAGAAAAGGTAGATCCTCAGGGACGATAGAACACTACAAAGATAAGTACTGCTTTTCGTTTAACAACATATATACTTAAATGTAAACACCGTTACCATTCTAATGGGTAACTTTCTCTGCTATTCCTTTTTTTTTTTTAGCAGATGAACTGCAACAGGAGGGTGAGTCGCAACAGGAGGCAAGAGCCGTGCTGAAAAATGCCACCGGGCTCGCGCTGGAAGGATGGAGGCACCAAGATACAGGACCCACACCAAGAGGCAAGAGCCGCACCGAAGATACCGGCGGCTCGTAACAGGAGAACGTGGAGTTTGGGATGCTGGAATCGCACCACGAGGCAGAGATCACACTGAAGACACCACTGGCTCGTGACAGGAGAACGAGGACGCCAGGCCTGTAAAGGAATGGAGCAGCCCCGGAAGAGCTGTTACAGGTAACCCGGACACGAAATGCACCCTGAACACTAGAACGCGAAGCGCTCTAGTGCGGGCGCAGGGGAGTCTTATACCTCCCCCCTGCCGTGCCCCACCCATTACACATGGCAGGCTCAACAAAACCAAATGCAACTAAGCCCAAGGGGCCTAAAGTTACCTTTACAATTGTTAGCCAGGGTTTTTCTCTTTCAGCCCTCCACCTGCAAACCTCAATATACAGATTTTATTTTCATGCCGATTGCCCTATAGTTTGAACCAAATTGTAAATGATCTTATCCTGTAGCGCATGTTGGTGGAATAAGCCTCCTCCTCCAAGTGAACCATAACAATAGGTATTCACTGTTGTCCTAGAACTAACTTGCACAGGAAAGAATTCATCATCAAACATAGGTGTTTGGTGGTGTCACATCCCTATGATTATGCTGCTTATAAGAACCCTGGTACACTTCTAGTTATTCCTTGACAGAAGCCCCTATAGACAACACTCTGACCCCGCTGCTGAAGGTAGGCCAGGCCAAACTTCTCCCCTTGATCGCCTATGGCAGAGAGGCAATGAGGGGAAGAGACGCTAAGGATCTGGACAACACACAGGTCAAAGCTTACAGAACAATGTTCAGCCTACCGCCCTATACATCACCTGCTCAAATAAGGTTAGAGTTAGTTCAGTCTACTACAACAAGTCTTAGCCAGGTACGGCTCTTACATCATCTGCTGGCATAAGATAAGAAGCGCCACTACAAACACGCTAAATCATCTGCTGTGGCATGACAAGCAGCATAGGGAGCACTCCCAAGCTAGAAATTACCTTCAGCTGGCCCTGGAAACTACCCAACTTATGGGACTCTGGGACACGCAACTCGGTAATTTAACCTTCAAAAAAACTAGTCTGGAAGTCCATAAAACAAATTTCCTTGGTGGAGGACAAGGCTAGGTTTTCAAAGAGATCTCATGCCTGGATGACTTTGAACTCCTACAAATCACTCGCCGCACAAGCATTCTTCAACCAGGGATATCCTAAAGCCATAAAAATGAACTTTCTAAGGCACAGATTGGGGATTTTTCCGTGTGCTCAGCATCTTCCACCATGGTTGAGGACAACAGTACAAGATACGTGTAGGCTGTGTAACACCAAGCAAGGAGATATCTTACATCTAATCTGTTCATGCAAGGAACTGCATCAAGAACGGCGACAGCTCCTAAAAGCACCACTCAAGCAGAAAGGCACCTGCACCAGGAGAGAAGCAGTGCTAGCCTGCTTAAACCCGGAAAACACACAATTGAATTGCAGATTTGTAAAATTCCTTACACTGGCAGAAAAAAAAATGCCCAAAATAACGTAAGCTTGAAATATCAATCGTAATGCTTTGAAGCCGCAGGCCGACCTTAAGAGAACACGATATTGGTCAATGTACAAGCACGGCGGGAGAATAAAATCTGTGACTGTTGCACTCAGCGAACTAAGGTCATTTACTAATATCATTATCATTAATTCAGATTTTAGACGGAAAGGTATCTTTCCTACTTCTGGGAGAACCCAGCGAATCAAGGACATTTATTAATATCACCATTATCAATTTTGATTTTAGACTGTAAGGAACTTTCCCTATCTCTGGGTTTTAACTGGTTGTACTAGAAGATTGTCGTTTTATAATTCCAGTGCCTAAATAGGCAGCAATGGTGGATGAAATCACACTGAATGTTTGGTTAATTTTTTTTTATTCTTTTAAGTGTTAATATTGCAATGGTTTTAGTTAACTATGCAAAAATAAAGAAACTTGAAACTTGAAACTATAGACAACACTGGAAGCTAAAAGCTCCGCAGCCCATATATTCCTGCTCTTGGTTATCTGATCATACCCTGTCCAAACTTGAACACCCTCACTCTCAAAAAATCCTAATAGGAAACTAAAGTTAAGAGCTTGGCAGCCCTACAGCACAAATGTGACATTTTTGAATGCGTTCACAGATTCTGAATTGGTGACATTTGACACATGTGCTACGTTTCCTACTTTGCAAAATTTGAATGACACCAGTCACTATAATCTACCTGCTGATGATATATGTGTTAGACCAACAAATCTACTATCCACAGTGCAGGCTAACTATGTTGAAAGATGGAGAATGCCAAAGAAGAAAAATCCATGAAGAGTGAAACAAATTACTGACACTGAGGTGCCTTGCCAATATTCGCAAGGCGCTTGGACAGGTGCTAAGTCAAAACCGTGGCTTTATATGGGCCTATTGCCTTAATGCAGTATGTCAAGACAGCTAAACTAACATACCACCATGCTCTTGATGCTGATTTGCATACATACATACATACCCCTGACTGGTCTAAGAACATCCGGATCATGACCACACTATCAGACCAAGTTGAGTAACAGTGTCATGTTGCTGCAGTAAACAACATTTTTCTGTATCTCAAAAATGACATTTCTTCCACTGAATTTGCTCATCATAGCCTTGTTCACTATGTGCAGCAGACATGGGCCTACTTCACTTTTTTTTATTAATTGCGAATATGCATGTGCAGGGCGATTTATGTCATAGCATATGCACGTCAAGTATTTCAGTGTCACACTACACATATATTACTTCTGTTTCGTATAAATGTACTTAATACAATTTACTTTCCATTACGCATACAACTGATTTCGTGTTTCACTGTTTGCTGTCCAATACAATTTACTTTCCATTACGCATACAACTGATTTCGTGTTTCACTGTTTGTTGTCCAAATCAGGCATGAGGACATCTAGACCACAGGTGGGGTGGTGTTTTCCTTCGGGATCCCTTTATCCATGTTGAGATGATATTGGCTCTTCACATACTAGGGAGAGTATCTTACTCCAGGTCATTATGGACACTGTCTCCAGAACTTTCCACTTACTAAGCATAAATTGCAGGTGTGTTAGTCTTATTACTAGTCAAGTGAAAGTAAAACAAGACTAAAACACCCACAATGCATTAGACTATCTTCAAAGTGCCCAGGACTGGAAAACATGTCTGTAATGGCCTGAGGGAGATGTTCACCCTATCACAAACTTATAGTTGGCATACAAACTGCCCCATTTCTCATACCAGATGGTTCTTGTGTGTTGTTTCTTCAGTAACACAATGCAGAACAATAGATAAATGCTAGGCCCAAATGATGAAAGATGTCTAAATAACCACTCGCCTGGCCTTCACTTAGATGCAATGCAGAGGGAAATTATTTCATGATATACAAAAATGCTAGTCGCAAAAAAATGGTTGCAAATTGCTCTCCGACTCTTTGCAACAAGAACCAAAGTTGCTGCAGTGCATTGTGTAAGGGGACAACACAGCCCCGAGACATATCTACTAACATACAGTGCTGCTCCTGTCATCCCCTATGCTGGCGCTCAAAGAGGCAGTGTAACACCACGCACACATCTTTGTGCCATAGTGCATAAATGTGTTTGTGATGTCTAGCATAGGTTTTGTTCCAGAACAAATTACTATGCTTAGACTAACTTTAAAACTTTTTCCACACTATATGTGCTGCATTGTGCAGGACATATGCAATGTGGGAAAAGTTTGGCGAAATTTCTCAAACTTAACACATGAATTAAGGAGGTCTTATGTTTTTGGAGCAAAGCCCAGTCTACCATTGTAGTAGATAGGGCTTTATATCAAAAGCCATGGGTGTAGCATGGCCACACCCATATAACACTGATAGGATGCCTCTGGATGCCCGAGTGCAATTTAAGTTACAGTAAGCCTATTTCTAGTACAAATGTAGTTTTGCACTGGAAAGTAAAACACGTTCAGCCTGTTTACAATTACATCACGTTTTGTAACTTTGCACTGGCGCAAAAGTGCTGCTATATCATCCTGTTGGACTTGGCCCTTTTTGCAGGGCCATCCCTGAACTTTTTGCCTTCCTCCTGGTATTTTTTCTGACCTGGCGTTGACGGTTTTAGGACTCTGAGCACTTTATCACTGCTGTCCAGTGTTAAAGTGCATGTGCTCTCTATGCTAAACATGGTAAGATTGGTCTACATCTGTTTGGCATATTTAATTTACCTATCAGTCCGTTGTAAAGTGGTATCTCATATACCCAGGGCCAGCAAATAAATGCTACTGGTGGGCTTGCAGCGCTGCTTACGCCACCCACCAAAGTAGCCTTTCAAACCTGTTTCAGGACTCTGCCGTTGCAGGGCCTGCACGCGCAGTTTACTGCCGCTGTGACGTGGCACATAAAGTGGTTGCCACGTCTGTGACTCCCATTTACTACATATCAGTCACCCCTAAGGTAGGCCCTAGCTAGCCCTCTGGGCAGGGCACGCTGTAGGTAAAAGGTAGGACATGTGCCTTAACTGTGTGGCATGTCTTGGTAGCGACAAGCAGCCATTTTGGTTTCTCACTACTGTGAGGCTGCCCTCTCATAGGAATGCATTGGGGATTCCCTGATATGTGTTTCAGTGGTAATTCCTGACAGGAGAGGAGTAGCGTGATCATGTTTGAAATAGTAGTAATAAATGCTGCGTAATGGTGCTCGCAGATTTATTATCACTATTTTAGAAATGCCACTTTTAGACGTGGGCATTTCTGTGTGCTATGTGTCCTTGTGCCTGCCTGTTGTGCATTGCATGTCTGGCTCTGGAGTGACAGGGGCTGGGGAGGTGCAGTGGATCCAGAGGGGGTGGGTGAGTCAGCGCTAGGCTGAATAGGCCGATCTGCATTTGAAGTAGTGGGAGGAGTAGCACCTGGACCCTGAATAGGACTGTGCCTGCCTTCCACAATGCTGGCTCCGCCCCCCTGTGGTGTGTCTGGGGCCAGAGCCTACACTAACAATAGGGACTGTTGTGCACTTGTTGAGTGCCCCCCAGAACTGGTTTGGACTAGGTCCAAGGACCTGTGCCAGGGCAGAACAAAGACTGGCAGTGCTATAAATATTGGGGCTGTGACCCCATGTTTGGTGTGCTTGGAGAACTTTTTGGGTTACCTGTGATCCAGTGGGTTACTAGCAACAAGCATTCATACACTGAATACTCACCTGGGCCCATTCATTCATACTACGCTAGCAATTTCCGCTGGTGGGTCAGTTGTACTCTTTATCAATATCCCTGCTACCAATTACTTTTCTGATTGAAGAGTAATGACTTACCAATGGACCTTTTGATAATTGGGAAGTTTAAAATGAGTGACATTCGATATAATTCATAAAACCTGAAATAATCACTGAGTCAGAAAGTCTTAAAATGTTTATCTAAAGTTTTAGCAGAGTAAATTACAAAACCACATAATACTTAATCGTATATCAAGGAGGAAATATGCTATAAATTACTTATTAAGCATCAAATGACGGTCCCTCAGAAAAGATAAAATAGAGACAGCAGCACAACTAAAGATTTCGCTTATAGTTACCTAAGAGTGTGAGTACCAAACCCCTTGGCCAAGGAGTTGGAAAAGGGTCCTAGGAAGGATGAAGACCAAGACCTCCGGACCAGGTTCAAGACGGGACAGGTGACCTCTCTACAAACGACGCCTGCGTCGTTCCCCTCTCTGACACTTCGTTCCTCCTTGATTTCTTCCGTGTCTTCTTACTAATGGAATCCGCCGCCCCCACCTCAGGACCTCTCTGGACAGCGATTCAGTCTGCTCGGTTCTGCAATAGCATAGGTTCTCTGCTACCGCATCTGTTCATCTGTTCTCTCAGCTCCTGTGCGCCCTATTGCCAATGCTAACTAATTAGCTAATTCTATATCTATTATACCCTTCTACACCCAGGTACCTCCCATTAATGTTTCAAAACTATGGGCCCACTACTGATTGGACGGGGACAGGGGGTTGATCCTCACACCATGTCAATTTAGTTCAATTTCTTTAAGCCTATTGTTTTAAAATACCGCCCCTCACAATTAATACATTTGCTTTATTTCCCACTCGTCTCACGACAAAGTTTAATACAAAATGTACTAAAATGTTGCATTTGAGAGAACATCGCGGATGTAGTGGAGTTGGCCAACATGTCATGGCCTTGGATGTCGTCCAAGTTGACTTCATCGCTGTGTCTTAATTTTCTCCGCGCATGCGCACATCCCATAGTTCTCGAGCTGCCATTTCCGTTAACCCAGGCCCCAATTTACGAACTAATAGAAATCAAAGAAGAAACATATTAAAATCAAAAATAAATGTCTTCACTGTATACCCCTTATTTCTACTCTATTCCCATTTAATTATAAACTCTATCCCTCATTAGTAGCGTTAGAATACCACAGTGTTAATTGCAGCAAATGCGTAAGCTTTAGCACGTGAAAACATTAAGCAGCCATTTTAACACACACTGCGCAGAAGCAAAGTTTTCCCTCCAAGCAAAGAAAGACGTCATACCACGTGATATGGTTGACACATGCGCAATGAAGTTCCCGTGCTTTAGCGGCCATTTTGGATTAGACAAGCATTACTCATTAGTTTATACACATAGGCAAGCTTCACTTGGATACTGTGTTCATGTATGCATTTATTAGTAAAGACATTACAAAGTTTAATTAATTAATACTGTGAGAAGATTAGTTACAAGCAAGTCTCATTTTGAGTCCTTGCTCAATCACCTGCGGAAACCGAAGGACTGCTGGGCAAGGAGGAACTGCCTTGGGACCCAACTGCTGGCTCCTGGGGGTCCCTACGTGCTGGCCTGTCTGAGCCCAGCTCTACCATCAGGAACTGGGGACTTAGAGCCTTGTGAGCGCTTCATGTTTATTGCCGTGGTGCCAGAGGACGAGAGAAGCGCTTTGTGCCCTGCAGCATGGGCTGCGCCCCCCTCGGAGCCCCAGGTGGGGGCCCACACTCCCCCGAGGCATGAGGAGTGCCTCAGGGTTTTTTGCGCTCGAAGGCGCTGTGCAGCGAAGCCCGCTGCATTTCAGGATCCCCCTCGGAAGGAGTCCCGGCGTGGGGATTCCCCCGTGCTGCCTGGTGGTAGGATGGCCCACCGGAAGTCAGGCAGAGTCCGCACCAATCAGCAAGGTTGAGCCGGAGCCTACCCCGCGTTCGTGGGCGTCCAGGGCCCCAGAGAGAAAGTCAGGCGGTTGCGGCCTGGTTGGGGGCCGGCTGGAGTAAGTGCTGCCAGAGCAGAAGACAGGCAATCCTGTGCCTGGTCCAAGGCGGGGCTCCCGTAGTGCTGAGGAGAGCCCCGCATGCAGCCAAGAGCAAGACAGAGCCTCCCATGCTTGCCGGACCCCGTGGGAGAGGACCGGAGCCTCGCAGGACTCCGTGGGAGAGGACCGGAGCCTCGCAGGACTCCGTGGGAGAGGACCGGAGCCTTTCGGGCTCCCTGAGGCTGCACCCTTCCTGTTTGCTGATTGGCCCTGCGAAAGGAGAGAAGCCCCGGTGAGTGGGGCTTGAAAGGCACTGTTGGTGCCTGTCTTCATGTCCAGCTACGCCGCCATATTGCGGGTAGCTGCAACGAAAGGAGGGAAGCCCCGGCGAGTGGGACTTGCTAGGCACACTGTTGGTGCCGGTTTTCACAGCTGCGCCGCCAGATCGCGGGCAGCTGCAACGTGGGGGCACTCCAGCTTTGAATCAAGGGTGAGTTGCACCCCGCCCCTCCCCTGATTGCTTTGTGGATCTTTTTGGGGGCATTGGTTCGGCTGCGTCTGCAGCTAGCGGGCTAGTGGAAGTCCTGTGTCCACGGAAAGGGACACGCAGTTTAGGAAGCCCCTAACTTGTAACAAGGGCATTGCGGAGGAAGCCCAGGACGGGCCCCCGAGTATGAGACTAGCCAAGGTGCGCCCTAGGGTCAGTGAGACCTAATGCCATTAGGTGATGTGTGCAACTACTGGGTGAGCATGGTGTTACTGTGGTGCACTAGCACTAGGATGTTATGCCTCATGCCTCATGATTTATGCATAATGTGTTTATGCTACGTGCCTCTTGCCAGTAGTTACTGGTTGTTACTTTATTTTCACTACTTGTGTGTTCTAATGGTTATGACAGTGGCCCGATTGGCCCTGTAATGTATATAATCCCCTGTAAAGTGATACCTAGTGCCAGGTGGTACAGTGTATATATGTGATTACATTCTAATGTGTTTTATGAGTGATACAACAGCTATTTTTATAGAACCTTGTGTGGAGTTTCTTTTGTAGTGTGCCTAGTGTGTCGCTGCTGTGTGTGTGTGTTGCGCAAATGCTTTACACATTCCCTCTGTGATAAGCCTGGCTGCTCTACCAAAGTACCCAGGGGGTGAACAGGGGTTATCTCAGGTGTGTAACTCCTTTGCCCTGACTAGAGTGGTGGGTTCTGCCTGGCTTAGGCCCTTGACCTAGCCAACGAGAAATCCCATTTCTAACACATCCCTACTGGGTCAAGCTGACACACAATCAGCTTCTGATCCTTCATTAGTAATTTACTATCCAATACGTACTTCTTTGGTCGTAGATCCGGTATGTTTCGTGTTCTTTTACTTCAATAAGTATGTTACATTTTTTATGCATTATAAAACACGCCGCCAATTAATATTTGTTACTTTGGTTATAATCACTGTAACATAACAAAATTGATTGAAAAAGAAAAAACTTTCAATCCAAAATCACAATGGTAACTTCTTAGCCACCTTAAAATCCTCCTCTTCTTTCTCCCGCTTGCCTTCTGTTCCTGCTCAAGGTCTGTGTTGTATCACAGAATGTGATTAATGGCCGAAGACTGCTAGAGCTTCGGTTAAGCTTCCTTCTCAACAGTCAAGTTTTACCTCACAGCTGCCTGTCAGTGACTCCAAATGAACCCTGTCAAAGTGTGTGTTACTCACTCTGTCACAGCCATTAACTGTTCTGTGCCCTTGACTTCCCTGATCACTGTCCAAGTCTCTTTCACTCTCCCTCTAAACACAGGGAAGGGTCCTCAGAATAGAACTCTTTTGGGCGGTTCTTTGCTGAGAACTGAAACACATATTTGCTCAAACAGTAAGGCCGAGTATGTGAGTCATATTAGACTTTCAAATACTTAACCTAGCAATTCGCAATTATAATCAACTAGAATTGAAAACTAATTGGAAGCAGACTTCATTTCCTCTGTCAAGGGCAAATGAAAGTTATTAGTGTTGATTGCATTTTCAGATGAGATTCTGAAGGCGCGTATGGAGGACAGACTTTAGACACAAAAAAACTCCATCTCTTTTCCTAGTCATACTCATGCACACCACACACACACACACTCGTCTTGCATATAGTTTAATGCGTTAGCCATCTCAGACTTGTTTAACAAATCAGAACAGCTGCCTATTTTTTGACACAGAAACAACTAACTCGTTCTTCTAGGTACTATTGTAAGTGTGGGAAATAAAATGCTGCATTAACTACCCAGTAATCTTCCTTATTCCAAATCTATTCCTTCATTTTTCATAGTACTTTCCCAATGCGTTTATTCCCTCCAAGAGAGAGGCAACTGCCTTGTTACCACAGCAAAGAAAAGAAAATGTATTTCTTTAGCATTGCAAGGAAACCTATTTTTCTATGCTTCACCACTCTTTACTTCCCCTGGAATTCTAAGCCACACAAGCCATTGTAAAAGGACTTTGACAAAGAAAATTTGGAATAATTAGGATTAGCGGAAAGTAATCAATCTAGTACACCTGTGTCCATCTTCCTCATCACAATTCGTTATCTATAAAGATCTAAGACACATGCTAGCGCCTCACCATCGTCTTCCCAGACACAAAACAACCAGCAAAAAGTTAACATCCCATGACGTGCCTACAGAATGAACTAATGTAGAAGATATCCAAAAGTGTCAATCATTGAGCACCAGTTGAGTCCACCCAAGATCGTCGGAGAACAATATCAGAACAATGGTGTTCAAAGATGGATTAGATTACTCAATTGGCCCTTAAAATTTAGCACAAGCAAGAGGCACCCAGACTATGTCATGGAACAAAAATGTAACAAACACTGGTAAAATATCATCTTTGGATTAAGCAATGCCCGTGAAGGCAGCATGACAGAAAACACCATCGCCAGCCAGCTGCGCTGTGCTAAAAACAGGGCTTCGTTAAGTCTTACCCAAACCAGTATAACTTAAATACGACTTATTCTCACATCTACCCTTTAAAAATCTTTAAAAATATGACTCTAAATTAAACAAAAGTTATGATCTTTTGGAAAGGACAGAACAAGACATCATTGTTTGGCAAAGAGTACAGACTTAAGACCTGATTGAAGGTTTGGCAGATGGAGTACAGTCCATCAGGGTGGCAGAGGACATTATCTCCACCATCCTGATGCAATACCATCCACCAAATTTAGATATGATTGCTGGCCTAGCAATCATCTCTGTACATCCAAAGGATCCACAGACACAGGTTTCTTTCAATGTAGAAAAAGGTTTCGTGGCTGGCTGCCCAGGTGTTTGACGGCAGCCTCTTCACTAAATGATTTCAATTTTTTTGTTTTTTATATTCAAACTCCCAAAGTGGGTTCTAGTCAAAGTGTTGACGCCAGCAAAAAGACAGGCTCTTGTAGCCACCAGCCAGAGGCAACAGGACAATTTAGCTAATGATGTGCCATGCGATTAAACCCAACAACCCAACTATAACAGCTGATCGATCCAGGGCCAAAACCCACCAGTTGAGCTGGAGAGAAACTCAAGTGCCTGGCACTTCAGACAGAGGATGAATGAAGATGTGTTAATCAGAATCTGTACATGCCCTACTAAACAGGGAGAGGAAAGGCAATGCGGCCAAAGGTGGGATTCAGGGACTGTGCAACCCCTGAGGAATTAGCAGTGACACCTAACCCACCATGAGTCCTGTTATCATCAAAAGTATGTTTATTTAGGTTAATATGATAACAATTGAACATACATCTATTAGAATGAGTGAACAGTCTTTAAGCAGACTTAGGATGCTGCTGAGAGCTGGGCGTGAAACATTAAACCTCAGACAGTGAGTTAGAGACTTTAACTGTTACATGGATGAACCAATGATGCAAATGCAGAAACAATGAGAAACACACAGGCTTTAAAAAAAGATTATTTATTACACACTGATAAAACATGTCATATTTGTGTTGATGTACCAGAAATATTCCTGCTGATGTAACAGAGCATTGGTGTCACGGTTCTGTTAGAATGCCATTGTTTGAAATGCCGGTGAGGTTCTGCTGAGGCTGGTGAGGGGAAAGTCACAGTGTGGTGGGCTGAATAAAAGATCACTTAAAGGCTTCATGTGAGTGGTTCATCTTCATTTACAACAAAGCACTTAAAGACAACGGGAATCACCACATCTGAGACCAACACTGGCGCATTCAGGATAGTTAGGCTATAGTCTGTCCCACATATTGGGCCACACCTACTGACCAGACACTAATGAAGACAGAGACTACATGTCAGGATGCAAACTCAAGATCTCCACACAATTGCACATATCACTGGTGTGCTCTGGACCCACAAAGCCTCTACACCGGCCAAAGAGACCCATGTGCCAAATCACTGTTGACAGCAGGTAGAAATAAAGAACATTTCAAAATAGCGGACATTAAGACAGGAACTTTCACAAGACTCCATGACCCACTGGCAAACATATGAAACTTGAATGAATGTCAGCCCTCCTCAAGTAGAGGCATACCCAACAAAGAAGTGCACTACACCACCAGTCAAGGCTAAAACCAGCTCACCCACAAAAACTGTCTTAATACCCATTGCAACAGAAAGGGTGGACCGATCCTAGAGCAAAACAACTGAAGCCAATGAACCTCAAGTCAAACTCCCAAAGCCACCATGGGTATGATATTGTATTTAGAAGTCAAAGAAGTGAAATGCGTTACGAGGGAAAATACCTCGAAGCAGCCCTCACAATAAACCCCTAGACAGCAAGGCTTGAAGCAAGCAGAAGCCATGTCAAAGTGAAAACTATCACTAGGACAGCATGTGTAACTACCGCCTAATATGATGGAGCACCAGTTCATTGGACAGATGAAAAGCTGAATATGCCATGCTGGATTCAAACATGAGAAAAGTGGCAAGTGTTGAACACACTGAGTCAACTTGCCTGCGTACCAGTAGGATGTTAAGGCTACAATGGCTGCTCTGAAACGTTGCCTGCATTCCATAGAAAGCTGCTGAACAGAGCTACAGGAATGTAACCCATGGAACTCCAACCGCAAGTGAACAACCCATCTACCTGACACTAGCCTTGAAGGGTCAGTTGCTGACAACGACTACCAACCTTGGAGGGAAACACTTCCGCCTTTGACACATAAACTTCATGGAGAAATAGTGGAATGGTAGTACCCAGGCTCAGCAGGTACTTCCATTCTCCAATACCCTGACTGAGATGACCAAATCAATGGGTGAAATGAATAGATTAGGGACAACCTAAAGACCTAACAGAAGGTGAGTGGCGAAGGATAGGGCGAAACCCAAATAGGTAAATGCATTCCTTAAACTCAAACCTTCAAGCTGGGACACAGATACCTGAACTACAAGGTCTTAAGGGGCCAGCTGCAGAATGAAAACCAAAAGCAATGAATTGGAACTTAACCAGAAGGATGGGCAGGAGAAAAGACCTCTTCCACCCCCAGAAAACAAAAGCAAAAAGGGGTAACTCGACACTGGCAGCGAGAATTCGAACTTGCCAATCAACTAGCTGGTATACTTAAAGAATGAGACATTCCCAAAGGTCAAAAGCACAGGTGCCACTGGCACCACATGTCTTTTTACTCCCCCAAAGCCCACTTCGTCTCTACCATGGACACTACCATTGCAACATTGTTAAAGTGAAAATGTTCTGGGAGCCCTGCAGGAGCTTAGAATCTGAGAAAGGGGAGACCAGTAAGGAGCCCTGCTTGAATTGATAATCTTCCAAATGTCATTGAACCTGATATAACTGCTGCAAAATGTTTTCCTACATCACACTCCATGACCCAAAAGCACCAGCAACATCATTAAGTGCCTAAGAAACAAGAAGCAATCATGGGAACTTAATAAAATGGGGCTCGATAATCCAATTCATAAGCCAGGATGAACACAGAAGCCTGACATACACAGGGTAGTGCCGGTACCATCCCAATACCTGGAGTTCATGTACCAATATTAACCCCAGTATACTCCATTCTAGTCCCTACATTTAAAAAAAATAGGGTGGAAAACGCAGCATGTGCGCACTTGAACAGGGAAACTTCAAGGGTAGATGTATACAATAACTGCTTCCTCACATAGGAGGGATTAAGAAAATGTACCACAATGAAATCTCCACTGATATCCTTTCTTGAACCTGCCACCCAACCCACCCTCCAGTCCATTATAATACTATCAATACCCCTGGGATTGATGCAATTGCATCAAGAGGACGCTGGGAACGTAGTTTGTCTTTTAGTTTAGGGCTTGCACATTAAAATACTTATTATGTTTTTTCCTAGGTTTTCTAACAAACCTTGATGCGTGCCCTTGCCCCTGTGATGGGAGTTCTGGTCAGTTCATGCAGCACTTTTCACTTTTTTGACAATGTTATTTACGATATACAAAGAACTTTTTACTTCCGCTCAATAAACAACACAATGTTAGGGATTTTAAGTTGGCATTCAGTTTTCTCTTACAAATGCCAGATGATGAGACAAGCTTATATGTAGGCTCTTTTCTTAAAGTGGCAGTTCGGGCCCGGCGTACCATGCTTTCTGATTAAAATTGCCCTTGTTGAAATTATAGCGATTATACATGCCGCCATAGGTTGGTTTGTATTTTTGTGTGTAATGAATTGTGTTTATTCTTTATAATGTTTCCCGGTCAAGATTGCCCCATTGAAATTGTAGTGCTTTTATATGTCACTTTTGTGTGTGATGAATTGTGTTTCAGTCCATATTTTTTACTTTATATGTTTTTATGTGTTTTTAATGTGTTTTTTTAAATGGATATTTATCCGAATAAAGATGTTTTTGACTGACTGGCTGACAATAACTGCTTCAAACCAGACAAAGCAAAGTCACAGGACTATAAGTGAATCCTTTGTGCGACTCTGGTGCAGAGTGTAGGCATTTGTCTAAAGTGTGAATTAATGTCCAGCAGAAACACAAACTCTTACCTGCCTTCAAGTAGACTTAGCAATGAAGAGGCTTGTTGTGAGATGGAGACAGAAAAAAAACAAGGAATTGAAACAGGAAGTGGCCTCAGGATCCCATCCTCTTATACAAAAAAGTAGTTGCTTGTTTCCAGGATAAAAGTCACCGTAACATGTAACAAGCATTGGCAAATTCAGTATGTCTGGCCTTGGAATGTGTGCCATTTTTTTTAAGTTCTTTTGAATTCATTCAAAAGTTGAAAAGTAAATAAAGAATAAATCAATAACACAGTTGAAAGGTGGCAGACATATATGTCTGCAAAGTACAAACAAGTAAAAAGGCGCTCTCAGTTGCTCTAGCGGCTGTGCACATGTGATCAAGCGAAATTCCATCACTAATAGGGCAAGACAGCTAATGAATGGAGTGCACTGACCTGTTTCCAGTGCTGTATTTTTTTTATTATGGATTTTCATGAAAAAATGAATCTGGCCAGACAGTTAAAGCTGCCTCCTGGCCAGATCTAAAATTTGATGAATAAGATTGGTGAATGATACAGTTTAGAATAAATATATTTACATCACTGAAAGTGGTGTTCTTTTCAATGTACGCAGCCGGACACTTTTGCACACTAAAATAGTATATGCAGTTAACCATTTTTTGCCAAAATCTGTGTGGGACCTCCAGACTGCAGGGCTGAATCCTGTCAAGATTGACTCGACCACTACTCTTTATAAGGTTAATTAATCCAATACTTTAATTTAGTTAATAGTAACATCTATTATTTCCTGTGCTATGATTTGATCGAACTGCGGTGGGTAGGGCTACATGTTTTTAATATTTAAACACAATCTTCTAAATGATCTCTTTATTCTCTATTTGCACTGGCTATGAGACAATATTACAGTGCGAGAGTTAGCAGATACAAGAGTGTGACTATCAATAGTGCAGCAGGGGCGGTAACATCAGGGCTTATTAGATTGTGGGGCCCTCTGTACCTGAAATTGTTTTTACCACGTAGCCAGTGTCACGTTGTATTGAAGGACGGACACGGTATGTTTAATTAAATTCTTTATTCTGTATTGGACTTTCCGTCTCTCCTGCTCCTCGCACTTCCCACTTCTCCTTTGCTCCTCCTCTTCCTGCCTTTTTCACCCTTCCTTCCACCCGCCTCCCTCTTCTGTCCTCGGCTCGGCCTGCAGGGTCCTAGAGCAGCACTAAGGTACCATGCATGGCAACACTACATCTCCCCCTTTCTTAAAATGTTCAGTGTTCGCACCTGTTCACAGTTCTTCAATGAGCCAAGTGGGTCGTCGAATGGTTCTCTGTGGCCAGTGTGAAGGGTGCATTTCTCTTGACTCTTTTGGACTTGGCAAGGCCTCAAGTCATTCACGGTTGTTGGCTTCTCAACCTGAGTCGTCAGTGTCATGTTCTGACTCTTCCATCTGGGTGTTGACTGCTGGGTTGCACTTCTTGAAATGTGAAACATTTCGTGTGATTCTTTTGTCTTCAGATGCAGCAGTGACGATAGTCCCTTTACGGCTTGTTACATGTAGGGGTTGGTCACAGTATCAGCTGTCTGTTTTTGTCTTTTGTTCTCGTTGGGCTAGCACCCAGTCTCCTTTCTTGACATCAGAAGTTCTGGCATTCCGGAGAGCATCTGCATATTCTTTCATTTTTGTTTTCTTGATCTTGTCTATTTCTGCTAGTGCGGCGTGATCATATTGGTGAGAGCTTGGACTCAAAACGTTGTCCATGGCAGGTATTCTGGTGCGCGGTGTCCTTCCCAGCATCAGGGTAGCTGGGCATTTATTTGTTGTACTATGGGGCATGGTCCAATATGCTTGTAACACTTAGTTCAGGCCAAGTTGAACGTCTTGCCTGGTCAGTTCTGCTTGCTGTAGGGTCTTCTTTAGTGTGGCCATAAACCTCTCCGCCATCCCATTGGCTTGAGGCCCGATGGGGGTGAACTTCCGTCGTCTGAAGTTAAGGTGTCTTGCGAAGTCTGCAAAATCATGTCCATTGAATGGAGGGCCATTGTCAGTTTTCACTGCTTTGAGGATTCCCCACATGGTGAAGGTTTCATCCAGGACTGGTATGATGGTGGACACTCTTGTGGACGAAACTTGTTGCGCAATGGGGAATCTGGAGTACTCGTCAATTATGACGATGATGTACTTGCCAGATTTTAAAGGGCCAAAGAAGTCAATGGCTACCTGTTGTCTGGGAGATCAGACATCTGTAGCAGGGGGCGTGGTTCTTCTCAACCTACCAGTTGACAGTGAGGACAGTCCTGTAGCGTGACTTCAACCATTTGATTGAGTGAGGAGAACCAGACCCGTTCACGTGGGGCTTTATTGGTTGCCACTACGCCTCTGTGTCCTTCATGCGCCAAGTTGACAATGCCTCGTCGTAGTTGTTGTGGTATGACAATCCATTTGTCTCATAATAGTAATCGATTGTCACTGATTGTGAGTTCCTCTTTGACGTGTCGGAAGGATGCCAGGTCATGTGGATTAGCTCCTTTGTTGTTTGATGTTTCACCAAGTTTTCTCCAAGAGTTCGTTTGAATGCGATGCATTATGTTTTGAAGTATATCATCTTTGGGTGTAGCTTCTGTGATCGCTTCCAGTGGGACGGCCAGTGGTCTTGCTTGATCGATGACAAAGTGAATGTATTCTTCAGCCAGTGAGTGTCTCATTTGTGATGGGGTCCTGGGGTGGCTTGTCATGTAGTCAGCTGGATTTTCCACTTTCCCTGGCTTGTGAACAATGGTATATGTGTATTCTTGAAGGCGAATGCCCCAGCGCTCAATCCAAGGTGGCATTTTTGCTTGGGGATTTCCAAATATTGTTATGAAAGCTTGATGGCCCGTGATTAAGGTGAAGTTCTTCCCATAGATAAAAATGTGGAAGTGCTCACATGCCCAGACAACTGCCAGTCTTTCTTTCTCTGGATTTGAGTATTCTTTCTCGGTGTCCGTTAGGCTGCGGTTGACGTATGCAACGATGTGTCGTTGATCGCCTTCATCTTCATATTGGGCCAAGATGGTTCAGAGCCCTACCAGGCAGGCGTCTACAGGGATTTCAGTTTTCCTGCGAGGGTTAAGATATGCTTGGTTGATGGCAGAACCGACGCATGTCTTGATTTTGTTGAACGCCTGCTCGCATTTTGTTGACCATCGAAAAGCTTGACCTTGTTTCGTGAGTTCACGCAGGGGAAAGCTAATGGTGGTGAAATCCTTTATGTATCGGTTGCAATAGCTAGCCATGCCGAGAAAAGATCGTATGTCACTGGCGTCTTGTGGACAAGAGGTGTCAGCTAGGGCAGTCATCTTCTCAGGGTCAGGTCGCATTCCTGGCTGGAGAAAATGTGGCCATAGAATTTCAGCGTGGATTTGTGAAACTCACATTTGTCTCAATTGAGTGTGAGGTTGGCGTCTAGAAGAGTGTGGCACACTTGATCCAGAGCTTTGTCATGTTCCTTGAGGGTATCTACGAACACCAGGATGTCATCACTGTAGTTGAATGAGTTGGGAATGTAATGGATGACTCGCCTTATTGCTTCTTGGAATATTTCTGCGGCTGACGAAATGCCACAGTTGAGGTGTTTGTATCGGAAGAGGCCTTGAGTTGAGAATGAGGCGATATAGCTGGATTTCTCATGAAGTTCGAGCTGGTGGTAGCCTTTGCTTAAATCCAGTTTCGAAAAGACTTTCGCCCCATTTAGCCTGGTGATCATGTCACTAATGTGGGGCCCCAGATGTCGTTCTTGTTCCATGGCTGTATTTGGAGCTCTCATGTCCACGCAGAGGCGCACTTTGTTAGTTGACCCCCGTTTGGCTACTACCACCACCGGGGACACCCAAGGAGTTGGTCCAGTTGACCTCTCGATGATGTCGGCTTGCAATAGGTCTTGAAACTCTTTCTCATAGGCATGGTAGAGGTTCTTTATACATCCATATGTAAACGTGCGCAGCAGCCTTCTGCAGTTTAGGTTTTGGGTTAATTTTCCTGTATTCAGTAGCACATATGTAGTTGAGGGATGCTCCTGTGCTTAGTACAAATTTTGCTGGATGATTTCCCAATTGAATGTGTACCCTAGGATATTTCTTTAATTTGTCAGGGTCTGCTACCATTCACACATATTCATCACTGTCTTGAGAGATAGGGGTGAGACATGATGATTCTCTCGATGACGAGTGTCGAGATTGGTATGTGAGATGAGACCGTGTGCTAGATATTGACGAGCTAGTTGATCGTGCTTGCCTTTCACATACTGCTTTTGAATGGTGGCGAGGTCCAGAGTTGTTTTTGGTTTGTGCTAGTTCCTTGCAAGATGCTCTGCACACCAGTTCAAAGTGGTTTTCTTTCCCACAGCGGTGACATTGCTGCCCCAAGGCAGGGCAGGGGCCTCTGTGCGGGTATTCTTGACTGCAGCAATAGCATTGTAGTTGCTGTTGTCAGCTGCTCCCACTCCTGTTCGAGCTGCGGATCTGGCTTGTGGGTTTGGAGGTTCTTCTTTGGTCAGGCTTGGTTTCGCCTGAGACTGCAGTTGGAACCGTTGTTCGCGTTTGTCTGCTTCCATCTTCCTGGCATGTTTTTCAGCCTGGTCATTGATTCTTGTCAGCTCTTCAATGTCGTCCAGTGAGTAGTGTTTCTTCGTCAATCGACGGCATAGTGATTCTGACTGGCATCCCTCTATGATTCTTAGACGGAGGGCGTCTTACATGGTGAAGTTATCAAATTCGCAGTAACAGGCTAGGCGTATGAGGCATGTGATGAAGTCGCCCATCGGTTCATCCTTTTCCTGTGAGGCCAGATTGAAGGTGTAGTGTTAATTGTCTAGGTTACGTTTGTGGAGGAACTTTCTGTTTAGTGCATCTCTCACATCTTGATATGAAGTAGACATGGTGGGCGGCAGTTCTTTTATGACTTGACCAACGTCTTTCCCAATCAGGTTGCGCAGGGCAATGAGTTGCTGGTCGGGGTCGGTGACTCGAGACCCCTTCATGAAGTCTTCGAAGTCTTCTAACCAACCTTGCCATTGAGGACCCATACCGCTACCAGATGTGAGAACCAGAGGTTCTGGGGGGCGTAGGAAGCATAGGCCTAGCATCACTGGTCCTGGCTGCGCATTTTATGAGGTATCTGGGGATAGCGACGTAGCGTGGCATTGCAGGTCCGGCAGTAGGTGGTCGGGGAGTGGTCCGTTAGGCTATGGCTGTGGAGTGTGGAGGATAAGCTCCTTCCAGGGTTCAGCAGGATGTCATGTGGACGGAGTCTTGACATGTCTGGGCATAGGGTAGGCTGCAACTGTCCCCAGAAGTATGTCTAGGCTGCCAAAAGTGGTGGTGCCTGACTTAAATGTGGCCGCTGTGAGCAGTAACAGGGGTTCTGGCTGGGTTGCCTGACTTCAAGATGGCCGCCCAGGAGGACACATGTGCACGAGGCTGCAGGAGGGTAGTAAGTCTGGAGAAGCAGCAAGTAGCAGACTCACCCGGATGCTGCGGTGGGTCCGTGGCAGGCAGACTGGAGTGGATGCAGCGTGAGGCAGTCTCACCCAGAGGCAGCCGTGACCATGGCAGACAATGGGGGCAGGCTCACCCTGAGGCAGCAGTGACCGTGGCAGACAGCAGTGTGGCCAGTGCGGGGCGGGGCATTCACGCACTGCAGTGACGCATAGAGAGGCCAATGCAGGTGGTGCTCAGGAGAGGCTGTTTGTAGGCATGCATCAGCATAGGGTTGCGGCTGCTGGCTGGAGGCCTGGTGACTCGATGCAGGGCGGTAGAGACGTGCCGCGGCTGCTGGGATGAAAACACCGGCGGGTCACAGGGATCAACCACCTCGTCGACATTGGTTACGTTGTATTGAAGGATGGACACTGTATGTTTCATTAAATTCATTATTCTGTACTGGACTTTCTGTCGCTCCAGTTCCTCTCATTATCCTCTTCTCTCTTGCTCTTCCTCTTCGAGCCTTTTTCTCCCTTCCTTCTGCCTGCCTCCCTCTTCCGTCCTTGGCTTACCCTGCAGGGTCCTAGCACAGCGCTAAGGTACCATGCATGGCAACACTACAGCCAGAAAGAAGGGCCATGCTCCTTGCTTGATTTAGAACAAACATAGCCCTTGCAACACGAATGAGCTTTTATGTATTAGAATATGCCATTTCACAATTTTTTTTACTTCATTAAAATTTTATAGTGTTGTTCGCTTTTTATTACACGTATTATAAACACTGAGGGCCTATTTTATGGCATTTTTGGCATAGGGCAGTGCAGCAAGGCATCTTGCTGCACTGCCCTACCCCAAAGAGAAAGGGCAGGAATGCACCCTATTTAAGCAATATGGTACATTCCTGTCCTTTCTGCCTGCGCTGGCGCCGTTTCGGCAGCCTAGCGCCAATGTAGGCACCCCTGCACCCTGCTGCAAGGGTGCCTCAGTTGCAGGTAGGATTGTTTTTGTGTAGGACGTGGCATATTCCTGCACAAAAATAATCATAAGAGGCGTTTTCCTCTTTCTATGTGTGATGCAGAATGCAGCACACATGGAAAGAGGAAAACACAAGGAGAAATGAAGTTATTTCTCCTAGTTACTCCTCACCTCAGGAAGTGCACAGATTTGGCGCTTCCCCAGGTTTACATGTTTTTGTAAATGTGGGGCGGCATCACATTCCATGGGTGTTGCGTGGGAAAACCCACTGCAACGCCCATTGAACACAGTGGCGGCTCCTCCATTATGGTGGAGGAGCGTCACCCCACTGCTAATAGCCACCAGAGGCAAAAGTGAAAAATAAAATGATAACAAAACAATCTTATTTTCATTTAATTTTTCACTGAGCCAGAGTCAGCCAAGTATTAGGGCGGGGCCATCCTGATGGACAGCAGAAAGGAAGAGAAGTGGTGGGCACCATAAGTGTGCATGTGGGTTTGGCCGGCTGTCTTAGTACGGCCAAACCGACATACGCACTTAGCATTTCTCCAACCCGAGCTCTGTTGCAGAGCTGGGTGGAGAACAGATACAGCCTCACAGGCCCTGTCTGAGCGCCAAACCAGGCTGCTCAGACCAATCCTGGTGCTTCTTTCATGCTGGGAAATAGTATTCCCAGCATGAGAGCAGTGTCTGGATTGGCATCTGGGAGCCTGTGCAGTGTGCACCAGCCGTGGACTGCTGTCGGGAACTGGGACAAGAGCAGAGGAGCAAGGCAGCGGCCGGCAGAGGCAGATAAGTACTCTTTCATGTTTTTTTTATTATTTCGCTAGCGCTTTTTTTGTATTTCCTCACGCTGCCCCACCCCTTGGCATTGAGAGCATCTGCCACTAATGGAATGCCTCCCAGGCACAGAGTAAGGTGAGACAGCAATTTGCACTGCGTCACCTTATTCATGATTAATGAAGCTGCTCAAACCCACGCAGGGTGGCTTTGCGTGGCTTCGTAAACCTTTATGAGAGCCCTGCGTCCCGCATGTACCACTTTACTTGGTGCAAATGTGACGCAGGGCTCTCATAAGAAAGCCCCTAAGTTTATTTTGAATAATACATGTGTCAGAGCCTTCTAAGTTACAGGTGAGGTGTCAGGATCTGGGGTCTATGGGTTGAGATGACATGCAGATGAGTCAAGGCTGACAACTGCTTACACATGAGTACACACCGAGCAGCTCACCTGCGTTTGGCAATGACATGCCCTAGAGCATAGACCATTGTCAAAGCACATTATCTTCAAACACGAAAAGGCCAAAAGAAAGCTGACGATGTGTGCAATTGCTGAAATTATGCGTTTTGCCCAGCTCAGCAAAGAAACTAGGTAGATGCCAAGGTTATGGTTGTCAATGTACACGAATGAAGAGCAACTTGAATATTTTCTGAGCCACTGAGGTGCCCAATCGGTGGCAACAAATTATTCTAAATTACTAAAAGAATCAAACTAGGCATTTAAAATCTTAAACACTTAGGGGCTTATTTTCAAGCCCCTTTTGCCGCCGGTGCGTCACTATAAATATGGGAAAAAGTGATGCACCGGCAGCGCAAGGGGATTGTAAATATGCCCCTTAAAGCCTTAACCAGCAATTACATTAGGTGACATAATATATTTAAGAACAAGTTTTAAACAACTTGGTAACGTAATTTTGCGACACTGAAATATCTGAGCTTCAAACATTAACAATAAATGTGTTGCAATTGTCTTGTAAGTAATTAATGAGGGCTCAATAGTTAGTTTATATTTTGGAGTTCGGTATGGGTCAGAGACTATAAACTGTTTTCAAAGACCCCAAAGCAAACAGTGGACAGTATGGACCTCATCACCATGTTGCCTATAACTCTGCTCACATAGCCGCCATTACCAGAGGTACCAGTAGCTATGGGGAGGTAATGTAGTTTACTCCACTCCCTGAGGAGGATTGATGTTGATTTCAGAAACTTGTCGGCACTGTATTCCTGCAGGCATATTTGGATAGAGACAAAGGCTGAACAACAGATGGAAATTCAGTTTCAGAAATACTTGATTTGGTGCTTTCCATCTCGAAGAGATAGTAAACCTTGGTAATGCCATCCATGTAGTTTGGTAGATTTGGACGACCGTGAAATTTCATTGGGCAACCCTCGACACACAAAAGCACAGTCTGTCTTGTGCACATCAAGCCAAGCTTCCAGGAAACTGTTCTTCGTGCAAAAGGAGAACAAATTCACTCTCATTCCTTCTCCCTTCCAAGTGTTCCTGATCTCTTGAGTGGACTGTGAAATTACTGTGGATATTTCTCTCAACTATGAAGCCTTGCAATGAATATATTCCAGATGTTCCTTTACTACTGGAATATAGTCAACAAGTGACAATGTTGCATGAATAAAATAAATATATAAAATAATATTAAATTAGAGTTTTAGATCTCAAACTTTACACCAACCTGAAAGTCCCCAGCCTTCTATAATCATAAAATAACCCCATCTCTTAGGAAGGATGCTATTACTGATCCAAACAGAAAATCATGTTCTCCAGGATTTCCTTCATTGACTAGAAAGACACTAGCAATCAAAAGCTCTCAACAAGATTAACAATAGGTGGAAGCCCTTCAATCTTCTTCACATCAGCCATTAAGGTTTGAGACCCATTAAGCAAACTGTAATAATATTTGCAAATGTTAGAGTTGAGCAGATGTCTTCTTTTATGGATTGGATTGAATATCCTTATCCTCTCTGCAGTCTAAAGTAAAACATTATTGCAGAACACTTCCTGTATGTCCTTGAGAATGGATGGGTGTCAGGAGCACTTCAATCTAACCATGCTCAGGAAGGATCTCTCATGCATTAATGCTGTCAAATAAGGAATACAGTAAGTTCATTCACTGTGAAGACTGTGTATGCAGTTCTACCAAACAACTTCAAAGAATGTGTTTGACTAGCCACAATGTGTCACGAGCTAAGAATAATATTAACACCTAGCACCCACACTTCTGGCAGACATTTATGATCTAAATACCCACAGAAGAACTCCATTCTGTAGCCACTGGACCCAATCCCCAGCAACTTTCTCAGCAACATGTAATTTCCAGAAATAATCATTAGAGTATAGAGTAGTAGACGATTGGGTTTCGGTAAGAATCTTTGAGTGGTGGGTGTAACTTTAGCTACACACAATGTGAAGGGTCTTCCTCTTGTTTGCATGGGTGTATTGCCATGAAACCAAGGGAATGTCTTTGCCTGTGTGCCTGATTAGAGACATCCACTCACAGACAAAGAGTCTCTTGGGGAAAGCACAAACCTAGGATTATGGGGCACTTACTATGTTAGTGCACGTGCTAGGAAAATCACATTCTTTTGTGTAGTAATCGGGTGGATGGTCCCTCTCTGTGCTGGAGGCACCCAATCGTGGTGCCACCATTGCAAATCAGGTCCAAGTGCCCCATCTGTAATTAGACATCAATGCACTTTTCGTAACACATTTTTACATCAATTACCCGAGACAGGTTACTACAAGCATCTTCCACTGTGTGAAACAGTCCTATGAAATGACGGTAGAAACATACTCGTATTTGCACTTTGAAAAACTCTTAAATAAATATAATTGTGAATAATTTGCCACATGTTTATTAACATTTGGTAAGCTGTCCAAATGTGAAACCTCTATTAAATATTCCTGTGAAATTCTGCCTTGTGTTACAGTAAAAATAACTATTATTAGGGCGGTGACATTGATTAAACAGCCAAAGTGGTCAAAATAAGTTAAAAACTATAATGGGTTGTTTTAGAATAATGAAATCAACAATACGAGAAGAGAAAAGCTATGATTGATTCAGAGTGATCTGGTTCACCGTCTGATGGGGTTGTGAAAGACACAAACCTTCTCTACCCTTCTCTGATTACACGTTTCACGCTGTCCTATGTAATGTGTAAGGATCTCATTCAGTTATGCGTATTTTCTCTGTATTCTGGTATTTGTGGCCCAGCTTTTGACATCAGAAAAGCAAAACAATTGTAACAGAGAAAAATGTTGCTAACATATTGACTCCTAAGATGGGACTACTTGAGTTCTCAAATTTGAGACATGCTTTTTAAGGATTAATTTTTAAGATTCACTGTCTCTCATGCCACTTTACAACAAGAGGCCAGTGTTTTTCAATATTCTAAAAAGTAAAGTGATACCTGTTAAATCATCCTTGGCAATCAGCGGCTAGTTGTATCAGGACCAATTCAAATCAGAAAATTATTCGATTCTTCCATCACCAACTTCCTTGCATTGGGAAACATGAGTCAAGAAGTTTGAACCAAATCTTCTTCTTCTCTCTCACTATTCAACTAAGTTGGGCAAAGAAACAAATTCCAGCAATGCTTGTTCCGAGGGATACAATAACTTCCAAAAACTAACCACCTAGGCACTCATTGCAACTGGACCTGAAGTATAAATAAGGTGTTCCTGCACCCGGATTTACACATACCTCACATATAGGGAAATCTGAGGTGTGGATAAACTGTTGCATTACAGGTTGTACCCTGTTAGCTAGTGATAATATGAAAAATTGGAATTTACCGTGGGGAATTATGTAGCTACACCCAATTCCTATGATAATTATCAATTTTCTGTTTTTCCCCACATGCACATTTCACCAGGATTTAGCTGGTCAACCTTCCATGGAAAAACATTAGAAGCACCTTTATGTGGTTACGGGTCAATTTGGTATAAATAGACGTCAGAATGATGGCCTTTGTTCCCTATATGGTTGGCTTTTACTTCATAAACACTACAGTAGTATAATCTGCTCTCTTCTCACCAAACAACTCACTGACATACTGCAGAAAATAAGAAAAACCAAGCAGCCAAACTGACTTTACTAACTACCAATTTAATTTAGGCTATATCCAACTTCTTGTGTGGCCTTATAAATTGTTCTGGGACCTGAGACCAGTACATTTGAAGAAGCTGTACATCACTCTGCACTGACCAGGTTGTTCCTATCGATTAACATGAAGACTATCTCCCAACACATTACTCTACTCTGCTTTAGGAGAGGTGTTTATTTTTTGGAGGTCATAGCTGAAAAGTCATATTTTTCTTTCAAATTCTGCAGAACATGGGGGTAAGAAGGGTGGTACAAGATTCATTTTTGCTTGAGAAATTCTAGGGTCGCTCCAAGAACAAATCAGTATGTTAATCACATGGCACTGAGAATGACTTAAGGCCAGTGCAATTGTTTAAATACGGCCAGGGCTAAAGTAAATTTCGAAGTAAATAAAACCAATATGAGCAGAGCATTTTGAATCAGATCAGGGAAATTCAGCCTTTAGAAAGGCTTAGACATAGATCATTTCCATAATTAAGACAGGACCCAGTCAAAGCAATAATAGGTGCTGAACAGCCTTGAGCAGCAACACCTGGCAGAACGATATAGTACTAATGATATCACTGTTTCCAGGCCTCTAGAGGGTCGAAATCCGACCTGAAAATCATGCAAGATATCATGGTCATCCAGCTGCAATCTTGGTGGCTGGCGTCAGGGCAGAGTAGCGGGCGTGAAGATGACTACAGACTACACCAAAAACAAAAAATCATTTAAAAAAATAAGATCTTACATTAAGCCAGCCGCATTGGGCTCTTCTGCTCCTCTGCAGACAGACTCCCAGAATCCCCTGCAGCCAATCCTGATGCTGCTTTCATGCAGCATGAGAACAGCATCAGGATTGGTCTAAGCGCCCTCGATTTGCTCACCCAGTGAGACTGGGAGCCTTTGCCTGCTGTCTCCAAACAGGCAACGCAGCTCGGGTTGGAGACAGCTTCAGTCCGCATGTCGGTTTGGCCGTCCTGAGATGGGCGGCCAAACCCACATGCACACTGAAGGCAGTGCATACCACTCAACCTCAGTGCCTGTCATCCCCCTTGCCCTGCCCCCAAGACTCGGCAAACTTAGAAGAAAAAAGAATGATAATAAAATAGGTTAAGGGTGCTGGCGGGGGTGCAGGAAAAAGCAAGACCCCTTAATAGTTGACCAAAAGAGAACAATGTGCTTTAGTTACTGATGCATTCCCATGTTTCCCCAATTCTAAAAATCCTACCGCTGGCCCTGCCAATCTCTCCAATTACCACCCTATCTTGCTGCTGCTGTTCCCTATTGAAATTATGGAGAATAATATTAACAAACAACTATAACACTATTTAGAGACCAATCATAAACTGGACTCCTCATAATTAGGTTCTAGTGCAGCTAATAGCAGAGAAATCAGTCTTTTGGAAGTCACTGACGCAATCAGGACCAGCCTGGATGAAGGAAATTCCACTGTGTTTATACTTTTAGATCTTTCCGCAGCTCTTGGCATGGTTTTGACTGAAAGGCTTTATGGCATTGGTGTTCACTCACAGGCTCTAGCTTGACTTAGGGACTTCCTAAAGGATAGATCTTAAGCTGTATTATCCCCCCCTTTTAAATATGGGGCTGTCATCAACACACTGCGGTGTACCACAGGGATCTTCACTGAGTCCTACTCTCTTTAGCATCTATGTAGCCCCACTGGCGAAGGCTGTTAGGGACTTTGGTTTGGTGTCTCTGTCCTATGCTATTGATACCCAATTGGTGCCATCAATTCGACATAACTAGGGAGTGACTAGAGCCAGGTTCTCTGGCAGCATCCGTGCTGTGGCATTTTTGATGAAACAGAGTTGCCTTCAACAAAATGGAGAAAAATCAAAATTATATTATTTGGCAAAGCCACAAAGATATGGTACAATGATTGGTGGCCCAAAGAACTGGGCAATTCTTATCCTCCTCATCCAAAATAAGTTGTTAGGAATCTTGGCATCCTGCTGGACGACAAGCTTAGTATGGCAAATCAAGTTAAAGCAGTCAGCAATACGTGCTTTAGAATTTTTCCTATGCGCTGTATTTTCCTGGCTTCCTCTGAACTGTTAAAAGACCATCATACAGACTCTTCTAACCAGTCACCTTGATTATGATAAAGCTCTTTTGGTTGCAGCAAGTGGTCCAGAATATGACTGCCAGATTGGTTTGCCATCCTCTACCTGGCACTTCTGTATGTTGTTTTGAGGTCCCTTCTTTTGGCTACATGTTAGAAAGCATTTTAGTTTTAAGCTCCTATGCCACATCAATAGACTTTGTATGGTAAGGGCCCTGTATACTTCCATGCAAAGATTAGGTTTTACCAGACAGTTAGGAAACTTAGATCATCTGGCATGGCACTGACCAACCACCCTCCGCCGCAAATGGACACCCGATATGGAGGACACTCGCTTTCCTACCTTGCACCGCACCACTGGAACAAGCTGGCCTTATTTGTTCTTGTCACAGCTTTATCGTTTTTCAAAAGCTGTGACAAACTTGGATATTTTGGCTAAGGGCTTTCTCCTATGTCTGTTTGTAATATGCTTCTTGCTATATTAGGCTAAAGGACCAGAGTACTCCTTGTGGAGTGAGCTGTTCGCGCTCAATAAGTGCTTTTAACATAAAATAACATTTAAACAGCTTGAGGCAATACCAGAAGGTAGTGATTGATTTAGAATGCTTGTCAGCTTATGGACAATTAAATTGCTCACTTTCTGAAGTATCCTTATTCAATCCTTCAGCAGTTACAGTTACAAAGAAAAGTGAGATATGGGTCCCACTAACATTCCAGGTTGAACTTGAAAGCACTTTGGCCTACTTGCACTCTCTTTTAGATGTTACACTGTTGCTATATATCAAGCTACTTCTGAAGTTGCAGTCTATAATTATGTGTTGGGTTACGTTCCATTGTGAGGCTTAGGGCCTCATTTACTAGGTTTTGGCGCAGGGCAGCGCGACAAGAAATTTTGCTGTGCTGCCCTGCATCAAAAGAAAAGGTCAGGAATGCACTGTATCTATGAAGATATGGCGCATTCCTGGTGCAAGGGTACCTGCATTGCGGGTCTGACTGATTTTATGCGCATTTTCATCTAAAAAACGAGGAGAAGTGAAAACATTTCTCCTTGTTGCGCCTTCCTAACGCCACCTCTACTCGTACATCTGCAAATGCCTCAGATTCCATGGGTGTTGCGTAGGAACACCCACAGCAACACCTATGGAACGCCCCTTTCACGCAGTGTTCCAAGTGAAAGGAGCGCATATTTACGAGGCCACGTAAAGTGGCTTTGCGTGGCCTTGTAAATATGCTGCGGCACATTGTACCACCAGAGCATCAAAAAAGTGACGTTCTGGCAGTGCAAAAGTGCCGCAATGGGCCTTGTAAATGAGGCCCTTAATGTGGTTTGCTGGAAACAGAGGGATTTGCGCCAGAAATGCCAATTAAATTTGAATATGGACTTTCTCATGCCCCCTAATTTTAGCTAGATACCGCCTAAATCCGCCAATTTCATGGTTTTTGTGATAAAGGACTGTTCACTGGTAATTAGTCAAAGCACCAAAAATATAAGTGAGGTTACTCACAACAAATTGACTCATTACCAACGCATTGTTAATGGCAGGAGAAATATGTACCGAACCTCTGTATTTTAGTAGAAAATTCATCACCTATCCCTGTCACTCCCTGACACTTTCATTTTTCAAATCTCATTTAACTCTGATATGTTCCCTCATCACTGTATTCTGAGCTTTGGCTTAGTAAGACCTTTTCACATAAATTTTGCAGTGCATTTTCACTTGACTTCCCCTAGTATACACAAAGTCTATTCACTTCAAATCCTCCAATAAGAATCATTTTCAAATGTAAAGAATTTGGCAACCCCTACTTCTTTTATATATTTGTGTTCTTTTTTAAATCTGGACTTTTGTTGCTTTCATTTCTTTCATCTTCTAAGTGCAACGTTGATCTTTGATGTGTAGTCTACTTTTCTCGAGTCTGATAATATTAATAGTTTAATATCTGTATATATATCTACAATAAAGTGCTGTAGTATATAAATGATTCATGTTATTGCCACCTATAGATTTATCCACTATTTAAACTCTCACCTTACACTAGCACATTCTTAAAACTTCGATAGAAGTTGTCTTTCCTGAGGTCCAGGGTCTTTGCACTAGTACATACCTAGTTTCAAACATGCTGTTTAATGTTTCCTTTATCTAAATTGTTTCCCTAACTAACAAGCATTGGCAATGCCAATAGGTCTGGCTTTAAAGGAATGTTGTATGGTAATGTGAAACATTACAAGCAAAGTGCATGGGAATAGATATGTATTTTTGTGGAAGCAAAGAACTGTAGAATAATATTGATGATGGTTAAAAGGTCAGGTGATGGTTGCACTGTCAAAACAGCCCTATAAATCCATGTAGGCTAATGACTGGGGTCAGAAATTGGGCTACTGGTTGACTGGGGTGTGAGCCCTGGTCAAGCACAATCCTAGTCAGGATAAGGCACAAGAAACCCCCAAATTAACCTGAGCTCAACCCCCTGGTAGCTTGGCACAGAGCAGTCAGGCTTAGCTTAGAGGCAATGTGTAAAGTATTTGTGCAACACTTAAAACAGTAAAACAGTGAAAACAACACACAAAAAGATCCCACACAGGTTAGAAAAATAGAGCTTAATTCAATAAATAAAACAAGACCAAAATGACAAATATAAAATCAGTAGAACTGGAGTTATGAATTTTTAAAGAATAAACTGCAATAGAATGCCTAAAAGCATAAGGCACCAACTGTGGCCATTTGGTCTTGCTCAACCAGATCATAGTCAAACGTTCACACCAACCATGATTGAGTGCGGGTCCGATACAGCCCCAGATTAGTCCTGTTGAAGTTTTACCTTTTCAAGTTTGTGCCAAGAGTCCAGTTTGCTATGGAGAGGGCAGCAGGGAGCAAGGAGAGCATTGCTGGCGATGTACGGCGGGCGCAAGGAGCAAGCCAGACATTACGCACAGGCAGGCTGGAGCCTCACGCTGGCAGTCCTCCGTTACAATCGATGCTTGCTGTGTGAAGAGACGGGCTGGTAGTGACATTCGCTGATTTTCGGTGTGTGCGGCTTGGTTCTACTGCAAACGGGCCCATTCGCATTCACAAATAGACCAAAGGTTCATTTCAACAGCCAGAGAGCAACACCAAGGGTTCAGACCTGAGAGGCACCATGTGGGGGTCAGGAACTTACTGAGGGTGGATTCAGGAGCTGTTGGAGAGCCTGTTTTGTCCCTGAGGCTCAGATCAGGATGCCATCAGACAAGCCCTTGGAGTCACTCTGGGGTCCTGGGTTCAAGATGTGTTGCAGGTCCAGTTTTTCCTCCCCAGGCAAGTGGGCAGCAAGCAGCAGGTCAGCACAGCAGGGCAGTAGCTCCTTCAGTGTAGCAGTCCAGCAGATTCGCAGTCCTTTCAGCAGCTCAGCAGTCCTTCTTCCTGGCAGTGTATCCACAGGTCTAGAAGTGTACTGAAGAGTTGGTGTCTGAGGTCCTTCTTTTATACAATGATGCCCTGGTTTTGGAAGGTGGGAGAAGCTTCTAGACAGTGCCTTTGAAGTGCATGGAATTCCCTACCTCCCCTGCAGTGCAGGGTCATTAGATCCTTTGAGTGGAGGCAGGACACAGCCTATTTAAGTGTAAGTGGGGCTGCCCCAGCTCCTCGCTCTTATCCTGCCAGTGATGGCCTATTCATTCACACCTAAGCTTCCCATTGTGTGTGGCTGTCTAGGAGGAATACACAAAGCCCAACTGCAAACTACACCCTGTCATGTACATGCCCAATGTTTTAAATACACTGCACCCTGCCCTTGCAGCTGTCCAGGGCCTACATTAGGGGTGAATTATATGTAATAAAAAGCAAGGTTTGGGGCTGGCAAAAGCTTTATTGTGGCAGGTCGAAATGGCAGTTTAAAACTGTACACATTAACTCTGCAATGGCAGGACTGGGACATGTTTAAAGGGCTACTTAAATGGGTGGCACAATCAGTGCTGCAGGCCCATAAGTAGCATTTATTTGACAGGCCCTGGGCACATGCAGTGCACTTTATTAGGGACTTATGAGTAAATTAAATATGCCAGTTAGCACTGGTTGTAAGTGGTAAAGTGCTCAGAGTCCTAAAGCTTATAAAAATAGGTCGGGCAAAATGGAGGAGGAGAAGTTTGAGTGAAGACCACTTTAAGGCTGACAGGTCAAACAACTGAAACAGATAATGGCAGCCAGGGCATCTCTGACTGCAACACTTGAAGAAATTGTAAGTTAATCAGAATTAAGTTGCCCACCTCAAAAATGACTAGCTACCAATTGATCATACATAAATGACTTTTAGAACATAAGAGGCAACAACTATCCTCAGTGTCACAGGCAACAACTTAAGCACAGTACTAAAAGAAGCACATTGAATCAGTCATTATTTGTAATTTCGCTCTCTTTTATTCCATTCTTTTTCAGCAAATGCAGCCAACGCGTTTTGCCTAAACATAGGCTTCCTTGGGACGAAATCTTATGAATAATGGTATATTCTCTTTGTCTGCCACTTGATGTTTTCACTAATCTGGCCATCAATTGTTATGTTACTAAATCCTATGTCCAATATCGAACTCAATAGCACTGCTATACTTATTAGGAGTCAACAGGTTTGACAGTTTTTCAAATTCGGAGAGTGTCCACGGAATGCTGTGTTCGGCAACGAAAGACTTCTGGACAGCAGCCTCTCATGGCTAGTGGAAATTTAAAGGCTTTAAAAGTGTTCTCTATAAAACCATTCAGAAAATTAATATGAATTTCTAAAATGTGTTTTGGGATAGTATGCAAGGTGATAAAAATGTATAAGTAACTGCAAATTTCACTGGAGAGGTGAGAAAGTTAATAGCATTACATTGGCTCAGCCCATTCAATCCTATTTCTGCCTTTTGTCCTTAAACATTCTGGCATGGCGTGACACCTTTAAGGCCCTATTAGACGAATCATCATGCCCTAATAGTACAAATGGTTTTACAGCATTCAGGTGAAAAATGCTTACACGTACTGATTAAAAAGTACATGAAGTGGTGTGACAGGATAGAATGGTGTTGGAACTGGCTCGTTCTGGTTGGCTGAGGCGAGGTCCTGGCCAGGTAGAACTTACCACTTCTATCAGGGTCACCCTTGGGCAGCCTGAAACTGAGCAGTCAGGCTTACCACAGAGGCACTTTGTAAAGCATTGGCACAGCACTGTCACACAATAAATACACTGAGCGTCACAACAGAGACGTCACACGTGGTGTATGGAAATAAAGTTTGTATTCAACGCACACATTAATTAACCCCTTTACTGCCAGGCCTTTCCCCCTCTGTGCTAAGCCTTTTTTGGCTATTTGGGGTAGTTCGCGCTTAGGCCCCCATACCTTTTTTTTCCACATAAGGTATCCTTGCCGAATTTTTGTCCTTTTTTCCAACAACCTGGGGACTCTAAAGGTACCCAGGGTTTGACCGAGAAATTAGCCAAAATGCAGCTAAATTTGGGATATTTGGGGAAAAATGGAAAAGTAAGTGCTGCAGAAGAAAGCATCTGGTTTTCCCTGCAAATGGTATTAACAAAGAGTGTTTGGTGCTGAAATCACCATTGACGCAGCTTTCTGGAACAGGTAGATTTTTGTCAGAAAACAACATTTTTCCATGCAATTTTGGCACTTTACTGGGACATAGCCTATTTTTCCAATTTTCTGTGCTTTCAACCACCTTCCAGTTAGTGGGAGGCATGGGTGTGAAACCAATGGTGGATCCTGGAAAGCTATAGATTTCTGAAAAGTTAACAAAATTCTCAATTTAGCAAGGGATCATTTGTGTAGATTCTTCAAGGTTTTCTTATAGAAAGTCACAGTTGAAATAAAAACATATTGAAATTGGGTTGAAAAAACCAGCCATTTGTGCCTATATTTTTACCTGTAACTTCTAAGTATGACAGATTTTTTTAAGCAATATACTGTTAAATCTGTTTGACCCCTTTGGTTGCAGGGATATATATGTCTTTTAGGTCCACCTAGAACCCGAGGTACCCAGAGCCAATAACTGAGCTGAACCATGCAATGGTTTTTCATTGTGTAACGGGTATACAGCAATTCATTTGGTGAAATATAAAGATGAAAAATAGGTATAAAGAACACCTGTGTATATCTAGAATGGGGAAAAGATATGGAGTTGAGGAGCAGTGGTTATTTGCACATCTCTGAATTTGTGGGTACCCATACTAGCATGTGAATTAGAGGGCATTTTTCAAAAGGATTTCTTCTTTACACACTGTCTTACATTTGGAAGGCACAAATACAGAGAAAGACAATTGATAATACCACGTAATCTACTATTTTGTGTTTCCCAAAGTCTACCAATAAAAATGGTATCTCACTTGTGAGGGTAGGCCTAGTGCCCACAACAGGAAATGGCCCAAAACACAACGTGGACACATCACATATTTCCACTGAAAACAGACTCTTTATTTTGCAATGTGCCTAGCTGTGGATTTTTGGCCCGAGCTCAGCCGACACCTAGGGAAACCTAGAAAACCTATAATTTATTTTAAATGAGACATCCTTGGAAATCCAGGATGGGGTGACTTGTGTGGGTCTCACCAAGATGTGTTACCCAGAACCTCTTGCAAACCTCAAAATCTGTCTAAATAAATACATTTTCGTCATATTTCTATGATGGAAAGTTCTGGAATCTGTGGAGAGCCACAAACTTCCTTCCACGCAGCATACCCTGAGTCTCTCAATAAAAATGGTACCTCACTTGTTTGGGTAGGCCTAATCCACATGACAGGAAATGGCCAAAAATGCAACGTGGACACATCACATTTTTCCACTGAAAACTGACACTTTTTTGCAATATGCCTATCTGTGGATTTTGGGCCCTAGCTCAGCCGGCACCTAGGGAAACTTGCCATTCCTGTACATTTTCAAAAACTTGACACCTAGGAAAATCCAGGATGGGGTGACTTTTATGGCTCTCACCAGGTTCTGCTACCTAGAATCCTTGCAAACCTCAAAATGTGTCCCAAAAAACATTTTCCTCACATTTCTGTGATGGAAAGTTCTGGAATCTGAAGGGAGCCACAAACTTCCTCCCACCCAGAATTTCCTTATGTCTCCCGAAAAAATGGCACCTCATTTTTGTGGGTAGGCCTAGTGCTGTGACAGGAAACGGCCCAAAAGGCAACATGGGCCCATCACATTTTTCCACTCAAAACTGACCCTTTTTTTCAAAGTGGGTAGCTGTAGATTTTGGGCCCTAGCTCAGCCGGCATCTAGGGAAACCTAGCAAACCTGTACATGTTTTAAAACTAGACACCTAGGGAAAGCCAGGATAGGCTGACTTGCGTGGCTCTCTCCAAGTTTTTTTTACCCAGAATCGCATGCAAACCTCAACATGTGATGCCCCGAAACTGGTCCCAGGATGCTTGTTTCCGGTCCAGGGAGGACCTGGCTCAGCAATTAGGTCTGGACTGTTCCCATGAGGCACAGGGTCAAGACTGATTTGCATATGGCTGGGTCTAAACTGGGGTGGCATGGTGAGCAAAAGAACAATGGATTTAACCCAGATCTATTGACTGGGGGAGAATGTTTGATTTGCTCTGCATTCCATCCATCATCTGTGTGTCTTTTGCTTTCTCGTCCTAAGTGTGCCGGGTATGCCCAGACGTGGTTCCCGGGCTCACTGTGCCACTGGATTCAAGCTAGCCTGGCTGATGAGGGGTGATGCCCCGAAACCGGTCCCAGGATGCTCGTTTCCAGTCCAGGGAGGACCTGGCTCAGCAGTTCGGTCTGGACTGTTCCCATGAGGCACAGGGTCAAGACTGATTAGCATATGGCTGGGTCTAAACTGGGGTGGCATGGTGAGCAAAAGAACAATGGATTTAACCCAGATCTATTGACTGGGGGAGAATGTTTGATTTGCTCTGCATTCAGTCCATCATCTGTGTGTCTTTCACTTTCCAGAAGTGGCATTTCTAAGCTATTAATTAAAAATCCCTCTTTAACACAGGAGAGGGTTTGTCATTGTGAATCCAATGATATGAAACATTATGAGGCTGCTCCACTGTAAGCCACTATTGCAGCTTGAAGTAATTTCAACCATTACCCCATGCTATCCTATGGCAAGAGTAAACCTCATAGGTAGTGGAAACACACATGGGTATTCTTCACTACCTGGACAGGGAACACACATGTGTACCTGCCCTGCTTTTCACCTACCACTTGCTTCACCACTTAAGACTTACCCATGGGTGCTGTAGTGGTAGTGAAAAGTTCCCTCAGGATTGGCCAGTGGTTTAGAAAGGCCAACCTGAGCATAAGTGCAATTGTGCACAAACAGGCCTGCGATGGCAGACTTTGGCACATTTATAAGCATCATGCATGCAAGCGCGCACACACACGCCTGCAATGGCTGGCTTTTTTTTTTGTTTTGCAGATTTATATAGCGCGAACTCGACTCAAAGGTATTGGAGCACTTTACATTAGCACCAGTTCCTTTACACAAGGACACATTCATTTTTTGGTAGGCCCGGCGAGATTAAGTGATTGGCCCAGAATCACAGGATGCAGGCTCAAACCTGGTTCCCCAGCTCCAAAGTTGGCATCATGCATGCAAGTATGCACACACAGGCCTGCGATGGCAGGCTTGAGACATGTTTAAATACATCAGGTAAGCACCACTTCCTAAAATGTGTAGGAAGGGCGCTTGCACTTTCACACTGCATTTACAGTGGGAAATTGCCCAGGGCCATAAGGTCGCAAAATGAGATTCCGCCAAACCCATGAGCATAAAGCAATAGGTTTAGGGAAACACTACCTCAAGCAAGTCAGGTCTAACAAACAGGATTATGATTTACAAACGGATGATCCTTCGTTTTGTAGCATTTCTTGCAGCTTTACAGTACAGCATTACAGTACATTGTACTGACTATTTATTTATTGGTAATGTTTAATACTCTGAGTTTAAATCTTTCTCATTACACTCCTTACTAAATGGCTGTGCCCTCAAACAGAAGAGATGCGACAAATTCCACCCTTTTAATTATAAAATAAATTTTCAATAAACCTAAAACATTTACAAAAGGAAGCTAAGGCAAAGCAAATAGGTCTGCCATGTTGCTGGGGGATTGGTTTTGTAATAGTTGGGTGACCCTGTATGCGTTGCCCAGCTGTCCAAGAAACAAAATTGAACAAACTACATTAGCAAAGTTAGCTGTACTATCAAAAACAGTAACATGAAAAGGAGTCAGAAGTTTCCATTGTAAGTGCTGAACTTGAAAGGCAGACACACCAAGGTATTTTTGACAAAGGCCAGTATATAAACATGCTAGTCTTTGTGAACAAAAAGTAATCAATCCAAGAGCATGATTTCATGACAGCAAAGCAAAACAAATGAGCATGTAAGAGCAATTAGTAAAGCGCACTGTGACATCATGACAGTCAAAGCATTGAAACCGCAAGCACTTTTTAAAGAAAACAGCCATAAATCAGCAATTAAAATGGCATCATGTCAGCAAAGTAAATGCACTGAAGAACACACACTCTTAATTATAAACTACAAGTCATGTTGCATCTGCAGTCGAACAAAAGGACTACTTGATCCCCATCAACAAAACGCAATGGGAACACAAATGGGACAATGTACACATCTTCAAAATGTCATGGGCTTGATGGACAGCTTTTTCAAGCAATGGTAAAGAATGCAAGCATTGGCAGGGAAGATGTGTCTGACTAATGTGCAGTCACAGCTGCTGATTATATGTGTGGCATGCACCAATGATGTTTTCATTATTATTCTGGCCAGTCCTAAACTACTGTAAATTAGGGCTTATTGATGGCTGAAATATAAATTTGGTTGCGATGTCGGAGTGAAAGGAGCTGTTGTACTGAACTGTTGAAAGCTGCACTGACAATGATACTGGTATTTCCAGGGGTTACTGTAAGAAACGGCTCTTCTCGTTTTGTCTTGTTAAAGAAGGTGAATGCAACGTTGCCTTGGATAATGCGTTTGGGTTGGTGCTGTAGGGAGAGACAATTCAGATTTGACTTGATGTAATTGCATTTATTAAAATTTTCCAAAAAGTAATTGAGACTAAAGTTTGAACTTTTCTATACTCTGTGGTATTTTAGGATCATATTTTATGCTAAAGAATAATGAAATATATGACATTGTATGTGCTGTATAAAAGAATTATGTACAACAATGAAGAACATTTTCAATTGACTTGGAAATATTATATTTGCTATTTTAATGATTAGCATAAAAGCATTATTCAAACCATACGTCTAGAGACTGAATGGGATAGTAAATGGAGTAATTACCCTACTGTAACATGCATTTAGAAATAATTTCTTCCCAAAAGTCTCAGAGATGATATAAAAATAATCCTTTGTCCTGCCGCTATCATGATCAATGTGTGGTCCATCATACTCAATATAAATCTTCTGTGATCCGATCAAGACTGAAATGCACAAGCTTCAGCTAGTCCATTATGAAGCCTTCAAATCAAATTTCTCCAAATTTCTCCATTCACACTAAGGGGCCGATTACGATGTCGGGCGGAAAGCCCCGCCTGACACCTACTTGGAATCGGGACCGACCGACCGACTCGCAGTCGGCGGTTCTGCCCACCCATTTACGATGCGATCAAACACTGTTCGGTCGGATTCACATTGTTCCCGGCCGTAACACAGGCTCCTATGGGGAAATTAGGTGTGTGTGTAAAAGCCTGCACCCTGTCACAGGCATCCCATTGTGCCAGCCACACAGTGCAGGGTTTTACAGGGTGGTCCCTTAGGTACCCCCTCGGTCCCCAATCGGATGCCACAGGGTGAAGGGGGCCCTGCCAGGGGCTCCCAAAGTCACTTTCTGACAGCCTTTTCGTGTCGGACAGGCTGATGCGGAAAGGCTGTTGGAAACCGACATCGTAATCCCGAGGACCGAAACGCAGTCCGTAGGAGTGTACGGTGCGGTTCAGACCAACCCTGATACTACGAGAGCCGAACGGTTTACGTTCCGACCGCGAACATCGCTATTGGTTGGTCAGAATGTAAAACGACAAGTCAGATGGAAGGGCTCCGACGCGGTCGAGTAAATTCTGACTGTCAGGCGGAGGCTTTCCGTCTGACATCGTAATTGGCCCCGAAGTGCCACAACTTCTTTGCTTCACCGAAACATGTATGTCTGGCATCCTTATACTAGAAGTCTTCTCGGCTTGTGTTGAATGTTACTCCACAGCTATGATTTAACAAGCACTTCCCCAAGCACTAGACTCTCAACTAAACCCCAGCTCATGTATGCATAACGGTGCAACCCATCTCGCCTTTCAGTATCCCTGCTGCTTATCGCTCACTGCTTGAGAATCAGAGGACATAATGAACAGCAGCTGAGCATTGAGTCAGAAGCTCCTCTTTCTCTCATTCAATCACTACCTGCTTCCCTCATGAATTCCCTTGATCTCCATGTCTGATTTCACTAGCTATAGCCATAGCTTCTTATAACATTTGCCGAACTGAATGTGCCATGACTGGTCCACTTCTCTTATCTTGACACGTCATCCATCCTGTCTACATATGAGACAAACACAATGATGACTATATTTTAAATATTAGTTTATTAATGAAAAAGAATGCATTCAATACATCTATTTACATAATATTTGAAGGTGGATGATATATACAATAACCACATAACTATATCTCCAATATCTGTAGGTAGAATGGAAGAACTTACATTTTATGGAACAACACAGCATAGAGGCCATATTTATGGAATTTGAGGCGCAGGGCAGCACAGCAACTCACCTTGCTGTGCTGCCCTGCATCACAAGGAGAGTGCAGGAATGCACCGTATTTGTCCAATACAGCTGCATTCCTGTCCTTTCCCCCTGCGCTGGTGTCATTTTGGCAGCCTACCGCGAAGGCAGGCACCGTTGCACCACTGTGTAAAGGTGCCTGTGTTGTAGGCAGGATTATTTTTGTGCAGTAAGGTGCACCTTCCTGCACAAAAACAATCCTGAGAGGCTTTTTCCTCTTTCTATGTGTGCTGCAGAATGCAGCACACATAATAAGATGAAAAAACGAGGAGAAATAAAAATATTTCTCCTTGTTACGCCTCTCCTGGTGAGGCGTATCATTTTAGCGCAATCCCAGGTTTACAGGTCCCTGTGGGAGCACCCACTGCAATGCCCGAGGAATGCCTCCCTTGTGCAGAGCAAGGCAACACAGCAATTTGTGCTGCGTTGCCTTACTCCAGACTTTTTTAGTCCATTCAAAGCCATGCAAAGTGGCTTTGGTGGCTTCATAAATCTGACTTAGAGGTTTGCATCAGGCATGTGCCAGGTTACGTGCTGCAAGCAGGATGCAAAGCTCTCATAAATATTCTCCTATGTGCTTTCAGCAATATTTTCTATGTATTGATTGTTATTATGTCAATGCTAATATGTGCAAGAAGAAATATTTTCACATCTCATATAGCACTACACCATACAACAACACAAAGATTAGACATAGAAAAAGAGAAAGAATGACCATATTTTACAAGGACCTAGTGGTCATCTTCTACATTATTGTTCCTTAAGCATGCTGTGGATGACAGTTTGTCCATAAGTAGATAATATGATTTACTACGCATTAAATCAAACGGCCCTGTTACATTAGATCATGTTATACCAATGAGCAAACTACTTCATGTAATATGCCATGGATTTGACTTTGACATATTTGAGAAAAAGGCATTTCAATAGCAGTAATAATTTTTTTCAATCTCGATTTTGTGCTGATTTAATATTAGCACATTTGACATTGTTGCAATTTGTTTAATAATGTATTTATTTAACCATATGTATTTATTTATTTGCCATAAAACCTCCCAACCTACATGCCTGCCATTAAGACGGTTCCATTATTTCAATGAAATACACTTTGGCCTCTTCACAGAGGTGAGAATTAAGACCAAATGGAGATTTCAAAATTATAATGGAAGGCTGGAACAGGGACAGACATGCCTTAAAAAGTCACACTCTGGCACGGCCAAGAGGCATTTAGCTTTCATTACCAGGGAAACAAGTAAAACACATATTTATTGATAATTGAATTGATGGAGTAGGACAAGACAGTTTCTGCACATGCACAATATGGCACCCTAGTAAGTTTTCAGTAATGGTAAGTGCAAAAATGTTGCAATTTTGAATGTACAGGGATCGATGTAGCTGCTAAAAAAATTCGCTTGGTGAGCTAAGAAATGCAAAAGAAAATCTTGTAAAGGAAGATGTGCCAATGCATGATTTTTGCTTGCAGTGATGTGCAGCTAGTTCCCTAGAGGAAGTGATGTTTGCAGGAGGAGCCACGCACCACTCTCCATTCAGCCGCACAGAGGAGCTCCACGGAACCGCATGGAGCCGAGTGAGTGGCGCGGTAAGCCATCGCGTGCACCTAGCTGCACTCCTCAAGCCGCAGAACCACCACCACACCACATCACCACAATATAGCTGGATAGCCGTGACTGCAGCCTGACTATAGCCACGTGGACTGTGTTGCCCGAGAGGGCCCCTGCAGCAGTCCCAGCAGCCATCATCGGAAATGCCTCAAGAACCGCACCAGTCTGGATGCCAGATCGCATACTGACATAGTTGCTTGATGAACCACTGACCAGAGGAAACCGGTGGCTTTGTGGCTCAGTGGAACGAGAGGAGTGGGGGTCTGTGAACCCAGAATCAATGCATCATTGTGTTGCAACATCAAAGACTGCCAAATAAAGTTGCAGCAATACTCCACATCAGCCCAGCCCATCAGAGCCCAACCAGCACAGTCTAGACATAGGCAAGAGAGCTGCAAGGGAGGGAAGGGGGAGAATGCATGTTGTCTCACTTGAGACACCAGGAGCTGTAGGTTAGTGAGACAGAAGGAGCAGCAGGTCAGAGAGACAGCAGGAGCAGCAGGTCAGCGCGGCAGCAGACAAGCAGTGTACAATCAGCGACCGGCAGGGGCGTAACACAGGCCCCCGCATCCCCCACGGTGCGGGGGAGCCATGAGCTCCAGGGGGCCCCCTCAGCAGAGTACTTAGGCCTGAGCGCTCCGTATTAAATCTGGAGCGGGGGCCCCTCCGTGTACATTGCAGGGGGGGCCCTTAAACTTTCGTTACACCACTGGCGACCGGCAGCGACGTTGGTGAAAGCACTAGGCATCAGTCAATCCCCTGTAAAAATGCAGAGGTGGCCTGCTAGGATGGTGTGGCTTGTTCTTCCCAGTGGGACTGTACACCGACTTGCTTGTTTGCCTGCCCAAACACCAGAGCCAGCCTGCATCTACCAAGCAGCTATCTAGCAATCATCAATAAATCAATCTTTAGACTCTAGCTGTCTCTAACAGCTTTCGTTAGCTGTCCACAGCCGCTAATTTCTGCAGATTACCAGAAAAATAACCCCTGCAGCACACAACAGTGCATCGAAGAACTGGATAGAAGTGATAGAGCAATAGGAATACCCCCCCTGTGAGCAGCAGGATGAATGAGGACATGAAGCTCCTTGCTAGCCCAACCACAAGCGCCTCAGCTACTTCATAAAACAGCAAAAAGACAAGCTACTGTATTCAAGCAAATGGGGCTCCGGAAAAGCTCAAATAGCATTCAGTAGTGAAAACAACTACAGCTTGGACATATTTAAATGGCGACTCCCCTCAGGATCGTAACGAGGACGGCCGTACCCCAGGAGAGTGCAAGAATGATATTAGGGGGTATTTCTCGCTGGACATCAAGACCAACACAAGCATGTCAACACATGCATCACCACGCTTAGAGCTAACAAACCAAAGCGGGCAAAAGGGCAGGCCCACTGGGCGTGTCTGGAGCGAGGGCAAAATACTAAACCTGACTCGAGATTTAACAGCGAAATCGACACCTCATAACACTAGTCCTCCATGGGTCGAAAGGCATACATTCCGCAAGGGACTATCTCCCGACACAACTCAAGCCGCAATGTGGGAGAGCGATGAGTCTGGTGAGGAAACCCCAGGCCACCCAATTGGCAGTGTGATACTGCTCAGCCTGAAGAAAATAATGGTGGGGAAAGGGAAGGCAATTACAGCTGACGGAACAGTGAACACCTTGGGAAGATTGGCGCATGTCACTACAAATGGAGAAGCCAAGGCTCCACCCCAACAGCCCCATGTAGGAAGCTGCCTCTGTATATACTATACCAAAGTAAGGATAGTGTGCACAGAGTCCAGTTTAACCCCAAAGGTAGGCAGAGGTAAAAGTAAATAATACCTTAATCTCTATTTGTGGTAGTGGGGGCGAGCAGTAAGGCTTTATCAGAGGGTAGTGTTAAGCATTTATTGTACCCACTCTGGCAAGAAATTATGTCACACACTCAAAGGCTGAACTCAGACCAATTTGTTTGTATAAAAATATTATTTAGTTATATTTTATTTCTAGAACCAAGCCAGGCCTGGTGCAGGTAAGTGAAATAATGCTTTCCAGGTATAATGCAGTTAAATACAATTGAAATGCAGTTGGATCCAATTGGTTTGTTTGCAGGTAAGTCAACAGTCAAAATTACTTTGCAGTTACTTTTGAGATTACTTTGTATGTTACTTTTCAGATTACTTTTTAAGTTACTTTTTCTACTCATTGTGATATGCCTATACATCACACTGAGACATTTCCTAGAGAAAAGGTAAGTAATTCAGATTTTGTACATTTGCAGTTTCTTAGGGTTTCATACAAATCAACTCTACACTTAGAAGATTTTTCACAGAAAAGCAGAAAATGCAGTCCTATGGGAGAAAACAATGTTATCGGTTTATCGGTAAGTACTTAGGTTTTGGAGTTGGTATTCTGGGTGAGAACCTGGGTTTCCACAGGGTCGAGCATGCACTCTCAAAGCATCCTCAGTGGCACTAGGACTGCCAGGTGCAGAGTGCTGAGGCCTCTATCACAAATCCGGCAAGGATGAGAGGGAACCCATTCCCGTTGCCGTAAGGGCTGAGAGGAAATCTCGTAAGGGAGTACACCCTCCCGTGTTTAAACCACTGTATCACAATAAGTACTCCTACGATGCGAGGATGATAACCGCGTCTTATTCGTAACAACCCTGGAAAGGTACAGATGGGAAGTCCTAGGATGAAGGGACCCACCAAGGAGTGGGGAAGGAAACAATTCCTTTTGTTTTAATTACCCTCACACACCCTAGTGGTGTCATGCTTCATCATCGGGTCACCCTAACGCCTAAAAGTCAGGGTGGGCTCGACCATTTTTCAGGGAGCTCTTAGTAATAATACGACCAGGGGGAGAAATTAAAGATTAAAAACCACCAGCAAATCCCAGTATCCCTTTAATATTGGATTTGTTAGGGTTATTAAAAAATGTAACTAGGGGTCAGAATAGGAGTCTTTATGGTCCTATGACCCTATAGCCAACATGTTTCAGTCCTACTGGGGCCATAGAGGTCCCGGACTTTCTTCAGGGCAACATGTTGGCTATAGGCTCCTATTCTGACCCCTAGTTACATTTTTTAATAACCCTAACGAATCCAATATTAAAGGGATACTGGATTTGCTGGTGGTTTTTAATCTTTAATTTTTCCCCCCCTGGTCGTATTATTACTAAGAGCTCCCTGAAAAAATGGTCGAGCCCACCCTGACTTTTAGGCGTCAGGGTGACGTTTTGGGAAAGAACACAGGCCCTGGGATCCTGATTGGCAGGGACCCACGGCACATCAAGTCAAAGTGCATCAGAAATCTGGTAAAAAGTGTGGGGGGGCGGTTACTGCAACAGAACCTCAGCTTCCTACACCCCAGTCATGCCCACTGCCCACACCATGATCAATCAAAGAAGAAGGCAGGCCGAGGAGATGTGAACGATGGGAGAGAAGCGAAAGATGGCTCTTGGGGTTGAAAAAACTAAACAGTGGCCAGTAGGTCACCACAAGCCAGAGAAAGGGCCCAAGACCTGGCCCAAGCAGGGGTTGGCCATAGACCTAGTGCCAACGGGGGGTTTGGCTGGGTCAACAGACCAAGCAGAGGCCACAGCGGAGGCAGCCACTGCAGAGGTCATCCACGTAGACCAACAAGGCGAAAGGTGCTCATTGTCCAGCTGATTCTCGGGCTTCTTAAGCCCACGATCCCCGAACAACAAGAACTAGATCTGCCCTTAGAGTCTGTAGAAGAAAGATCTGTCACATCGCCGCAAACGGAGGTGCTGGCAAAAATAAATAAAACATTAGACACCATAGCTGATGCAGCATTGCTACATGCAGATAAACTAGAGGTGCAAATCTCCATAATACAGAAAATAGCCACTTTAATCATAAGAATTGATTGCAACCTGGATCGTCTGAATAACCTAAATGTCAGCGCTCAGGGCTCAGTTTAAATGGAGCTAAAGCAAAGTCCATGTGCATGCAGGCCCCTATTAGAAAAGTTATTACCTTTCCAGAAATTATGACCTCCCTGATTGAGGACCTGAAATGAGAAGCCACGTCTCCAGGCACCATAAATGCTCCAACTCAACAGCAAGGCCATCAAACCCAAGGAGCCGTAGGCACCCCAGAGCATGCTCTAATCACAATAGCAGAGCCAAGCCTGGTGGGCGTGCCATTGGAAGAAAGGGGCTGGTCAATACGCCAATGTATCTTGATTCCACTGATCAATCAGTTTACCAGACCACCATAGGCAGTGCCTCGCATCAGCAGGGTACAGATCCGAGGAGCCCAACTGCACACCAATTACTAAACATAACCCCAAATAGTGACTCCAATACACTGGATGTAGCTGGTGCACTGTTGTCGAGGAAAAACAAAAAAAGATTGAAAAAACTTAACAAATGCAATAAAAACAGAAGATCAAACTTTCTGCATTGGTTACAGCCAGATAAACAAGAGCCCAAGGGAAAATCCAACCCATCAAGCATGGAAGTCAATGAGGATCCCAAACCAACTCAAAAAGAATGAGCCAGTTAAGTCGTGATAGGCACTGTAAAAGGTGCATCAACTCAGGAAACAGCGATAGAATTAGAACTGTCTCCACAAATGGATCCACCTCTCCTTACAGAACATGCAACTCAACCAAATGACAATAGACCAATGACCCGATATATATTCACAGTTAGGACATAAACACTGCCAATACCAACAGGATCCAAAAGAGCAGCCGAAACACCCAGCCAGCACAGGGCACAAGGAAGAACAACAGAAGCTAATGGCGCAGCTACAGGAGCGACAGAAAACTCCCCGGTACCAACACAACAATGCGGACCCCTAAAAGACCAAGCCCAGAACCCCAAAAGGCAAAATAACCTAGAGTGGAAACACAGGGAGGGTAACATCAGGAAGATCCCCAGCCCAGAAAATGGCAAAGACAAGGTGTAAAGCAATAGGCAAATTTCCAAAACCGAGACAGATTATAAAATTGTCCTCTATGCAGAATAGGTCTCCAGGGAAAGTGGGATGTCCTCACCAGAGGAAATATTGTGAAACTCTGTGCCAATATACTAGGCTTGGAAGAAATCAGCTCCTCCGACATTGATGGCATGGCTTTCCTCCCCCAAAGATCAGAGAGAAAAAATGAATGCACAGAAGTCACTTTCACCAGCCCCACATCAGCTAATGTCCTGAAGAAGAACAAGACACAGCTCGAAAAATGGGGAATAAAAGTGGCAAATCCCAGAGAGGCTAAATACCCCATTTTCTTGATAGAAGGGGAAGTAATCACCAACAAAATACCAGATCATGAACTGGAAGGAAAAAATAGGCAAACGAACACCAACGAATCAGTGCTTGGGGGCATTAAAAAGGGAACTCAACCTCAGGAAGTCCCAGAAGGGGAGCTAATAATAACATCAAGCAGAACAGGGAATGGCCACCTCTGTACCGCACAGCAAACTAAACCCAGGGATGGGTATTGCTTCCAAAAGCATTAAGCTCTTTATTTAAGCACATGGAACTCAGACAACACAAACTAGTTAACAACATTGCCCTGAAAATCATATAGTGGAACATAAGAAGTTTAATTGACTCCAAAATATAGAATGACATGATTAAAGAGTTTAGGAGATATGACATCATAGCACTCCAAGAAACATGGGCTCTCCACTCATCGCCCTGACATAACTTCACTGCATATGAAGCTCCAGCAATGGCATCACAGGCAGGGGGCATGCCTCCAGAGGTGTGTCGGTCTACATGAAAAACAAGCTAATGTCAATGACAACTGTGCTTAATACAGGGAATAGTTATTGTATTATCCTTAAGGTATCCCTGGCCAACAGATGGAGAGTGAGGCCCAGGCTCTCCCTCATCATAGAGTTTATCTACCTTCACCCCGCCAATTCAAGAAAAGAATCAACCTTGACATCATTGCTACCAATACTGAGAAATTAAACAACATTGCACCAAGACAAAATGTGGGTCATTATGGGAGACTTTAAGCCAACCTAATGTGTGCAGAACCGAACAACACTCTGATGGACCATGATGATGAAATCTGGGCCTTACCGCCATTTAAAATGCAATACCAAAGGTGCAACAATCAAGGCAAAGCATTAGCCACCAACCTATACCAGCTAGGCCTCACATTTTAAATGGCAGATTCATGCGAGACACCCCAGCCGCCTACACACACTCCTACTGCTTCAGGGTGACAACTATGAACTACATATGGGAGTCTCTAGCCCACCTTCAGCATTTAAGAACCTTTTGAGCTGCCTCGGCCTTAGCCACTGACCCGGATGACCCAAAGCAAACCTGGGGGGCAAGAAGATCTTGAGCCCACCAAGATAAAAAATTGGAACATGGAGGACCAAGATGGGCTAGGGCCACATGTGGACCAGTTCCTAAATGTGACCCTGAAAGCAACTAAGGACAACCTCAACTCAAAATTCTGGGGGCTTCTGGTCACCCACCTCAAGGAGACTGAAGGAGTCACAACAAGGCACGCCAATAGAGAGGAATCTGGTCACAGCAAAACCCCAACAACAGAATTCAAAGCAGGAACCCTACAGCCATCTTAAAACAACAACTAAACAAAGCTCTGAAAAATCTTAGACGTGACAAGGGGGAGAACAACTGGCTGCGATCCCAGGTTGCCATGATAAGGCTAAAATACAGACCGTTTCTTTATGCTCAAAAAAAGGAGGAGGAAGCCAGAAGGTGGGCTGAATCACACATGATAATAAAATCTAAAGACCAGAGGAAATTCTGGCTATGAAGCAACAATAGCTTAACCCAAAAAAATTAGGCAATTGCAGTCGTTATCGCCCGCGCTGAATGGGAATCCTACATTAAAAGTTGATATGTAGACTATGTGGTAGACGGCAGTGAGATCAAATCAGCTTGATGGGGCTCAAATATGCTAATGGTAACATCCATCAAAGCAATGCGCCCAAGTGGAGCCCCACGCCCCAGTGGCATCCCAGCTGCAATATGCAAATGGACCCACACTCGATGGGCCTCAGTAATGACCCCACTATTCCAGGAATACTACTTGGGGGCAACTATCCTAGAGTCATGGAGGGGCTCACCATTGGTTCCCGTACATATGAAAGGGTCCATATCATCCCCAGGGAATTATCGCCTCATCGCACTCCTTGGCAGGGAAGGGAAGTGCTTCACCAGGACATTCTAAATATGGAGCTCCGAACCTGGGCAGACAGAAAAAATCTGATCCCCCACAAGGCCAAACAGACTTCCAAAAGGTATTTCCTGCCTGAGTGAAATAACCATGGCTTCCAAGGGTAAGGCGCTTTGTGCTGGGTTCATGTCAAGACCAAGACTTTGGTCAAAGCTGAACGCCTGGGGTATCCCACCCAATCTACTGAAAGCCATCATATCAATATACTCGTACACCTTGGTAAAAATAAAAGTCAGCGCCAGCAAAAATCATGAAAAACAAAGGCCTAAAGCGAGGCTGCATATTGGCACCATTATTATTTACCTGTACCTAGCTGACTAAACAGAACCTCTTGAGAAAGAGAGGGCATTTCCACCAAAAATTACCTGTATTAGAGTCCTTTCGCTCCAGTATGCAGACAACACAGTGCTTTTTGATTTGACACCGATAGGGCTGCAGAGACTCCTCAATGCACTTGCCACCTATTGTAGAGCTAACAATCTGAAGATAAATGTGGCAAAAATCAATGTTATGATAATCTTATGTAAACTGAAAAAAAGGGACGCATGGTTCACCAAGGGAACTCTGTCGAAGTTGTTGACACATACAAATACCTGGGGGTATGGTTGGACCACATGGGCCACACTGCACTGCATATCCATGCCCAGCAGCAAGCAGCAAACTCCTTGAATTGGGCTTTCTGCAAGCTACAGAAATCAATGGTGAACCCTGATCTACAGCCCCTCCTAAAGGTGATCGGCTGTAAATTACTACCTACTATCGCATATGGAGCAATGCCATTCAGAGACAAAATGGCTAACTGGCTGGACAGGGCACAGTCCACCTGCTATAGAAAAGTACTCTCCCTACCTAATTGTACATCGCACGCCTAAATTCGACAAGAATTTGACCTGTCCTCACAGTACTTCATACCGAAGGCGAAGTTCCTAGCCTATAGTCTCAAAGCCAAACAGGCAAAGGAAAATGCGTTAAAAATCTGGGCAGTAATAAACAACCCCCGGACAAGTTGGCACAACTACCTAAATCTTACACAAGGTGTACTGGAGGCCTGAGAGAGTGGCCTCCCAGTGCCCCTAGCTTCAAAACTGATGACTAAGCAGGCAAAACTAATATCGAGGGACCAAGATGCAGAAGCCCTGAAGAAATAGGCACATAGTGCCTGGGCCACAACACTGTATGAACAAGGGGTCCTGCCTACTTACCTTTCCCTGCCTTTTGGCATGGTCATGAAAAAACAGCTGATGAGTCTGCGGTTTGGATTAATCACTCTAAAAAGCTACTGGTATGGCCGGAGGAACTTTGATGACTCTGACAGACAATGTCACTTATGCACAAAAGGAGAAGAATCCCTGACACATATTCTTTGCACCTGTGAAAAGTTGCTACTGTTCGGAAAATTTTGGCTGTGGACAATATGGTGTACGCTAAACATCAGGAAATGGACCGTGCAAGCCTGCCTGAGAGGTGATTAATCGCAGCTAGCGGCCTGATTTTTTTAATTTATGAAAATTGCGCAAGTACCTCTAGACATTGTGTTGGACTCTGATCCTTTAACATGCTGCTAAATACTAAAGTCTAAAAACAATTCACTTTATATGCACTTCCGGAGCGGCCCTGAACCCGAGAGGATAGGAAAGCTCATCCTCTTATTCAGGCCCCCAAAAGCAATAGACAGTCAAACCATTGCATTTTTTAAACACTTTTACTTGTTGTGGGCCTAGCCTTGGAAAGCACACTGGAGATAAAAACCTATCCCAGTGCTGTTTTCAGAAACTCAGGTTAGTGATGACTAAAGAGAGTTAGATATTATTTGTTTGGCTTAGGGTACTCCTCCTGGGCACCAGCATTTTCCCACTGCATCTGCATACCGAGGTTCTGTCACACGTTCAAAGTTGTGTTGCAATGATTGTCTCTTGGGCCACTGCAACGTTATATGGAAAATCCTGTGATAACCTTTGTTCCTGATGGGTGTTTCAAGTTGTAGAGCAATAACAACTGCTGAAGGACATTGGTACAAGACCAGTCTAATGACGATTCTTTTGGCTCCAAAAACATAATGTCACTGTCCCTTAGATATTTTGACTCTTTCCCACTGTGCATCATTTAGTAGAGTAAATCTTGTGTACACTTAATTTCCCGGTGAATGTTAAAATGTGTGCAAAATTCATGAAATTAAAAACAAACTGCATGTATTTTAAGTTGATGTAAGAACAGAGTAAAAGTAGTCTTATGTTCTGTTTAGTATAAAAGAAGCAGTCCTTCCTGAGAGCCTCCAGGAAATCTGCAAGAACCTCCATCTTACAAGACGGGCTATGTGGCAGTAAACCGACGACGAGAAGTCGGACACCCCCCAGAGAGTCTACGCTGGGTCATCCTAGAATCCCACCAACAAATAACACAGACTGCTTTGTACAGGATTGAACAAAGGTGGGTGTTCCGTCTTGACTTAGCAAATGACGGCCTGAACGATGCCATACCCTGGAGCACCCTTAATTAATCTGATATATACAACCATTATCCGCAACTTTAACAAATTAATATATCAGCTTAAGACTCCACGCTAGTCTCTCACCTCTTTATACATCTCTGCCACATGATATCGACATCAGGCTAGTCAGATATGGAGATTAGGCTATGTTAGGACGATATATCTAACAACTAACAATAGAGTACAATACTACACTCTAAGATGGCCGACATACGAATCACCCAATCAGCAGTCGCCAGCAACTTATGCACAAATTTGGCGCAGTGACGTGAGCACTTTTGCACTGTATAAATTCTTGTTCACATTGTTGATAAAACCGCTCCACTCAATGCCAAATTTGAAGCCCTTGATGCGTGTCCACATCAAGGTAATAGCCAGAACTATAGACCTTCACCACATTCAAAGATGGCCTCCATGGTTACACTGTAGATGATGTCATGCCGACACCATCACACCACACACCAGGTGCGGCTGATTTACCATGCTTAATGGCACCAGGAGAGGGTATTTAAGACAGGAACCGACAACCTGTCTTTTCCTTCCTGATGCAGCAGTGCGGGTAGGTGAGCCGGACTGCTCTGAGCGGGAGCAGGTGAGTATGGATTACACGTTGAGACTATGCCTGGTCACAAGCTTTTAAGAGAGGTAAGAGGTGCTGGGAATTGCTGACAAGTTACCGCTGGTCTTTGGGAAGGGTACGCTGACTCTGATGTTCTGTAGAGCTCTGCACTAAGACATAGCTTGGGCGCTGTAGGCGCTCTTAACACACCGCACGATTGGCATAATGTCGGAGCGCATGGTGAAGGCGCCAGCAGCTACGCAGGCAGGTCTGGGGCACTTTTGAGTCTGTTGAATAACCTTGTCAATGATACCAATTTCACGACTATGGGCTTACTTTAACCTGAACCATGCCCACTTTCACTTTTAATGCTCTAGAGTCATGGCCTTAGCAACTAAACATTGTGCCTACAAGCCCACACCCAACATATTTTGTTGTTTGTTTTTCCTTTTAATAAACAGCGACACTACGTTGAGTGTCCATATACGGTGTGATGAAGCAGCACTTGAATCCTTAAGAGGTGAGCTGATACTCACTCACCATGTTGTTCAATTACTCTAACTGGTTACACAGAGGTTTTATATTCTAAATACAAATGAAGGCACACGTAGAATGTGATATGCATGAAATCACGTTGTTTTTATCACTTGTATAGATTCAAAGAGGTTGTGTACGGTGAAACACACCCACTTGAATCAATAGGACCATGTACCAATATTTCCATTTGGTTTTTTGATCCTTTTGTTTGTACTCTAGGTTGGCTGCTTTTCTCCGGGGCAACGTCCTACCGAGAGAAGAAGTGGTATGTAGAACCACACCACACACTGTAGATAGTTTTCATTTAGTCACTAGGTCCTGAGGAATCGCCAACTGATCTATTAGAGACATTTTATAGGCGAGAAACATGTTGACCACTAAGGGGTAGAGCGTAATTTGTCAGATTAAAACAAAATAGTCGCCCTCCTTCTTCTTTTTACTTTTTATTCAGGTTGTGACCTCTCCAGAATAAAAATAATTATAGAGGATTCCCTTACCTGTTTTAACCCACACACCACATCTACATCTTACCAGGCCCCTCACACCCACGGCACCTATACGGCAAGGAACAAAAGATCTCCGATAAAGAGCCCCTTTATGGGTGCCCGTCGAGCATTGCAGCGCCGGCTCGACGAGGAGCAGACCCATATGATGAAGCATGACACCTAGCTTGCTGGGTGTGTGAGGGTCCTAGTTCCGAAAGGAGGTATTCCCCACCTCCCCACCACTCTGAGTACTAACCAGGTGGCCAACTTGCCACCCAGGAACACCGTACCTCTTTTGTCTTCTAGTTCTACCCAGGGCAAGTACGGTGGACCTTTATCAAGCCCTCATTGTCCCCCTTGTTGTTTACTAAGTAAACCGACGACGCCATATGTGTGCCTTCTCTCATGTCCCTATCCCCTTTCTCCCCCTCCACTGTCCATGCAGAGTGCAATTTTAGACATCTTCGAAACTGCAAAAGGGGAGGAGACTGGGGCTTTCCTAGTAGTAACCACAGCAGCATTCGGGTCAACAGGTTAGTAAAGACTAGAATATGACAGTTATAATTATTGCCCACTTTGCCAAAGGGTGGGGATAGTTTGCCTTTACACCCCACAATACCCCAGTGTTTGGAGCTGCTCCAAAATCCAACAAAGAAAGCCCAGGTCAGCAGACAGCTACCCAAGTGGCGACTCCGCATTTGCATTAACAGTTCTCCCTTTCCTCCTTAAAATAGAAAATACTATGAGCCACGGAGGACCAAGTCATCTGAGAGTTGCCCGGCACACTGTTCACCTTTGTGCACAGGGTACTGGGGAAGACGTCAGAAATCTCTGTCCTTCATGGCTGCAGAATGTTCCAAGTCACTGAGGAACATGGCAGCTGACAACTGCACTGGTATCCTTGTTGAAATGCACATTGAAATGCACATATGGCACTAAGTCAGTTGTGAGCTGCCCTGGTCTTCTTTATTTCATTTTACATCATACAATCATACTGACTCATGGGGAAGGCAGAGGAGGGGGTAGGCGCTAATAATCCACTCACTCTGGGGCAATACAATGGGGGGTAACAACTTTTCCTTCTCCTAGAATTCAGAAACAATTTGTGAATTTGGAGTATAACAAAGCTAACCACCCTTTTGTATCAAACCCCCATGCATCTGAGCTTTATAAACGGGTGCAGTAAGAGCTCACGCCATCCTTCGGCAAAGCAGTGGTGCATGAGTCTGCAGAAGATTGAGCAGGATAAGTTGCCTCTGAATTTATGGATTTTTAAAAAATCTCCTTTCAAACTCTGACAAGTCAAGGGTGTAAAAAAGTCCCTCCTACATAAAGGTACGGTAAGGGGTGGTATTGAAAAATACCCTCTGCCACTGGACATGGTGGAGGGATGACCTACAAGACCCTTGTAACTCTTAGGTAAAGGGCTAAAGGGTTTGTGAAAGCAGGGCGCTGTAATCTAACCCAGGCCGAAATACATTTTCGGCCCTCCAGCATGGCTGGGATGTATATTATTCCCACATCACTGATCCTGGCCAGCCAAAAGGTCTACAGGTCAAGGCTTTTTTATCTACTCACATTCTTTCATAGAAGCTTGGAAGAGATCTCCCTGGGTTGGTGGGTGCCAGGGCTGCTCACTTATGCATAATGCTGCATCAGTTCTCCTGATGCTTGTTACTCCTGATAGCCTGGGTGGTGTTCCCTCCTATGTTTGCCTACCTCTTCCATTCTTCTGACTTCGTTTTTGCTGGCTTTAGGACTCTGTGCACTTTACCACTGCTATCCAGTGCTAAAGTGCTTGTGCTCCCTCCCCTAAATATGGTAATATTGGGTCATCCCCAATTGGCATATTTAATTTACTTATAAGTCCCTAGTAAAGTGCACTACAATGTGACCAGGGCCTGCAAATTAAATGAAATTAGTGGGCCTGCACACTTATTGTGCCACCCAGTTAAGTAGCCCTTAACTATGGCTCAGGCCTACCATTGCAGAGCCTGTGTGTGCAGTTTACACTGTCATTTCCACCTGGCAAGATAAACCTATTGCTAGGCCCAAACCTTCCATTTTTGCACATAATTGTCACCCCTAAGGTAGGCCCTGGACAACCCAGAGGGAAGGGTGCAATGTATTTAAAATGTAGGACATTTGCTTTTAAGTTTTACATGTTCTGGTAGTGAAAAAATCTCAAATTCGTTTTTCACTACTGCAAGGCCTGTCTCTTCCATAGGATAACACTGGGTTTACATTATTATCTTTAATAAGTGTAATTCCCAATTGTGAAGAGAAGGAATTTTCAGGTTTGGTGTCTCTGGAATCACAATTTAAATTCCAAACTTACGGTGAAGTCGGATTTTAAATTGCAATTCTGAAAATACCACTTTTAGAGCATTGGAATTTTCTTCCTTTAGCCATTTGGTGCCTGACTGATACAAGTCTGGGGAGGGTGTCAACTGGGCTTTGTATATTCCCTCTAGAGCTTAGGTGTGACTAATGGGCCATCCTGGCAGGATGGAGGGAAGAGATAGACCCAGCCTCACCTACACCTGAATAGGCTGTGACCTGTCACCACACAAAGGGCTGCATAACCCCCTCCAGTGATTCTGGAGCCAGGGCAGGAAGGGAGGACCTCTGTGTACTTCAAAGACCTGTCTTTGAAGTCTCCCCAACTTCAAAGGCACAACTGGGTATACGTACTGGAGATCTGGCTGCATAGAGTTTGGGATGGGGGAATGTCCCTAACCAATGACTTTGGTTGTAGGAAAGAATTAGAGATTTTGAAAACTAATTTTGGATCAAAGTGGGCTTCTTTACTTTGAGTAGTGAAATATGCTTTTTTGCTGCCTTTATCTGGATGTAATACAGTTTTTTGTGTGGTTTTAAAGTGAGCCAAGTCCTTGGGGTTGTAGGCTTGCCGCCATTTGCATTCTGTGTGTTTGCAGAGCAGCTATTGCTCCGCTACAGTTGGGGAGCACCATGGAGCTGAGGGGTGGGATCTGTCCTTCTTAGCAGATATTGCAGGGGCAAAGTCAGTGGCAGCATTTGTGATCCAGTTTTTAAAAGAAGAGAGATCTTCAACTAAGTTCCCAGTGAAAGTTGGAGCAGAGGTAGAAAGACGTGAGGTTAATTTGGGGTCAGTCATCATCTTACCCCATTTACGTAGCATGTGTGGGTGCCTGATTGTGGGGGACGGGGGGAATTATCTGGATTAACTGGGATCTTGGGCTGCTAAGGCCCCGATTATGAGATGGGCAAAGCCATTGCCCTGGGTGGAATTAAGCTCTGCCTGATCATTGAGTGGGCCCTTTTTACTGCACTTGGATTTGCTGGGATTGGAAACAATGGACGCAGTTTGACTAGCCAGAATATCTGGCTGTTAATATCGCCTTGAGAAAGGGCTGCATTGCAGCACAAACTGCTTTCTTTGGCAATGCCAGACCCACTTCCAAGACACAGGTGGGAGGGAGCATGTAATGCTCCACCCTGACAGCCAACCTTCTTTGTTCCCTCCCACATCTTTCCAACACTCTTTCCAACACTCTATCAGATGTAATGTAGAAACTAGAAAAACAGAGCAGTAGAAAGAAAAGCAATGTTTTCTTTTCAATCTTTAAACAGTTGATTTAATTATTCTCCATGACCTGACCTGCCTCTCCCCTCCCCTGCTGGCTATGACAGCAGGCATTTTAATGTCAGAACTCAACTGTAATAAGTTATTATAGTTGAGCAGCTAGGTAATTTCTTTATTATAGGTGACTGGGTATGTCACAAGTTGCTTATTATAAAGAAATTAGAGATGGGTTTTTATACAGGCATTGCAGAATCCTATGTATTATTATTTTTTGCTTGAATCTGTTTCTTGAAAATAAGTTTACCTTCATGCCCAATTTTACATATACTTGCATTACAATAATCATGTAAGTGTGCTATACCGTAGGGTACACTGTGGTAGATTCATACACTAACACATCATGAGGTTGACCCATTTTGTACATTATTCAAGCATGCACGCAGCAAATCTAATGCAATCTCTGAGTGGAAAGACAATAGGAAGTAGGTTGTAGAAGGGGAGCACCTAAACATTGGGCATTAATAATATTTAAAGAAAATGCTAGCAACTCAGCAATTGCCATTGCAAACAATGTTCAAGGAGGGCATTATACAGATCTTTATGTTTTATCCAACAATAACCATGAGAATAAAGGAAAGAAAAAAAATGTTTTAACTGATAACATGGTAAACTACTACATCCAGTTGTTGCAAAGGACCAAATATCTAATCCCAATGTTATTCACAAGCCATGTGTGTTGGCTGATAGCGATGAGTGAAGAAAAAGGAGAAAAACATTTAAAAAAAGAGAGCGGGGGGAAGCCTGGCAATGGGTCAGCAGAGTTCAAGGGCCTCTTATCAGCATGCTAGGAAGACAATAGGTCGGGAGAAGGAGATATTCAGAGTGTTTCACTGCTTATTATGCTAAGCTCTCAGTCTCTACTGCGGGCACCAGTACCTCATCATCCTCCCGGTGTGTATGTAAAACTAAAAGGATGATGTCCCAATATGTGCCAATGGAATATTTCCGCAGACCTAGTGTTTCTTCCCCATGAAGGACCACACTTTCGGCCTGTGCCCAATTGTCCATTGAGCACTGCCAATCGGCAAACGCCTGTGGTGTGGGAGATTTCCATCTCTTTTAATAAGTCGTTTGGCAACTATAAATCCCAGGTCCAGGAAACTGGAGGTCACTCTGTGTTTTCTTTTAGATCTGTGATAGAGGCCTAGTAAACATGTCTCCCAGTGGTGTAGGTCTAGGTGCTCAGTGCAAGTAGACAGGGCCGTTGTAACAGCATGCCAATAGGTGGGCAGCAATGGGCAGGCCCATAACATGTGTAATAATTCTGCATTGAAACACAAGCATCTGGGGCATGCAGCATCTGTTGTGTTATAGTACCTGTTAATGTTGGCAGGGGTAAGATAGGCCCTGTGAAGTATGTAGAAATGTATTAGTTTGAACCAGGTGTTTCGTGGTATGTGTCATGGGCCTTCCAATAGCGAGCTATTCCTGATCAGTGCAGGGGGAGTCAAGTCTGCCTCTCAGCTAAGTCATAGAGTGTGGAGTTGTGGGGTGGTGTGGAAATGCATAGAGTCCGCGAACCAGCTTGTGAGGTGTCTGCCTCCTCCCATCACCTGTAGATACTGGACGTTAAGGTGTGTTGAAAGTGTGTTAAGTAACGATTGGTGTAATAGAAAATGGCCTGGAGATAAGCCATCCTCTTCCATTAAAGCATCATATGGTGCTAATACACCTACTTTGTATAAGTCGCCCAGAGTGGTTAACCCTGCTGCATGACATGCCACAAATTCCACTGTTGTCGTCGGGCCAGCTGCTCTAGGAGTACCAAGCAGTGCTAAGCCCAGTGCGTAAAGGAGAACCTGTTTAGTGAAGCGTAATCATCTGCGAAAGCATCGGTTTGCCACTCCCAGTAAGAGCAATTCGGGCGGGTTTGACTTCGTGCAGGGGTGGAATAAATGCGCTATCTCGAATGAAGACTGCCCCGGCAGAGAAGTAGACATGTGCGATAAGTGTAACCCTGCCAGCCACTGTGCGATCCATTGGATTTAAGCAGCGAGATAATGATATTCAAACTGCAGGGCTGCTAGGCCTCCGTTGGTTTATGGGGGCGCGAAGCTTCACCAGTGCTACCTTGCATCTCGATTTGTTCCAGATAAAGGGCCACATGTATGAAGCCTTTTAGAGTTTGCAAACAGGGCGAATGCAAAAAAGGCTTTTCACATGCATCAAACACAAATTACCGAATCGCAAATTTCGTTTTGCGATTCGGTATTAGGAACGGGCGTGTTAAGGGCGAAAACCTTTCATTTTTTATTTTGTAAAGCATCGGCTGCTTTACAAAAAAAAGATTGCTTTATTTAAAAGCAATCACAGACATGGTGGTCTGCTGACCTCAGCAGGCCACCATCCCTGTGATTTTTGCAATTCCTAGGGGGTCGCAAATTGCGATCTACCTCATTAATATTAATGAGGTAGGTCGGTTTGCTACCCACTACGAATCGGTATATGAAACTCATGGAGTTTCATACATTGGAAATTGCGATTACCTAATTGCGATTCTCAGAAAATCGCAAATAGGTAATCACAATTTCCAATTTTGATACATGTGGCCCAAAGTCCCTTATTTGTTTTTCGAATTTTCCAAAAAAATGCAGCCGGGATGTATATGGGAAGATTAGTAAAGAAATAAAGAAGGTGTGGCAAGAACACCATTTTAAGTAGAGCTAACCTTCCCATAACTGCTATGGGTAAAGTGCACCAGAACTTCATCTGTGTGTGCAGAGCAGAGACAGTCTTTGAAATGTTACCCTCAAATAAATCTGTCAGATCGTGGTATACCTGTATGCCCAGTTATTTGAATGTGCAGTGTAGCCAGGTCAGTTGTACTTCCCCTATCCTCAGATCAGGGTTGACAGTATTCAGGTAAAAGGGGAACACACAGGATTTCGCCAAATTGACCTTCAGTCCAGATATTTCTGCAAATTGTATCAGAGTGGAATTGATCGTAGTAGGGACGTCATGTATGGTCCTCAAGTACAGCAGCATGTTGTCATCATACAAGGAGACGACATGTAGTCCATCCGCTATAGTTATGCCCCATTTTGCTCCCTGTTTACTAAGTGCCATGGACAGTGGTTCAATGGCCAGTGAGAATAGTAATGGTAACAATGGGCAGCCCTGACACGTGCCTCTATGAATAGGAATATCTGCTGATATTAAAGAGCCTGATTTCACCATCCTCAGGAATTGGGTACCAATTCCTTAACAAGCGAGCACTGCGAACAGGTAGTTCCATTCTAACAGGTCAAACGCATTCTCAAAGTCCAGCACTAGACAGCCAGCTCTAGGCCACTCAGTGGAGGCATATTTAAGGACCCAGAAAAAGAGGCGTATTGTTAGTGAGGTGTTACGTGTGGGGACAAATCGGTTCTGGTCCAGATGTACCAGAGTCTGTACCAGAGGTGCCAGTCTATCAGCTAGATTTTTTGCTAATATTTTGTAATCTGTATTTAGGAGCATCAGTGGCCGGTATGAGCCAGGGAGTTCAGGGTTTTTATGGGGTTTGGGCAACGATACGACTGTCGCCTCTTTTTGGGACTCCAAGAGAGTTCCTAAAGTTAGGGCTTTGTCATCCATCTTTAGCAGATGTGGTGCAATTTGTGATGACTAAGCTTTGTAAAAGTTTGGAGGGCAATCCCTCCAGGCCTGGAGTCTTGCCATTGGCCAGCGCTTTGATGGCATTCTAAACTTTGGTTAAAGTTTGTGGCACGTGCAGTTCCAGCCGTACGTTGGTAGGGATATTTGGTATGGTTAAGTCAGACCAAAACTCCCTACATTTGTCAGGGTTTGGGTCTGTATTTGATTGGTAGGTTTCAGTGTGGTGGCGAGTGAGCTCATTTTGAATATCAGCTTGCGTTTAAAGGAGGATATCGGCCTCTGAGCGCAGCCACTGTGCTGGGTCTATGGGGGTGATCTTGACTGATCAGCCATGCCAGTAACCGTCCAGTCTTGTCCGCCGTATCATGTGTGTGCGCTGAGTGTGCCACAAAATTGAGACAGCGCAAGTGTTCTGATGGTGTTGCATGCTCACGTCTCACATTGGTTAGTGCAGCCGATTTGTCTAGGTCATCTGCGGCTTGAGTCTCCAACACCAGGAGCTTACGGTCCAAGGGCCCGATTCACAAAAGTAATCGGAGACAAAATCCTAACTTTACGACTTTCGGTATTCACAAAAGGCATTTAGGAGTAGTAAAGTTAGGAATCCTAACTTAATCTACTCCTAAATGCCTTTTGTGTATACCGAAAGCCGCAAAGTTAGGATTTTTCTCAGTTTAGGAGTAGTAAAGTTAGGAATCCTAACTTTACTACTCCTAAATGCTGTTTCTGAATACCGAAAGTTGTAAAGTTAGAATTTTTCTCAGTTTAGGAGTAGTAAAGTTAGGAATCCTAACTTTGCTACTCCTAAATCCTTTTGTGAATACCGAAAGTTGTAAATTTAGGATTTTGTCTCAGATTACTTTTGTGAATCCGGCCCCAAATTAGTAAGGTCTCGAAGTGAGTCCACGCCTCATGTTGCTCTGCACCCCTAGACATTGGTTACTCAATGTCACCTTGACGGTGTCCCATTCAATCAGGCTATTAGAAGCTGTATCCGCGTTGTGTTGGAAGTACTCTTCTATCAGTGTTCCGAGTGAACTTTGGAAAGGTGGGTCCTTCAACAGTGTTGGCTGAAACCGACATGCGGGAATAGGGGGGGGGGGTGGCCTCCCACTGCAATTGTAAAAGTTGGGAATTATGATAAGAGTGTGTGCGTCCTAAATAGTCTATGGTCGTGATGGATGGGAGCCGCGCTTGGGTAGCCACCAGTCTGTTGATGACATGCAGTTTATGGGGAGCACAGTAGAAGGAATAGGCCCTAATTATCGGGTTGCGACTGCGCCATGCATCTACCAGATGCCATTGTCGGAGCCAGTTGGATAGTATGTGAGCATTAGAGGTAGCCAGTGTATGTGGTAATGGAGGGAAGGATCGGTCCAGAGTGGTGTCTATCACACTGTTAATATCCCCTCCGAGTAGCCATGATATCCTGTTCCATTGCGTATAAAATAGTATTTGCAGATAAGGGGCCCGGTCCGTGTTTGGCACATAGAAAGATCCCAGCAGTATAGGATGACCATCCAGTCGTCCTTTTACTAATGCATAATGGCCCTGTGTGTCTATAATCGAGTCCTCAGTTACAAATGGAGTACCAGATCTGATCCATAGAAGGGCCCCACAGGCATATCTAGAGAAATCAGTAGCATATACCTGACTCCTCCGTCTCCTTTGTAACCTAATATTTTCGATTTGTGTCAGGTGAGTTTCTTGTACATTTTAAATAGGCATATAGAGCATAGCGCCGTAATGCAGTGTGTGCATGCCCGAACATTCCATGTAATTATGTTATAGGGAGCCATGGGCATTGTGATGAGTTTCCCCTCCCTCCTTGCGTCATCGCCTCACCAAAGGGAATGAAATGACCAAAGTGTTAGGGAACAACACTAGGGTGCTGTTAGGAGAATCTGCAACCAATGTATGTCGCACCAAACAATATAAAATATCTAAACAATAAAGCTGTTCAGTAAATACTAATAGAGCAGTAACACAACAGGTGCCCACCCAAACAAATAACATGTTCTCACAGTTGAGATTTGTTAGATATATAACTAATGAGGGAGATCAAGTGGGTCAGTAGGTGTTGTATTTCGGTTTTGTCTATTTAATATACGTTTTTCCCTTTTATTCCTCGAGAGTGTTAATGGAACTTGAACTAAGGGGCATATTACTAAGGGCCTTATCGCCTCTTTAGCGGCACTTTTTGCCGCCAAAGCGGCGATTTTTTTTCCGCCCCATTAGCAAGCTGTCGCTAACAGCTGTTAGCGACAGCTTTTAGGCGATAGCGACCGGGTTGGGTGCCACTTTGCATGCCAGCGATATTTATCGCTAATGACATGCAAAGTAGGCATTCCCAACCTGGCAGCGACTGAAATAGTCGCTAACATCGCTATCGCCTATTAGGGAGGCCAGCAAGGCGATAAAGAAACCAGCGCTAAACACTATTAGCGCTTGTTTTTTACACCTGGTCCAAACCTGACTTAGCCATGTAATCCAATGGGAGGTGGATTACATGGCTAAATCCCCTTGCCCTATCAGCAAGCTATCGCCGGTCACAGTGCGATTATCGCTGGATTTCCAGCGATAATCGCACTGTTTTCCAGCGACAGCAGGGGTTTCTATCGCATTGGAGATAAGCGTTGCTGATAGCACGCTATCTCCGCGATAGAAACCGGCGATAGCCGGCGATAATTATCCTAGCGCTAAGTGCGCTTAGCGATAATTATCGCCGGTTATTGCTAATAGGCCCCTCAGAGTGTAGTTTTAAGAATGTTATGGGGGGATTCTTTGTATGGCATTTGACTGAAGCAGTCCATAGTTATACTGCTCCCCTTTCTGGGGTTTATGCTGTAACATAATAAATCTACTGCTGAATACTAATCTGCGTACAGCCTTTATAACAAATTGTGGTGATGATTAGCCCCAGCTGAAGAATCTATGCAGCCATTCCTGTTTATCCTAATCTACAAAGGAATGCTTCGGGAGCAGAGAAACCTTGTGGACATATATTACCATTTTTTCCTCTTTCCACAACAATTTGTTTCTGCATTGGACCGAAATTCAGAGTCATTTCAAGGTGAGACTCCTACTATTAATTGAATTTCTGGCAGATTGGTGATTCAAGCGGCCATTGCAAAGTGAAGCCATTATTTTCTGCATTATTCAAAGTACCTGGATTCTCCTGCGAGCGCCGCCTTTTTCTCATTCGCTTCTTCCACGTCTTTGGCATTCCTCCATTGTTGACTGCATTATTCAAAGTACTTTGGGGCATATCATCAAGGCAAAGCGGTAAAATTATCGCCGCTTTAGCGTCCGTTTTCGGGCGAAAAGCGGCGATAATTTTATCGCACCATCAGCAAGGACACGCTAACGCGTGTTCCTATGCCTCTTCGCCAGTTTCCCTAACGACTATCATGGTAACGCCAATGATATGCAAAGTGGGCGTACCCGAGTATAATAACGTGGGAAATGTCGCTAACTGAGCTATCTCCTATCAACAATCTCGTCGCTAACCTGCCTAGCGACGAGAAAAGTAGCGCTAACCGCGCCTATCGCAGGTTTCATTACGCCTGCTTTTATTCTTACTTAGCCATATTAACCTATGGTAGGTGGATTGTGTTCATAAGCACACCCTGCTCTATTAACAAGGAATCACCTATCGCTGTGCGGTTATCGCTGGATTTCCAGTGATAATCGCACATTTTGCAGCTATCGCTTGGATTTTTATCACTTTGGAGATAAGCGTCACTGATAGCGCGCTATCTCTGCGATAATATCCAGCGATAGCCGGCGATAATTATCCTCGCGCTAAGCGCGCTTAGCGATAATTATCGCCGGCTGTTGCTGATATGCCCCTTTGATTCTCCTGAGGGCGCCGCCAGACTTTCTTTGTATCTGACACGTCTTCGGCATTCCTCCACAAGGTTGACGCAAGACGTCGTATGCCATGATGTATTTGGACGCCATGACGTAATCCGCAGCGGCCATCCTTTCTCTCACAGTCGCTTCATGCCAGACGCAGTGACGACCAACGTTTTCAACCATTTTGGGTTCGGTAACCTTCTTTTGCGATACACAGAAGTTTGTATCCGCATGTCACGGTGCTCATTTTCCATTTCCAGTGATACGCTCATTTTCAAATTGCCTCAGTGCATGTTTGGGAATCCTCTTCAAGGAACGCTAGTTAGCAATTTCAACGAGGTTACATAACTATTTCTTCAGACATTTAGACATCTTCAGTCATCCAGACATCTTTGTATCTATACAACCCAGAATGACAAGAGTTCTTCTTGGTGGCAATTCAATCAGTTTTACGTCTAGCATAATAGTGTACTGTTGTTTCATTTTCCAAGTTCAGCTATATGCACTATTTCAAATTCTTCTTTACAGTACTAGTACTATTGTGTTCCAGCTATTATGGCATCTGCTAATGAATTGAATTTGACTCCTTCTCAACCTTTCATACCTTCTTCAGGTGACAAAGCACTACAATGGCAGTAATGGAAGGAGTATTTCATGAATTATATTTCCACCTTAGATGAAGATGACGAATTGATACCTGAGAAACAAAAGAAAATATGATTGCATTCTTCAAGTCCAGCTGGTTTGAAAGTGTAGAATCGCATTGCGAAAAACCACATTCTGGGAGTAATGTTTTTTGCGTGCCTTAGAGGATCTTAGTGCTTACTGTGCACCTACTGTCTGTGTGGGTATAGACCGATATACGTTTTTTCACAGGAAACAGTTAAGGGATAAGACGATTGAAGACTATGTCTCCTCTTTGAAAAATCTATCCTTGACTTGTCATTTTGGCACCTTACACGATGTGCTGATTCGTGACCAAATCATTATGCACACTGCTAATTCTTCCATCCAAGACAATTTGTGGGCCACAGGTGAGGCACCTTTACAAGAATTTGTTGAGATTGTGAAAAGAGCGGAGCTCACAGGCAGATGCACAAAGGCAGTTTTAAGTGATACCAAACCTTTAAATGATTCCAACACCAAGGAGGGATCTAATGTTGTTGTTAATATAATTAAATCTGGAAAGAAACATACCTACACAAAAGATAACATTTTGAAAGAGTCGCGTGTGAGGGGCCGACAAGATCACAACAAAGAACCAACATGTTATGGATGCGGGTACTCAGGACATTCAGCCAATGACAGAAAGTGTCCTACCAGGAATCAAAGATGTTCGGATGTGGGGTTATGGGTCATTTTTTAAAGGTGTGCAAAAAATTATGTAAAAAATCTGCTATCAACGGTCCTCTTGAAATCATGAGGGTTCAGGTTACCTGCTACGAAAGATAGTGTGGCTTGGATGCTTCACTCAAGGAAAAGTGAATAGACCCCAAAGATGGTTAAAGAATGTGTTGTTAAGTGTCAAAACAAAAGTAAGAAGCACTATGACAAAAATGTAGTTCAAAATGTGTTGAGGTATGTATGGGTGACTGGGTCAGAGTAAATAAAAATAGGGGTTTGCAAGAAAGGTGAGGGTCGTTATTTTCCTCTGTTTCAGGTAGTTAAGGTTTTATGCAACTCTGTCCAGTTGAGTGATGGTAAGATGTGGCATCTAAGACGTATTTCTCCGTACAAGGGAGGGAAGATGTATACCTAGGAAACTGGTGAGTTAGCGGATGATACCGGTTTTACAGGAAATAAGAGAAAGTCTCATTGGTTGCTGGATGAATGTCCTGGTGTCAACATTCCTGATTGGATGATTGAAAATGACTCAGTTGAAGTAGAGCCACACGAAGTAGATTCATACGAACATGTAGGAGTAAAGGAAGGGAGACCGTGGCCCATCATCAAAAAAAAACCTTGGGTTTCAGGACTGTGTTTGTAGTTGATTGTGTTTATATCTTTGTTTTTATTATTCTTTTTTGTTTATTTTTTAAAATGTTATTATACGGGGAAAGATGTGTTGTATTTAGGTTTGTTTGTCCCTTTTATTCCTCCATAGCGTTAATGGACCTAGAACTAAGAATGTAGTGTTACGATCATTATGATTCTTTGTGTGGCTTTGACTAAAGCAGTTCATTGTTATTCTGCTCCCCTTGCTGGGGTTTTTGCTGTAACATAATAAATCTACTGCTGAATACTAACCTGCGCACAGCATTTACAAAATATGTTTACACCGTTTAAGTGGGAAGTTATGTCCGGGGACCCGCACCATCAGGCGATGCAGTCTGCTTACTGTGACCCCTGTATATAAAATCATCGGTTAGTGCGTATTGGTGTCAACTATATCAGTCAGTAATGGTGTATATTGCACACCTGGAAAATATGGCAAATCTTACATATTGTGTTAACTGTGAAAGTCGCAATCAGTGGCGGGGATAATACAGATAGTTTTCCATTATGGGCTAAAGAAACATGATAGTTGGTATATAATGTCATTAGAGGTTTGTGGAGTTATCTCCGGAGGGGCAGAGGAATCAGCTCTGAAGGGGCACGTGGTTGATGAGTTATTGTTGCTGAGCGATTGTGTTGATTCAGTGTCCAGTCAGGAGTTTCTATCTTGTTCTCCTTGTGCCATCAGAGAATGTAACACCTGTCGACGCTCCTGAATTAATTGCTCCAGGATGGGGACTCCATGCAAAGAAGAGTATCTATGCTTGGACCATCTGAAATGGCGGCTCTCGCACCCCCTCAGGCTATTGTTTCTGCACGCTGCGGTCTGCAGTCATGGTGCAGCCCATAGATACCAGCCAGTCCCAAACATCTTCGGATGTGTGAAGGAAATGGGTTTTCCCTTCAACCATAATTCGTAGACACACTGGGAAGAGGAGTGCATATTTAATTTCAAGTTCACGTAGTCAGCGTTTGAGTGCTAGAAAGGAACTATGCCAGCGTTGCACCTCCACAGTATAGTCTGGGAAAAACATGATATGTGCGTTACCTATTTTGATCTCATTTAGCTGTCAGGTTTCTTTCAATGTTGCATCTCTATCCCTGTAATGCAATACACAAAATAAAAATGGTCTAGGGCTCGCTCCCGGTATGGGATGCAGGGCAGGTACTCAATGTGCCCTCTCCACAGTGAAATATTGTGATAAGGTATCCTGAGGTAGCAGTTGCTGCATCCATCGTTCCACATATGCAACAGCATCTGCCCCCTCCAATCCCTCCGGCAGGCCCACTACTCACACGTTGGTCCGGCGTGAGCGCCCCGCCGCATCCTCCACTTTGAGTTCCAGCAACTCTACTCGATCTGACAGGGAGCGTAGAGAGGTGTCTAGTTTGCATGTTTTTGGCTGTAACTCTGCAATAGTTTGTTCAGCGTGATGGACTTTGTCTGCAAGTTTGCAGTGATCAGCATGAAGCAACGTCAGGGCCAATGCAACAGTGTCAATCTTGGTCTTGAGCGAGGTCCTTGTGGATTCCAGTATTGTGCCGATTTTTTTGACTGCTGCCCGAACTGAATCCAACTTATTTCTAAAATTGGACAGAGGGGTTCCACGGCCACCGGTGTCCATGTCGTCTTGTGGTTAGTCTTGCCGGGTTGGGGATTGAGCAGCCGTGTCCAGAGTAGTCGCGCGCAGGCGCACCATATCGCTCTCTTCCACCCCTTGCAATACACCTGACGGCAAGGAGGGATTAGCCGGAATGCAGGGCAGCGAGATGCATGAGTAGTTCCCAGCACTCCAAAACCGCTCAGCACGGGCAACGGTCCAGTGTCCGGTCGGCGTGTGCTGGAGTGGAGCTGTGATTTGGCCTTTCCTCCAACTCCCACACCAGCCTCTCTCATTAATCTCTCCTCCAAGCGAGATCGCAGATAGTGAGGGAAAAATGGCTTCACCATGGTCTCACCTCTCACAGCACCTCATTCAGTGGGCTTGTGCAATTCATGCCACCGAGCAATATAATGCGTACCTCAGAGAGCAGGCTGCGATTGCCAGTGTTGAATCTTAATTTCCAGGCTACGCCCACACATAGCTACCCAACCGGCAAGTGCCGACAGCGCCTGCAGTTTCAGACTGGCAGCTTCTTAACCAGAACAGGGGGGGCGCAGTGGAGTATCCACCTGGTAGTGTTGGGTGGCCCCTTCTCAGTGCATTGTCATATTTGTTCCTCCAGTTCCTGTCGCCGATCTCGTGGGTCCCCTTATTATGTTGGGTGAGCGTCTGTGGGGCTATTGTGTAGTGCGCACAGGCCTCCATCCCCAGGCCTCTCAGATCCTCAAGCTTCCAATAAAATCGGGCAGGCCTTTCTACCTCACAAGTATCATGTCTCACTCGCGGCCGCTCAGGGCTCACCTTGTTCAGTGCAGCAGCAGAGCTCACCGGTCATCCTGCTGTCAAAGAGTCCCCCAGTCTTGTTCCTCCAGTGCTGAAGCCACTCACCGATAGCCCTCCGGGTCCATTCACTTCTCGGCCTCTATGCGTGTGCCGCAGCCCTGCGGTCGCGGCCACCAGGCTCGCTTGGTCACTCCTTTCGTCCTTGGGCTCCCATTGCCTGTATCAACGGCGCTGACTCGGGCAGTAAGCCTAGGCCTCAGTTGCCAGCATCTGTCGTATTCCCTCTTCTGCGGCCTTCACACCGGCAAGGACTCGGTCAGGACTTGCAGCCATGTTCTGGGTCTTACTGGGACCCCAGTTCCAAGTGTGTACAGTGGGTCCCCAGCAGTAGAATTAGCAGGAAAGCAGAGTGACCAACGGAGCTCACTTAGATCATGTCCGCCATGCTCGTCACCTTAGCCACGCCTGCAGAATCCCATGTATCATAACAGGCATTATGACAATAGAACTAAACTATAATCACTTATTAAGTTAATATTTTATTAAAGTCCACTAAAAAGGAAGTATCACGTGGAATATCACCTGGTAAATTCAGTCTGCCTAACTATTCTCTATTCCATGGCATTATAACACAACCAATAATTGCAGGTGTGAGGTTTGCATCCACCCATGACTGAGTAACTCGCAATCAGGGCATATGAATTATAAAGGTTTCACAAGCTATAACATTGTGGACAGAGATGACCTGCAAAGAAAATTGAGTGATTGAGTGATTAATAGTCATTGAGAGAATGTGAGATGTAATGTGAAAATGGAAAAGAGTGTGGAAGACAATGAGAAGAAGTGAACATGAGACAATGGTAGAGCTAGTCTTTTTAGGTAGAACGATCAATAGAAGCCACAGAGAGACTGTTATTTGCATAATCTAGCAGGAGTCATGTCATGATGACCTGCCCTGGTTCAGCTCAGAGCGGAACCCCTATTTCTTGTGCTTGAGGTATTGAAAGTTCATACATATTACTTGGAATTTGTTTTAGTTAATGCATCAACTTTAGATGGAACAAGTAGACACTCAACACCTACATCAACAAATGTGAAAACTTTCAATTGTCACCGCACCATAGAGCCCTCAACTTAAAGACAAGAGGGGTTTACTCCACAGGTATCTGTCTTTATAGACTAGCATGCAGGGAATTATTGGACAGATGGATAGGTGAAATTACCCTACTCTTGAGGGAAGGAACATTAGGGATTTGGGATAATTTCACCAGCGCTGTGTGTTTGATGGTGGACTTACTCACCCTAATAAATACTGATAAGAAGACAGATGAAATGATAATGATCTAAGTCAATTTATTCCTTTGCAAAGTCAAAACCCCTTTGAAGGGGAGCAGAGGCAAGAGTCACCACTATACTACATTAATGCTGATTTTTGGGCACACTAATTGCTATTTGGCTATTTTGCTTGTGAATTAATGCAACTTGACTGTGCCTTATTAGCAATTAATTGTAGTGAAGTGAATTTTTGAGTGTATTCTATGGTGTACTTTAGACCTGTCAGCCTTAGGGGGTCTTGTCCCAATCTTTTTGTGTTTTGCTTCTACGTTTTGCTGAATCTTTTGTTGGCCATAGGACTTTAGGCACTTTACAACTACTAATCAGTGCTAAAGTGCATGTGATTCTTCCCTAAACATGTGTGTAATTGGTATATATCTGATCAACACATTTAACTTACTTGTAAGTCCCTCGTAAGGTGGTATACCATATACCCAGGGCCTGTAAATTTAATGCTACTAGTGGGCCTGCAGCACTGATTGTGCCACCCACAGAAGTAGCCTTTCAAACCTGTCCCAGGCCTGCCGCGGCAGTACCTGTGTATGCAGTTTACTGCCACGTCAACCTGGCATTTAGAACAACTCGCTAAGCCTTAAACTCCCCTTTTCATACATATAAGTTACCCCTAAAGTAAGCCCTAGGTAGCCATAAGGACAGGGTGCTCTGTAAGTTAAATATACTTTTATGTTTTGCATGTCCTGGGAGGGACAAACAACTAGAATCATTTTTCACTACTGTGAGGCCTGCTCCTCTCATTGATTAGCATTGGGAATTCCTTGATTCACTTTTAGGATGAAATTCCTAATCAGAGAGGAGTAACTTTTTCATATTTCATATGTTTGGAATGGTATTGATAAATCGTATTTACTGGTGAAGTTGGCTTTAACATTACTATTTTAGAAATGCCACTTTTTGAAAGTGGACATTTCTCTGCACTTACTGATCTATGTGCCTCACAGCCTGTCTCCAAAGCATGTCTGGGGTGGGTGACAGCTACACTTTGTGCATTTCCTCTAGACAGGAAGGATAGGTGTGTCTGAGTACCCATCTACATACATCTGTATTCTGATGGCCTTGCCTGGGCAGGATCGCAGGGAGAGGCTAACACTTCACTTGAATAGGTAGTGTCCTGTCCCCAGACAAAGGGCTGATTTCCCCCATAGACCACCTGGTGGATAGGACTGGGCTGAAAGGGAAACATGTGCACTTCAGAGAGCTCCTTTGAAGTCACCCCCACATCAGAGGCACTTTTGGGTTTAAGTACTGGGTCTTTGACCCCCTAAAATCAGACACTTCTGGATCTTGAATGGAACCTCTGTCAGAAGGGCTGCAGTGCTGCTTAAAGGACTCATCTTTGGACTGCAGCCTTTGAAGGCTCATTTTTCTCTTGTGTTACCCTGCGGAAGGAGAGCTGGACTCTGCTTTCCCTTCAATTGAGCTCCAAGGGCTTGGTGGCTTGTCTCCTGTTGCTTGACACTTAGGGGAATCAAAGTCTCTACCCCTGCTCTTGTACCTGGGTTGGTGGAAGTGGCCTAGATTCATGCAACATGGATTTCAATGCATTGCCTGTCTGTGTGTAACAGAACTGGCGCATCAACTCAGTTGTGGGAGTAAAATCGTTGCATCGCATCGGAACCTGTGCTTTGCCTCCATAGATCGACACAACGGATATAGTATCGCCGCCACTGCAGCTTGGTGAGATCGATGCATACCCTCGACTGAGTGGCAGAATCTGGCATATCACTCGATGTCTCTTGACTCCACCCGTCTTTGTAACTGATGCATCATCTTCACTGAATGGAGAAGATCAACACATCTCACGGTTTGCAACCACAAAAGGTACTTTGTTCACTGGGTACTGCATGGGTCCTGTAGCCAGTCGGCGCTCCATCGCGGTCAGCCCAAACATTTGCTTTGCCCCCGGTCCAGTGTGACCTAAAGTACCTTTTTTAGCTCTACTTGCTTCTAAGCACTTTACTGCATTTATTCTTTTAAAATTCAAAATCTCAACTAGTATACATTTGATTTTTGGTCTTGTTTTGTTTATAATATAATACAATATTTTTATAAACATGTGTGGAGTTTCTTTATGGTGAATTCATTGTGTTACTGTGTGTGTGTGTTTCACAAATACTTTACACATTGCCTCTTTCGATAACTCTACCTGCTCTGTGCGAAGCTACCTGAGGGTAAGCACAGGTTATCTTTTAGTGTGCATCTAGCTTACCCTGGCTAGGATTGTGGTTTCTGCTTGGACAGGGGGGCATACCTTCGCCAACCAGAAACAGTGGGGCATATTATCAAGAACGGCATTAAAATAATCGCCGGTTTAGCGGCAGAAAACTGCCGCTAAAGCGGCGATAATGGGCTTGATAATATGCCCTGGAGAATTCCAATAGAAGCCCATGTTCACTCCAGAACATGGACTTCTATTGGAATTCTCAAGGGCATATTATCAAGCCCATTATCGCCGCTCTAGCGGCAGTTTTCTGCCGCTAAACCGGCGATCATTTTTAACGCAGTTCTTGATAATATGCCCCATAATTTCTAACAGTGTGGGATGACATTCCAGCAGTGATGGTTAGCAAACACTTGTTGCCCTATCACATAAAGTGAGCAAAGGGAATGTTAAGTTAAAACACAGCCACTGCCACAGTTTAGGGATAACTGGTACTAAAGAGCTGGACCAGCGCAATTTTTGTTGTAACTGGTAGCCCGTCACAGAAACATTCAAGGCATGTGCTACATTTGGCTGGAAATATGGCATTATTTGTTGACACATCTAAAGTAAATATCTGATCATAGCAAAATAACATGCACAAAGCAATGTAAAACACAATTAAAACATTACATGGCATATCACAAAAACAGTCAAAACAGAACACAATACCCTAACTAAAGTACAACATAAAATCAAATTCCAATAACACAGCACAAACTCACAGCAGCCCAAAACACAACAGAACGTATCACCACAATAAAATGGTACACAACAAATGCGCACAAACGTTCTTGATACACATTACCACCTCCAGAATGTTTTCAGAATATAATGGTAAAATGTATTTAGAGAACCACTGTGTCAACCTGCCACCATAGACATGAAATAGCACCAATCGAAAATATTTTGTGAATTAGCCCTTAGAACATAACTAAACTGCAGCCAGGTTTTAACAGATAAAATGAAATAAAAGCATACGTTTCTACTGCGAGGCTGCTCATTGTGCAGCACGACAAACATCTGGTGCCCATTAACGTTTCTGTAATGAGAGACCAGCAGACTTGCTTTATTTGCATGTTACTTGAAAGAGGCTGGATAGAAATAAATGAGGCCCTTTAGTAATACAAATAACTGTTGAAGAGGAGGATACTATGATTTATGTATGTGGGCAGCGTTAATGCTGCTGAACAAGAAGAAAACTCCAAAATCAGCAGAAAGAGAAGAGATGATAAAGAGCACTTTTTAACCGTGTAAGTGAATTTCCTTTAGCATGAAGCCCTTTTGAAATAAACATTAAAATAGCAGCATGTCAGATAGTGTAATAACAACATGCAATGAATAAATATAAGGACATAGCTTAACCGAGCACAGTCAGTTGCCATTTATGGTTTTGACTGGCTAAAGCAAAATCAATAGAAACTATAAAATATTCGATAAGTGAACAGAGAAAGGAAAGTCATGGATTATTGAGAGCGCAGGGATTAAAAAGTACTTACATCACGTGTGACATCACATTTGGCTCCAACCTGTTATCATTTAAGCTCCTCGAGTTACTTTTATTGTAGTTCATTATAATTTGACACACATTTTACAATGAGGATACATTTATTGGCACCTTTGCTAGTGACAGCATTCGTATTGTTATTTCAGGTTCAGCGTTAAATCCATGTTTTTAGAGGATTCTCAATGTAGAAATAAATCGAACCTAAGCAAATCTTAAGAAAATTGGAAAAAACTAGCAGATTTCTCGCAAGGGTAATGGTGAATTTCACTTGCGTTGTCTATTGGGCTGTAAGTGTTTTCTGATAACTAGGTTTAAAAACTGTGATCAACAAGGTGTTTAGAATTTTACAGTTTATTGAAGGATCTAATGGAGGTAACTGGGCAAAAATAAAAAAATTGCCACTATCAGAGAGGACTACACCAGTTTTGCCCCACCCAATATAGGCACCTGGGGTAGGTCGAGCTCACCTGCCTGTTCTGCCTGTCGCTGCCTGCCACGTCTATGATCCATCGCTACAGGTGTAGACACTATTCTAGCAGCATGTTACAGAGCTGGCGATCCACTTGTTCATTGGTTGTTTCTCTCGTCATGTTCTGTGGATCATGTACTGTAACATTGCTAATGGTGCTGGAGTTCACCGATGGCAGACCGTAGCGGGCACCGGGCATTTTTCAAGTGGACCGGAAGGGTGGGGGCCGGTTTTGGACTGGTCGGGGCCATTTTTGTTACTGGGGGCTGGTTTTGCAGCGGTGCTGCAATATCGGCCCCTGTAACAAAAGCAGCAGCAGTGTTTCCCACCAGCTCTGACCCCCTCTCCCTCCCTCCCCGTCCAACATAATTTCCAGGGCTGGTTTGAATTCTCAGTCCGGCCCTGCAGACAGTAATACTAGGTAGGTATTCAATCCTGCTCTGTCAGAACAGCAGAACTGGAGACCTGCACCTCCTAGGATTTAAGGTAGGTACTCATCTCATAGGGGGGAAGGGTGATCACCCCACTCATGTAGAGAACAGGGGCAGTGCAGTCCCAGTCGCTTCCCATTCCAGCATGAGCGGTTCCACACAACTGTCAGCACAGACCTGTTTAGATGCTTGCTTCAATTGAGGACCAGAAACAGTGGTGCTGTTCATTGTCTTGAGGCTATTATATGTGTTTTTGATCATTAGTGATGTTATTACAATTCAGTTCTGATGTCATAATGTCTGGTACCACAGCCACCAGCCAGGGTGAAAGGCAGAACACTGTAGTTTAATCAATGAAAATGAAACTTGGCCTCTCCTTCTTCAGCTCTTTTTTCAAGAGGAAGAGTGGTAATCAGACTGGATATATTGATAGCGGCATATTTTTTTGCACCTTTAGGTAATTATTGGAAGGACAGCATCTCTCTGTATGTTTCAACTCATTCTGAGCTACAGTATTTTAAAAATCAGATCTGTATTAAACTGATTCAACTATATTTTTGCAACAAGTTTTCAACTTTGTTTTGGTGTTTTTAGTTTTGAAGTACAGATTCTAATTTTATTCTTCCTTGCAGCAAACATCCTATTTCTTTTATGTCAAAGAGCAACACACCAAGAATTTAAGCAGTTTGCGGGAATTATTATGTGTGACCATGCATTATAAGGTCTAAAGTATCACCTGCTCTACATTATAAGGATAATGCAAGTCACCTTGTAGTTCCATTATCTTATAAAAGACTCTGAACTGTCTTAGGTCTCGTTGCTCTACATGGTCACAGAACTCTCTGCTGATTTGCAATAGCCTTATAATGTAAGGCACGGTGTACTTTATCCCATATATGATGAGTGCACAATTTTGTATTAACTGCAAGAGTAGTGAGGAGGGATATTCCCAAAAGATTGCAAACTGAAGGTTCATCTTCAAGGGAAGGCAGGGAGAAGGATTTGAAACTGAAAACGGAACATGAAAGAGCAGAGGTTTCTACCAAATTAGATATAATTCCATCAGCGGCGGCTGCCATAAACAAAGGGAGTTGGGGCGGGTGGGGTTGCGTGGGAGGCATCGCGGGGGTAATACAATATTAAAAAAAGAAAAATTACCTTTTGCCGCTGGCCGCCTCCAGTATCGCGTCTGCCGCCTCTCCTCTTCCTGGGTCCCAGCAGCCTCTGGGACCCAGACTCCTATTCAATCCCTGTGCTGCAGAGCAGCGCAGGGATTGGTCTGAGCAAGCAGGAAAGATGCCCTGCTCAGACCAGGGAGACTGTGGGATTTCTCCAGCCCGGCTGCTCAATGCATCTGGGCTGGACAAAACCTAAGTGAGCATGTGTGTTTTGGTCGGCCTGAGAAGGCCGGCCAAAACACATATGCTCATAGCCCTCCTCCTCCTCCTCCTCCTCCCCCTCCCATGCCTCGGACCCGCCCCTCGCAACAGTGGTGGCTAAGAGCCAGCAAATGTAAAATAAAACGATGCAAGAGCATCGTTTTATTGTACATTTGCTGGCTCTGAGCCAGGCAGTGGGGCAACACTTCTACTCCATTGCGGAGGAGCCGCCACTGAATTCTATTCAGCCTATGGAAAATTGCATGGGGAAAATGCATTTTGGGGCTCTTCCCCCTGTTTTTTTGGCACCCGGTTAACTGATCACTCCAAAACTTTCCAGGAAGGAGCTGAGGTGAATGAGATTGTTTTGAGGAAAATAACCCGAAGATTCGTAAAACGGTGCCAAAGTAATTAGCAAACCAAAATATCCATTTTTTATGGAAACTCAGTCCTAACTATGACTGCCCAGTGGCGACATATTAAATTAAGTGGGATCAAAGTTGTGAAAGAATTGAATGTCACTTGCAACACCAAAATCCACCACCACTCGTAAGCACACTAAAGTCAATCTTTCAATTTATATCTACAAAAAAGTCAAGATCATGATCCAACCATGAAGCAAAACTAATACCAATACTTCTTGACTCTTCTACATTTTTTTAGAAAATTGGTGAGCACGTCTCTCAAACACCTCTTTCTCCACTTATCTATCCCCTTCATTCTCTGTTCCATACTACTTTCAACTTTCCACATATTCCAACCTGATTGATCAGTGTAGCACACCAGGCAAGGATGGTCTTAGGTGAACCATTCTTCTCCAAGGGACCAACTCACATGTCTTGTGCACTCTTCAAGGCCCCAGCTTCTTTGACTCACTGTACCCGCTATCATGCACTATTTGGTTACTCCCACTCTTCACAATTTGACGATTTCTTTGACCCCTAACTCATGGCCTTTGCAGGTAGCATCTTGCTTCCTACCACCATCACTCATTGCCGCTGAGAATGACTGCGAAACTCGCATCCTGAACCTCCAATGTCTGGCAGCTCTCTGACTTCAGACGCTACCACTGATCCATCATTGCCTAGTACCTTCTTGGCATCACCTCCCAACTCCAGCAAACCTCTTTGTGCTTATAAAAGGAGTTAAGACGCTACCACTTGCCAGCATACCCAGTAAAGGCAAAGTAAAGCTTTCTATAATTTGCTGGATGAAGTACAGTCAGGATTTATATCAGGGTTCAATACATAGGGCCTCATTTATGAAAAGTGATGCATCGCTGCGTGAAAACAGCGATGCGTCACTTTTCATTGCGCCCTCCTTGCATCATGCTGGATGCGTCATATTTACAGTATGACGCATCATGTCGCAAGGAGTTACAGATACGTCAGTATTTCTGATGTATCTGTAGGCACAAAAATGACGCATTGCTGGAGTGTGCCACAAAAGTGACGCAACTCCAGCAATGGGTCATTTCACATGGGCAAGTCCCATTTCAAATGTGCCTGCGTCAGTCTTACGCCTGCTCTGAGGCAGGCGTAAGATATTGACGCATTTGTTTCCTAGAAGTGACGCAGTGAAATCTCATAGATTTCACTGCGTCACTTCTACGAGGCTTACTTACGTCGGAACGCCCACCCTGCATACATTATACCTGGCGTAGGTATAATGTGGCGCAAGGGTTCACAAAGTGACGCATCTACCTAGATGCGTCACTTTGTAAATATGACGCAACATGGCGCATTTTTACGCCGCTAGTGCGCCACAAAAAGTGACGCACCGGCGGAGCAAAAGTGACGCAAGGGCTCATAAATAAGCCCAATAGTTTGCAATCCTGAAAATACTGGAATGATTATCTCCCTTTCATAGATATGTGTTCCTCCTGCCTCCTCATCTTCCATAAACGTTTGGCAGCCTTGAACATAATGAACAACATTACTTTCTTGAAAATCTTCTAAGACAGAATGGGGATTAAAAGCACAGCCCTCAGATGGCTCTCATCATATGTCCTAGGCTCAATTCTGTCTCCTGTCCACTTCAACCTCTCTATGGAGCCTCTAACCTCCACTCTCAGCCACTCCAACATATATTATCACTTCGTTTCAGATATAACCAACCTCTATCTGAAAACGTATTTCTCCACATATATTGGTTTTATGGGTGCTTTTCAAGAGGACATTCAAGCCTGAATTTCAAATCACAACCTAAAGCTCAACTAACTAATATCTGATTTCCTCCTAGGATCCTGACCTTAACGTCCCTATCTAACATTAAACATAGTTCAGTTCACTTATGGTGTTAAATTGTAACCCTTCCACACTGGAGTCCACCAATCCCTTGAACTCATCTTGGGCAAAAGCCTGATTCTTCAAGCCCACATAAATCAAGTCCTTGAAACAGATATTCAGTACAGGCCTTTCTTGATTCTTTTGTCAAGTGGTATTTTAGTGACAGGAAATCTCCCTTCACTTTCTAGACACACTATTTTTCTGAAATGCCAATGGTCCAAGCAAGTCTTTAAAATGTTCTCTAGCACGTCAGTGATATAAGATCCTATTGAAGTCCCTAAAACGTCTTCACATGCACTACTCCCAATTTTACCACATAATTGTATTTTTTTGTACAAAACTGCACAAAAAATAGTTAAAAAATAAAATATCGATGACAACATAATTTCCTCATAGACCATTTTGATCTAAATTCAAATATGGCAGTGTATATTTTTGCGTCTAAGGAGCTCTTCCTTGCCGCTAATCACACCAGCACTCTGTCGTAGTATTCAAAGAGATCTTAAGGGGACATAGCGATAGTTTAGAACAGGCCCTAACCTGGAGTTGCCCCGAGTAGACAAAGATTTAACATTTTAAATAACACATGAAGTTGAAACTAGGCCCGGATGTAATTCGAAATTATTCTGCCATGATTTGCATAATTTTGGCAATTTCAAGTTATGCTCATTACTCAGAATTCCTGGAATGATGGCGTATCGCAACTACAAACCATTTGCGGTAAAATCTTTACAACAAAATAGGCCATTCGCTGTAAAAAGTTACAGCAAATGCACTCGAACAACAGAACACGAGCAGCAGTAGTGTGCAGTGCTTTTGTTAAATGCCTCCATGCTCCAAAAATTGAGGCAGGGACAAATTCCATTCTAAAATATAGTGCAAAATGAAAGATTCGCTTTTTGTGTAATTTTGCATAATTGCACATCATTTTGTTGAAACGACACACATTTACGTAATGTAATTACATGAAAGCAAACTACGCCAATTTCACACACCCCCAAGTTGAAATCCTATTTAGGAGATCTATGCCCAGAGGACCAATAAAAAACAGGAGAAACATGCAAAAGATAGATAGATACTGACAAAGGATTATGAGCACAGCCTAAGACATGCATCTGGAAGATGAAGGTACTTGGGAAAGTGGGATATATTGGACCGAACTGACGGGAAGTTGAAATCCCACCTTAAATAACTGTTAATTAGCAGTAAAGAAAGGCAAAGAAATACGTCGAGTGGAACAATTCAGGTGGTTATTATACAATAATGACCAGTGCTCAAACCTCCACACAATAGTTACCCAGAAAGTATTTCATGTATCAAACACAAAAATAATTACCCCTGAGGAGGTTAATAAAGGAATTAATTTTTACAAAGTGCAATCATTATATTCAGATTGCAAATGTACATTTATTCTTTCTAAATTCCAGGAGTATTACAATTTTTCATATTAATTTTTTAGTGGGGAGGTTCCAAACACTATCCACTTTCAGTGGCGGCTGGTGAGATTTGAAAGTGGTGCGGCGTAAAATAAGTATTGTACTGCAGCGAGCGAGCGAGCCTGAACAACCTACGGAGGGTTCAAGGGGGCTTTCCCCCGAGAAAATTTTGAAAAAAGAGTGGACAAATGGTGCATTTTCAAGCAAATTACTAGTGTCTACGTAGCACACACTAGACTTCAAATTGTCTGTAGATGCTCGACTGAAACGTATTCAACCTCAAAAGTCAAAGGGCCAAATATGGTTATCATAATTAATGGATGCCCACAACAGAATTGCAAACTGCAAATGTAGTACAGTTGTGTGAAAAATATATTCCGAATTTAAAAAGGAAACTGAAACAACGATACTTGAGTGACAAAGCTTGGTGTGCAGTCGCCAGCGGTATTTCTAAATATCTAGGAGGATGACATTGGAAGATAGTTTTTATATGATATTTTGACAAGACTGGGTCAGAAGAATTTCATTTCAGGAGATTGTTTCACTATTTTTCTGTTCAGCGCTTGGGTGACTATTTCTAGGTGTATAGCACTTCAAAAGTAAATCGAACTGGAAACAGAGAACGCGAGATTATAAAAGTGGAAACTAAAAAGAAAAAAATGTGTCTATACAGAAAGACAAAACTTAATAAAATGTTAGCCTTACAAGTATTAGGTGGTATAACTTGTGCACGTGCTTCACACAAGACCAACCTGAAGTGTAACTCAGAGTGATCCTAATTTTCACAATATTTTTCTATCGATTCCTTAAATGTTTTGGTGTAGGCAATTTCCATGAACTTCTACCCGTAATTCCAGTGCCTTCCTCTTACATAAACATTTATTTTAGCAGTGTGAAGCAGACCCCTTTCTCCTCTCGGGTCTGCGCCGCCAGTTCTCTGTGCAGAGCGCCAGAGAAGGCTAAAGGCGCTAGATGTTCGGCCCAATTTTATGTCCCCCTTGTCCGAGGCCACCGCCTGCCAATTTTACATAGTTTTTACCCCTTGAGTGTTCCGCACATTTTTCTCTTTCTTCTATGTAAATACCATAAACTCATGAATAAAAATATACTTCAAAAGCAGAGCCTGAAAACACACTTACAGGTCAGCTGGGGCCCCAGGGGTCGCTATCAACACAACCACAGACTGGAGCTGTGATGCAGATCGCACATGTTCCAAGTGTGTGCAGTCAAAGCGGAATTCACAACTGTTTTGCCAAGTTAGATAAAAATGCCTGCCAGCTAAAACCTTTACCATTTCCACGGACTGTGAAAATTACAGCACAATTGGCTTTCTAGTACAGACGCGCTCATTGTTGAAACTGGACTCCAAACGTATTCTGCTGACGCTGCACACCGCTCACAGCCTGGTTTTGAAATGCATATTTTTATTGGTACCAGGCATATAAAACCTGCACAAATGTTTCTTTCTCTCAGCACACATATGCACATATCAGCGCATTCTCATTTCTCTTTTACACACACAAACATATATCTGGGTACACACGCACATACACACTCATTCAGACAAACATTTGTCTTGCTCAGACACACATATGAACACACAAATATATACAATAGAAGCAGCATATATGAATGTCTCCACACGCATGGACACTACTGTCTCTTTCATACGCACATGTCAAAACACATGCGCACACTCAGCGAGCAAACACTTGTCTTACCCAGACAAGTAGTACCCATTCCCGGCTCTCCAGTCCATACACATACGTGTACACACGTGTGCACGCTCAAACAAACACACACTTGTCTTACACACAAACTACTGTCGGTCTTCAATACACACGTGTACAAACAAGTACACATTAAAAGCAAGCACACACACACATATCCACAAACACAATTTGTGTTAACTTGCATTTGAAAACGGTAGCAGCCCAACAAACCATTTATGTGCAGGTCTTAGCAGAGCTGGGCTCAGAAAATACTTTGGCCAGAGGACTACCTTTCTGACGTAGGGCCCATATGGAGAAAGTCATTCGCCTATGAAAGGCCTGATGTCGACTTCAGTAGACTATCGACAACTTGGCTCAGTTCGGTACTGACCCCTAGACATCGGACGGACACCGGACCACCAGGGACACATCCTCACAGAAATAGTTGAACCTTGTAAGACCTGAGCTAGGCAGATGCCTCGACAGGGACGCACCCTCAGTGCTGACATGGCAACGAGACAACATAACGACACACAAAGCACCGAAATCAATACATAACTATCACGATTCAAATGGAATGAATCTACCAAATCATGATGAAATTGATAAATACAAATTATACTAAACCTCAGTAGACACAGTTCTCTGTGAAAATAAAAAGCTAGTTTATAAGGAACAAACTTAATTTCACTGCAAGAATGGAAGGGATTTCTCAGCACACAGCACAATTTACATGAAAATAATGTAGTGGCATGAATGACTAGACTCAGAAAATAAATACATTCGCTGATGTGATGTTAAAGTTGCCCAACTAGAAGCAGTCACGGCTCGCAATACTCGCGGGGGTCTCTAGGGGGGTCTCGCCCGGGGTTTGAAAATAAAGTACAAAGAAGGCGAAGCTTAAACTTACCTGACCGGGTCCGCCGCCTCTGCTGTCTGCTTCTGGGCCGGGATCCGCGTTTGGCGCCTTCACCATCTTCTGTGCGAGTGGCTACTGGCTGGCAAACCCTCTCAGGCTCTCAGCCAATCCAGACGCTGCTCCAGAGTCCAGCAGCGCCAGGATTGGCCTGGAGCAGGGTCACTCCTGCCCATTAGGAGACCGGGGCTGCGAATGAAGCAACCCTCGCTCTCCTAAGGGGAAGGCTTAGTGCGCATGTTCGGGCTGGTCTTAAAAATGACCAGCCCAAAAACGAACATGCGCACTATTGCGCTGTCACTCACCCTGAGTGCTGCCACAGCCCCACCCCCTTCAGAGACCCTCGTTCTACTTCTGACGCTAATTCCATTCCAATCAGGAGTCCTGATTGCTGGAATTAGCGTCAGAAGTAGAACGATTTCTAAATGGGGCTGTGGGCCCGTGGCATTGGTGGGGCAACGCCCGAACGCCCCCAATGGACGCACCGCCACTAATCTTGAAGATAATTTTACATAAAACAAAGTAAACAAACAATACATGTTTCATGAAATAAACAATGTATCAGGGCCTAAATATTTCAAAGTTGCAATTTAGGTTCAGTTTACTTTTGTATTGTATTGTATTTGCATTTGTATAGCGCTTACTACCCCTGACGAGGCGTCGAAGCGCTTTTTCGTCGAGAAGCACGCTACTCCGGGACCCATAGAGGATTAGTGTTGAATTAGTATAGTGAAACATGCAAGTAAATTTTAAGTGGTGGATATGTTAGTCAGTTATTTGGATTCGGAAGGATAGAAGAGGAAAGAAGGTTTGTATTTATATAGCGCTTCTAACCCCTGATGGGGTGTTGAATTGCTTTTTTTGGCGAGTAGCACGCTAATACGGAAACCCATGAAGGATTAGTGGTGAATTAGTATGGTGAAATATGAAAGTAATTTGAGTGGTGGATATTAGTCAGTTATTTGGAGTGAGAAGGATAGTGGAGGGATAGAAGGGAAAGAAAGGTTTGCATTCATATAGCGCCTGTTATCCCTGATGGGGTATTGAAGCGCTTTGTTGGAGAGTAGCACGCTACTCTGGAACCCATAAAGGATTAGTGGTGAATTAGTATAGTGGAATATGGAATTAGAGAAGTGAACATGCTAGTCTGTTATTTTGATTGAAAAGGATAGTGGAGGGATAGAAGAGTGAAGGATTTCTTTTTTTTAGGTCATAGCAGTAGGAGGAGGCTTTTTGATGAGTAAAAAGGGTTTTTGGAGGGGAAGAGTCAGACGGAATAGTTTAGAAAGGTTTGTTTTGGGGGGATCGGTACAGTAAAGGAGGTGTCAGAAGATGCAAGGAGGGGTAGAGTAGGAGAGAGTCAAAGGGATATTTTGGGGAACATAGTAGTGGTATGGCGTTTGGGATAAATGAGAGAGTGGGTGTAGAGGATATAGTGATAGATGTATAGGGTGAGATAGGGTAGTGAATTGGAAAGAGTAGTAGAAAGAAGTTTGAGATGAGTCAGAAAGTTGGCCTAGGAGATATATTGAGGGAAGTATAGGCTGAGAAATAGGGTAGTGCATTGGAAATGCTAAATTAGAAGAAAGTGATAAATATATAGATCCATAAGTACATTGAAAGTATATAGATGCATAAAGGAGGTAAATATATATAGATTAAAGATATTGATAGAGGTACAGGATGAGAAATAGGGTAGTGCATTGGATATGCTTTTTCAGGAGAAAAGTAACAGACACATTAATTAATGGGAAGATGGGCAGCATTTCTGGCCCTGGTCCCGACCAGTTTCGAACAGGCTCAAACAGGCACTCACCCTTGTCCTCTCCACCCTTAACAGGCTCAAACAGGCACTCACCCTTGTCCTTTCCACCCTTAACAGGCTCAAACAGGCACTCACCCTTGTCCTCTCTGCCCTTAGCCTCGACGCCCTAACCCTGGCCTTTGATACCCCTAGTAATCAGGTGACCCCGTCAGCCAATGGGAACCCTAGCCCTAATACTATCCAATCACAACACTAGCCCTAAAAGCTAGAACCAATAGGAGATCAGGACCTTACAGCCAATCTTAGCCCTAGTCCAAGCACCCAATCAGTTAAAATAAACCCTGATCTCTACGTCCAATAGAGGCCCTAGCCCTACCAGTAGTCCCAACCCTAGTCCAAGCAACCAATGGGACGGGAAGCCCTAGTCCCTACTTCCAATAGAAAGCCTAACCCTACTCTTAGTCCCACACCTAGTCCAGCAACCAATAACACCAGAAGCCCTAATCGCTACTTCCAATTAAAGGCCTAACCCTAGCCCTAGTCCCACCATAGTCCCAATAACACAGGAAGCCCTAGTCCCTACTTCCAATAGAAATACTAACCCTAGCCCTAGTCCCAACCCTACATTGATTGAATCACAGACCCAGAAACCAATAAGAACCCTCAAATACCCAACCAATGAGGACACTAACTCAATCCAATAGAAACATCAGATACAACCACCAATCAGTGTATACATGTACCAGCCACTAGCAGACTATATAAGGTCCCAGCAACCTCATTCAAGGTTTGTTGGCCAGGGAGTTGGAAGCTGCTTCTCCTGTTCAGAATCACATTCAGACCACACAAGTGTTGTGCCCACTAAGATTCGCTGTTTCGCTGTTCCGGCTGCTGGCTGTTCGGTGGTGGAGTGCGGTGCTTGGGCTCTCGCGGTCGAGTACCAGTGTTTTGACCCAGCGATCCGCTAATCCGTTAATCCGCTAATCCGTCTCCGCATCACTACGCTGCACCGCCGTTCCACTGCCTACGTTGCGAAAACGGCGAAAATGGCCCGGTAAGTGAGAGTAATTTACTCCGGGTGCTGCTTGCGGTTTGTGGCTTGTGGTTGTGGGCGCCGTGAGGCGCGGCAAACGCGGGCGGAGGAAGCGGAAAGCGGAGAGGCTAAAGCGAGTGAGGCAGGCAACAGGGTAGGTCCATTCTCCCCTGTTTTGTTCCTCGGTGCTCTCTGCTCACACTGCTTACACTGCCTTCCAGCCTCCCAGCCCACCTGCCCTTATGCCATTTGCCCTTCTGCCAGCCTGCTCGTTTGCTCTCTGCCGTGGCCCCGAGATGCCTAGAGGTGCCGCGAGGAGCCTGGGGGGAGAGTGAAGGAGCTGTGGCATAGGTGGGGGCGCAGGTGGGGGCACAGGTGGTGGCAGGCGTGGTGCAGCGGCGCAGTGGGGTAGCAGCCTGAGCCTGAGCTCCAGCCCAGTCCAGCCCAGCTCATTGACCACAGCACCATGAGGAACAAAGACCAGCTCCCCGGCGTGGGACGCTGGAGGTAAAGTGCAACGCCCCACCCTGCAGCGGACTCGTCAACCCCTCCATCCCCTCCAATTTCAACTCCACCTCACAAACCAAATTATTTGAGTAATACAGGGGGAAAGGAGGAAAAGGAAGGAAAAAATCGAAAATAGCAGACAAGGCAACAGTCATTGGGATCTTTGGCAAGGATCAGCCAAGGAAAAAGTAGAGAGAAATCGGAAAGGGGCACCTACAATACCTACATCAATTGCTACAATGAGATCAGGGAAGGCAAGACAGCAGGCGGTGCCATATCCTAGCAGGAAAACGCGCAGGACATTAAAGAAGACACCTAGTAAAGAAAGCGCAGAAGACCTGACGAAGAAGGAAGAGGAAACCCCCCTGATTTCCCCACTCCTCAGCAGCCCACTGGTACAGCCAACGGCCAATGCAAATAATGCAACCACCGGGACCATCATGACTAAAACAAGTTACCAACCGAAAATATACACCAAATTCTCCTTTTTAAAAGATGCCGGGCCGGTCTTGTGCCTGACCAGCAACAAAGAAAGTAATCTTCCCACTCCTCTTCAACCCATCAAAATACACCAGATTGCGCAGCAGCAGTCAAATGTAGATTATGGAGAGTCCGCGGCCGCCAGGGAAATGTTGTGCGCAACAAGACTCTGTGAAGCAAGTGCAGATGATGAGAAGCTCAAAGGGAACAAGGAACAGGAACAGGGACAGGGGAATAAGGTGCATGAACAATGAAACAACGCTAAACGGGATCAATCGGAGCTGACAGTACAAAAAAACATCAATAAAGATATCAACAAAATCAACGGGAGGGAGAAAGATGGCCAAGGTCAGGCCAATGGCTACACAGAGGCCATGGAAGAGGAAGGGAATAAATACATCAACAGCCATATTCCCCTCAGCGACAACAAGGAAGGAATTCCAGTCAATTGGGCACCACACAAACTGGGAAAAGTGGAGCCGAAACACCAAGAACATGGAAACCCTGTCAATAATAACACCAATAAAAACATCGTCTTAAGGGAAGAACCAGGTACCCTTGAATTCCATCAACAACAAAAGGAAATGGAAATGGAAAATCAAGGAAAAGACCTCAACAAGGCAAAGCAACTCAGTCCCTCACTCCCTTCAGGGCTTGAGCCCACTGTGGAAATGACTGGGAACAACGACCCCACACACATGACAAATAAAACGGCAGCGGGAGAAACTCAGCCCACTTCTCAGATACTACTGGAAAGGCAGGTCCAACCAACTCAGGAACAGCCGCATGGCCACCATGGCCAATTGCCTGCAGGTACTGCGCAAGATGAACCAAAAAACAAAACACAAGGGCAACATACCTCAACAACTCAGGAAATGGAACCTGAATCATCCTACCTCACACCAGAGGAATGGGAGGAACTGGTTGCCTCATACTCTCTTGTGCCCCAAGCTGAACTCCAACAAAGAAATAGCTCTCCAAGGATCAATATAAAACACGTCACATTGCAGGAAAAAGAAGACATTTAGACTATATTGCTACACACAATGCAAATTTCGGTAAACGCCATGCAATATCAGTCTGACAAAATGGACATCCAACTGTCAGTTCTTAATTCCCTCTCGATCTTTGTCGCAAACATCGACGACAAATTGGCAGACCTTAATAATTTGATCAGAAGAGCACAAGCGGAGACACAAATTGTACAGGCTAGCTGCACCTGCGTAACTATTGTAGACAAGCTGGCAACCCTTCCAACGGTAATGGACAACTTCCTATCTGACATAAGAGATGCTGTGACACGGAATTACCACCAAAAGAATTAGTCACAACGAGAAAGGCTGAGCAACAACCAACAAATTTGACAACTGAGGGTATGAGCCAGGGTACCATGGACCAGAAATCGGAGACTAGCTTGCCCGACGAGGGCCCGGTCCTGACAAGATCAGAGGAAAAAATCAAACAAGGCAAGGATCACTGATATCATCGCCAATATCCTCAAGGTGCAAACGGCACCCAATAGTAGACTCCCCGGAATGAGTCTCTCACCAACAAGCTCGCTCACATCCAAACAGCGAAGGAAGCTGAAGAGAAAGGGGCGAAACCAAAAGCTAATTCAAATAACATCACCTTGCAGGGGCAAAAGCAATGGTCGGGGGAAAGAACGTAAGGGAGATCCCCCAGACACCTCAACCCGGGCGGGCGTGAGATAGAGTGTGACCAGGAGCCATCAGAATGCTTGACCCAGAAAGAGGGGGTAGAAGCAAAAGGAAGCAACTCCCCCAAAATAATCATAAGTGGTGGAGCAGTCCCCAAGAGCGAACCCTGCAAAAGCAGAGGATGCACACAAGAGGGCTCACCTACAACCGGCCTTTGCCCCGAGGCAGCACCGATACGTGGAAGTCACATGCACGGAAACAACTACAACAAGCGAATCCCCTGAATCAGCGGATACATCAATAGCAAAACAGGAACTGTCCACAGACCAAATAGCATATCTGAACTATACAATAATCATGTTCCATCCCGAGTACAAGTCAAAGGGACGGATTGACATACTAAATAGAGGAAACATCCTCCGTTTAATAAACTCCATCAATATCCTGAAGAACTTAAGATCTAATGACCTAGAGTCAATAGAATTTGTGGAGTCTCCAGAACAACCGGGTGTGGAAGCGACTAAAACAGTCTGGGCCACACCAGGCTTAGCAGACAAAGTTTTAAAAGAATATATCAAATTCAATGCCTGGGGCATTAAGCTACGGCCATTCGCCAAACCAAGATACCCGGAGCCCCTAATCGCCTCTTCAGAAAATCAAAAAGATTCCGGGCACACCCAATTGAGTACACACTCATACTCAGTGCTACGCGGAGCCCGTAGCAAAAAGTTCAGAGAGCAATGAAATTAGAGCTCAGCGGACCTCTAGGTCCAATGCAACAAAAAGCACACCCCCACAAGAGTGGAGTTGGCTATCCAGGACTATAAATACCAAAAACCAAGATCTGTGACATACTAGGCTCCCTGCACTCAACAACAACACTAAAAACTCCCTTAAACTTTGCTCGTGGAACATCAACGGGATGGGAGATAAGACCCTGGACCTGGAATTGCAATTCTACCTACAAAGCTTTGATATAATCTCATTCCAGGAAACTTGGTGTGAATCGCCACCAGCATTAAATGGATTCAACCTGCTCTCCCTATCCGCCATAAAGAGTGCTAAATTCGGCCACAGCAAGGGAGGCCTTGTTACATATAGCTCTATAAAGAGCATTTATGCTATGGAGACAATGATGTACAGCTTAGCACCTCCAAATGCTATGCAAGTGCTTAGAATAACCTTACAGGGGGAGGTTAAAAATGAGCAGGTAATTCTCATAAATCTCTATCTACACCCACGCGACAGAACTAAAGGCACCCAGCAGCTGAAGGAGGAGTTAGAGAAAATTTTAACGGAAGAGCAGACCAACAGCCTGATCATCACTGGGGACTTCAATGCAAACATGTTCAGGAGCACATCTGAAGATATTGATATGGAGGAGGACCCTTTCGTATGGGCCTCAGTAATACAAGACAATAATTCAGGTGGGAGACATACGAAAACAGCTCAGAGGCTTCTAGCTATCCTGGAGCAGCTGGGCTTCTGAGCACTAAACAGAAGATTTCCAGGAGACCGTCCACAGACAGCAACATTTCACAACACAGTAGCAAGTACTACAATAGACTACACATTTGTCTCTCGCTGTATGTTCCCAAAAGTAACGGACTATCATATTGGAATCTCCAAATACAGTGACCATCTACCACAGGAAATTACAATAGGTTCATTCGTCACACCACAAACTCTGTCAGCAAATATTCATGATTTGGAATACACACTGTTAGACCTGGCACCATTGGCGTGGGTCTCCCTTCCATTTTTTGCTGTTGCCTCCTGTGTTTTGCAGTATTTTTGCTGGTCTAGATGCTTTGGGCACTTTGCCACTGCTATTCAGTGCCAAAGTGCAAGTGCTCCCTATTATAAATTGTTGTTATGGATTAGTGGATTAGTACAGTGCACCGTGTGTGCCCAGGGCCTGTTAATCAAATGCTGCTGGTGGGCTTGCAGCACTGGTTGTGCCACCCACAGAAGCAGCTTGTAAACTATGGCTCAGGCCTGCCATTGCAGAGCTTGTGTGCAGTCTGGGACTGCCATGTCGACTTGGCAAGTGCACCCACTTGCCAGTCCCCAAACCTTCCCTTTTCTAAATGTTAGTCACCCCTAAGGTAGGCCCTAGGGCAGGGTGCATTGTATGTGAAAGGTAGGACACGTCCTGATGTGTGTGGCATGTCCTGATAGTGAATTACAGCCAATTTCGTTTTTCACTATTGCAAGGCTACCTGCTCCCATAGGCCAGAATGGGCAGTTTGATTATAACATCTTATATTCCTAACTGACCCAGGGAACAAGGTAGAAATTCGAGTTTGGTATGCCTGAACTCAGAATGTTAAAACACATCTTTTAGTGTGGGTGATTTTTACATTCTGTGTTTGAAAATACTGCTTTTAGAAAGTAGGTATTTTCTTGCCTAACCATCCGGCTTGCCTCTGCTAGGTTGTGTATTGCCTGTCTGGTTTGTGAGTGACAGGAGGGCTTGGGCTCCAGCAGTCTGATGGGTCAGGGCTGGGCTGAATAGGACCTTGGCTGTATAGAGAGTAGGGGGCGGGGATTTCCTTTCACTCCCCTGAGCCCTCATAGAATAGAGAGTAGGGGGAGGAAATTTCCTTTCAGCTACCTGGGCCAGGTCTGCTTTCAACAATGCTGTCTCCACCTCCTGCCAGGAAGCTGCACAGAACTGGTTTTGGCTAGGTACAGGCTCCCTCTGCCTTCAGAGGACAAAGGATTTACTAGTAAAAATATTGGGGCCCAGACCCCAAGACTTTAGATCACTTCTGGGAACCAAGACGAACCTTTGCCAAGGAGAAGAACCAGGAAGCTGAAGGAGGAGACTACCCCTGTGCTGTGTGCTGTTTGGGGGTTGGCCTGCAGTGGTTACTTTATTGCCAAGGAAAGGAGAAAGGAACTTTGTGTGTACTTTCATCATCTTGAAGAAGATCTCCAAGGGCTTGAAGACTGAGCTTGCCTCCTGCCTGAAGTCTCAGGGATACAAGACTTCACCAACCAGCTCCCCTGAATTCCCTTGCTGGAAATTCTACCTGCAAAGAAGTGCCTGCTGTTGTGTTGGGCCCTCTGAGAAGACTGCATGTCGCTGGGAGCTGGAAGCGCGACGCAACAAGGAGAAGCGTGTCGCCACAGCAGCAGTTGACGTCGCATTGCCGAAGAAGCGTGCCGCCGCCGCAGCTATTCGCCGTCGCATCACCGACGAAGCGTGTCGCATCACCGGATAAGCGTGCCGCCGCCACAGAGGTCGCCGTCGCATCACCGGAGAATCGTGTCGCAGGGCCTGTCGCGGCTCAGAAGTTCACCGAGTCGCTGCACGGCCGTCGGGCGTGCACGCATCGCATCTACGTTGTCGCACCGTAACCAAAACGTAATTTTGTCACATCGCACCGGATCGTCATCGCATCGAGGCACCATCTTGTTGCATCGCACCGGATCGCAGTAAGAAACCGACGCATCAACTCCCCACACAGTAAGGAAGCGAGCCTCAACTCCACTCCGCAGCAGTAAGGAACCGATGCATCCACTCCCCTGAGTGTAAGGAACTGACGCATCACCTTCCCTGCGACCCTTTTGTTTGTATTGCGTTATGCATCCAAGGTACTTTGAGAGTAAAGTGTCGCATTTACCATCTACATTGAACTAAGCTATTTCTACCATCTAAAGACTCATTTTTGATTACAGTATTGTGGATTTTTTGTCGTTTGACCTTGTGTTACGTCTAGTAAAGATTACATATTTTTCTAAACTAGTGTAGTGTCCATTTGTAGTGTTTTCACTGTATTACTGTATGTGTTCACAAATGCTTTGCACACTGCCTCTGAGATAAGCCTGCCTGCTCGTGCCAAGCTACCAAGAGGGTGAGCAGGGGTTATTTTAGGAGTGTAGCCCCTTACCCTGACTAGACGCAAGGGTCCCTATATGGACAAAGGTGCAAACCATTGCCAACTAGAGACCCCCAAATCTAACATTGGTGGTCAGCGGTGAGGATTTGGACTTGCATTTGTGATTCATATACAGTGATTGGTGTACACTACTAGTGAGTGCAGATCAAACGCAACCACATACTTATTGGTAGAATTTTTCCTTGGGATTTCTATTTTTGCTAAGAACTGCCAGTTGTTGTTACCATGAATAGACCAGCATCCATTGCACCTGAAGAATTTGAATTTGAAGAAGAAATGTTGGATGCATACACTGTGCCCCAGCTCAAATCCGCTTGCAAGAAATTTAAAGTCTCCCTGAAAGGCCTCACGATAAAAGAGGAATTCCAAAAGGCGCTGAGGGCCTGGTTGGAAGCAAGGAGTGCCAGTGAGCACCCTGAGGATCAGGTGGAGGATTTAGAGGAGCGGCAAGGGGGGCCCTTGGGTCCAGTGGGAAGGAAAGTACCTTCCAGGGCGGGCAGCAGTGTTTCTTGCAAAGGCCTGTCCCCAGGAGAGCTGGAGGACAGGGAGAGAAGTAGGGTGCATAAGATGGAGCTAGCCAAGCTCAAAATGGGTGGGCAGTTAGAATTAGAGAATAAGAAATTGGCCGTAGAGGAAAAGAGGATGCAATTGGAGCATGAGAGAAGTTTGAGGGAGTTGGAAATGAAAGCAAGAAGCTTAGAGATTACTCCCTCTGGTGGCAGCACACCATCCATGCCTAGTGAGGCACGAGTATATATACCCAAGGAGGTGGTCAAAGAATTTTACAGAAATTATGATATTGGTCAGTGGTTCAAGGCCTATGAGGTAGCTATGACCTCCCACCGGGTCCCTGAGAAAGATTGGAGAGCGGGGTTGTGGGGGCGGTTCCTCGGTGAGGGGCGGGATACCTTGTTAGACTTGCCCTCTGAAGTCCAAAATTCTTATGAGCACATGAAAGAAGACTTGATGAGTAGGTATGGGTTGACTCCTGAAATGTATAGACAGAGGTTTAGAAACTGCAAGAAACTGGAGTCAAGCACTTGGGTAGAATATGTGTCCTTTTTTGGCAGAGCATTGGATGGTTGGGTGAAGGGTAGCAAAGTGAATAATGATTTTCAGGCACTCTATGATTTTATTGCGTGGGAACACTTGTCCAGTAATTGTTTTCCAGAGCTGCGCCAGCACCTGATTGATAGTGAGATGACTATCCCTAGGAAGCTTGCTGAGGAGGAGGACCGCTGGGTGAGCACCCGGGTCCACAAGGGTCATGTGGGAGACCTCGCCAAAGGTGGGCAGGGTCCCCAGCAGAGGAGTGGGGGGGACAAGGGTAAATAGAGGGAGTTCCAGAAAGGGCCCCAAAGTAATCCCCAAGGGAACCAAGGGAAGGCTTCCCAGGGGCCCCGAAAGATAAGCCTGTTCACAGGGGGCCCAAGACCTGTTTCAAGTATGGTCAAGTGGGCCACTGCTCCTATGATTCAAGATGTCCCATGTATGGGAAAACAGCACCCACTGGTGCACCACCCCAGCAGATCACTAGTGTAGCCCTGGGGGAGGAGTTGGGTGCCCAAGGTGGGTGGGGTCCCGCAGAGATGTCCCTAGTCTCTTTAGGAGACTGTGAGGTGGTCCCCAGGACCCAGCTGCCTGATAACACTAAGAAGTATAGGCAGTGGGTGACCATCAATGGCCAAAGGGTGGAGGCTCTGAGAGACACCGGAGCCAGTGTGACAGTTCTCAGTTGTCGGCTGGTGTCTGAAGAGCAGGTAATCCCCAATGCATTTTACCCAGTTGTTGCCGCTGACAACACAGAGAGCCACTGCAAGGTGGCTCAGGTTCCCTTTGAGTGGGGGGTCTCAGGTACTCTTCAAGTAGCTGTGAGGCCAGCCATGCCTGTTGACTGTCTGTTGGGCAATGATTTGGAGAGCTCCCCTTGGGCTAAGGTGGAGCGTAATGCACATTTGGAGATGTTGGGCTTGCCAGATTGGGCGTGTGTGACCACCCGGTCTATGGCAGCCAGTAAAGGTGTTCAAGAGGACCTGGAGCCTGAAAGAGTGGCCCAGGTGCCTGCCTTAAAGAGAAGAGGCAGGGGGCGCGGGAAACCGGTAGGGGTGGGCAGAATTTGCGGAGTTGCCTTACGCAAAATTCCGCGAAACGGCAAGAAATCTCCGCGATCACGCGGAATTTCGCGTGCTTGCGGAGATTTTGCTGCGCCCGTTGCCAGAATGAATCCTGCCCTGCATATTTATCCACGAAGATGCCACCATTTTGTGCAATACCTCTACTCAACTGGAGTACTTTCTACTGGCTAATCAGTAAGTGCTACCTCGTTGGGTAAATGTATAGTGCCTTTCCTACACTGCAGCTGCGTAAAGGACCAGAAGAATTGTCTCCAGTGACCTCGTGTGTCTGTAACTTTGCCACCGCACCCGGAAAGGCGCCGGGGTCCTTTGAGTAAGCTGTCCATCATAGTGGGGAAAGGGCGGGAAGACGTTGCATACCGCTAGTGTATGTGGGGCTTCTAGGCCTGTTCACATGCCTCTTGTTTATAAAGGGTGAGAGCAGGATCTCAGCGGCAGACGAGGAGAAGGAACCTCCTGGTCACAGGAACAACACTATGATTGCACTCGAGAAAATAAAAGATGCAAAGACCTCCATCAAGGATTACAGCTAACTTTTCATGGTGGAAATGGGAAGAAGGCACATCTGCTTAACCATGCTCACGAATTCTACACGAGGATTGCGCTCGAGAAAATCAAGGATGCAAAGACCTCCATCAAGGATTACAGCTAACTTTTCACATTGGAAATGGAGAGAAGGAGGTGGATGAAGGGAAGCAAGATGGCGGCCGCTTGAGGCTGTTGGAAGCGGACTTGCCGATGCACACCGTGAACTAAGTCTCTAAACCGTGTGGGGAGACAGTACTTACTTGCCCGATGTTTTCGATGCTGGGGGCTTTGAGGCTGCGGCGGATATCGGCTCGGGACCCAACGGCGGCTCCAGGGATGAGCAGCCGCAGGAGCGCATCGCGGAGCTCCGAAGGCTGTTGGAACGAGCTCTTGCATCTGCTGGTTGTTGGCGCTGTCGGCGAAGGGGGACTGTTCGAATGGCTCCCAAGGTGGCCAGCTCTGCAAAGGGAAAGACGGGTGCGGATCCGGTCGGCTCCGAGGGGAGACGGGGCGGCCGGCGGACGCCGCTGACATCGCAGCCAGCTCCAGGGAAGGAGAGAGAGCTGGCTTTGGCTCCAGTCAGGGGAAGGGGTGGGACCTCGTCCGGACGGGGCACGCCGGGAGGCTCAGTGCTCGAAATGCTGCGTGCCTCCAGTGTCAAACCCTCTGAGGATATCGCAACGGATGCAGGCACTGTCGAGGCTGAAGAGGAGACTCCCCCCCATGAATCTGGACTGGGGAACGACTCAGCAACTGGAGTGGATGGCTCACCAGGGAAAATAACAGTAAGTACTGAGCCCAGGCAACACGCCAATATATCAGAGGACATGAAAGAAGATGAATTGAGGCATCAGGGGAGATTGCCAGAACAAAATGGGGAAAATGAGGGAAAACAGATGCTCAGTCAAGGGAAGATTATTAAGGCTACTAATGGTATCAGGCCTGAGACAGGGCCAGTTGCATTAGTTGTATCAGAGAGCCCCATGATACAATCAAACTCCCAAATTCAGGAGTTGGGGGCATCGTGTATAAACTCTGACGCAGAAATTGATCCCAATGATTGTTTCTTCTCCTTGTCTGACGGCCCAGAGTGGTCGGGTAATGACTCTGGATCTTCAATTATATCAAGTGAGGATGAAAATGAAAGTGACCTGGAGAAAGCAGGAGACTCTCTTTATATGAACGCCCGTCGGGTTGGTGGTAAGAAATCTGGGCTCCACACGCAGAGGGCAGCAAGCTTGAAATGGGATTATTCATTAACTGACTCAATAAACCCCACCCCAAACGTAGCACCCCAGGCAACTCCTGGCATGCATGCTCCAACATTGGAAACAGTTCTGCAGACAATAATGCAACACCGAGACGAGACACGGGCTGATGCCCGCAAAGTGCAGAGGGCTGCACGGAAAGTCCAGGGCGCTGTAAGGAAGCTGATAAAAACATGTAACACTATTGGTGAACGGCTTACAGAGCTTGAAACTAGAGTCAGCAACGTTGAGACGGACGTAACTGAAAAACTTACTCAATCCAAGGTACAAGAGGAACGAATCACTGATATTCAATGGAAACTGGAAGAAAGTGAGAATCGCCAGCGGCGAAATAACTTAAGGGTCCTGGGAGTCCCTGAAGGGAAGGAGGGATCAGATATTCGGGCGTATGTGCTGGACCTCTTTCAACGTGCCTTCCCGGAACTCAAAGACTGGAACTGGCAACAAGAAGTCCAGCGAGTACACAGGACACCCTTTACCCTTAAAAGCCCAGTTAGGGAAGGCTCTAAGCCAAGAGCCATATTGGTCTTTTTCGGTAACTTTCTCCTGAGACAGGCGGTGTTTGAAAAAGCTAGGCCGGAGGCCAGGAGAAGTATTGATGATGTCTCTTTTTTTGTAAGACCCGATTTCTGTCATGTCACCGTTGAGAGAAGGTGGCGTCTACGCTAGCTGATAAAACCTTTTCAGGATAAAGGGGCAAAAGTGTTTTTGAATAATCCTGCCTCCTTGAAGGTAGTCTGGCAAGGGTCAACAAAGTTCTTTACATCTGAAGTTAAGGCTCAAGACTTTCTGGCTGGGCTGAAGTCTTAGTACCCCAGGATTGGGGACAAGAATGATGTGCTGTCTGGGGGGGGGATATCGAATCTTTGTCAAAAATCTATTGGAGAGTTATCCCTTTCTCACTTCCCCTTCCTTAAGGCTCCTTTTTTTTTGTTTTTAATGATAAATCCTCACTGATAGCGCTATTCCTCAAAAAGATAGCATAGTGTTTATAAGGGATTCACGGTGTCGGCAAACCGCTCATCATCTCCGCTTACAGACCGAGGCGCGGTCTGGGCACTTCCCGAAGATGGGAGAGAGGGAGGGAGGGGGGTGGGCAGGGGTGGGTGGTAGGGCTGGGATCAGGGGTAAGGGGAGGGGGAGGGATGGTCTGGGGGTCTGGGGGTTTTGGGTGGGGGGTACAAAATAGGGTGAAAACATTCAGAGAGATAATGGGTAAAAAACACCCAAAAAACTTTAAAATATTAGGAATAATGACAGAAATGGGTGTAACTTATTTTCATCTCGGTTCATATCTGGGGTTTAAAGAGGAAAGGGCCAAATCAACAGAAAAGGGTCAATATACGAGCCAAAATGGGTAAGGTGACTGTTTGCTCGGTTAACATTGGTGGTCTAGGGGATAGGAATAAACGGAATGCTGAAATCTAACAACCCCGACATTATTGCACTTCAAGAAACACACATACCCTGGGATAAGCGCGGGCTAATAATGATTAAGGGTTATTCTTTAATGGCCTGTTCTACGCAAACTTCTAATATTAGAGGGGTGGCAATCTTAGCCAAGAATCGAATAGGATCCGCTAGGCGGACTTTGGGGGATGCAGGAGGGAGGTCGGCCTTGGTGGAGCTTGAATATGGAATAACAGTAGCAACGGTATATGGCTCAAATCAGGATGAGCCCAAAATATTCGACGACCTGGAAACCGAGTTGGCGGCTTGGCCTACACCGTTAATTATATGTGGGGACCTTAATATACATTTGGGAGTAGGTGAAGTGATGTCTAATAGGTATCAAGGGCGAAAGCCCAAGACCTTCCGAGCATTAACATCAGTGATCAAAAGCCATGGGTTAATAGATGTATGGGAATCCAAGTTTCCCTCTGATCCAGGATATACATATTTTTCTCACCCTCATCAGAAATATGTTAGGCTAGACTATTTTTTTATTTCAAAGCAGTTTTTAGGAGGGGTAGAGATAGAAAGATTGCCCAAGGTAATGTCTGATCATAACCCCTTGATGCTAGGGCTAAGACTGCCACAAATCTATATGAGCCACTCGCAATGGACGTTTGATCGGAAATTGCTGGTTGATCATGAATATGTCTGCCATTTTAGAACTTGGATTAAAGAATTTTATAATTTGAATAGATATAGTGCCTCACGTAATATGGTCTGGGATGCATTTAAGGCAGGAGTTAGGGGGAGATGGTCAGCTTTGTATCTAATTTAAGACAACAACAAGGGAAGAAGATTAAGCAACTGCATGCCAAGCTTTGTAATTTGGAGATAGAGCATTTGGGCAAGATAGTGCGGGGGATGGAGGCAGCTACAACTCAGTTAGACATTACCTTGGTTAAAGCGGAGATAGGGTCTTACTATTCTCAAAAGGCTGCAGCTGGATATCAGACTCATAGGGCGGAGAGCTATGAGTATGGGGAAGCAGTCGGAAAATTACTTGCTTTAAAAACAAGACAAAAAGCAATGAAGAGCCAGATATCTTCAATAATAAGTGTGGGGATTTCATATACCGAGCCGGGGGATATCGTCGATGTGTTCCATACATTTTATCAAGATCTCTATAAGGAGGAGAAGCAAGGCCCCCATGGGGATGTTTTTGTGAAGGCCAGTAAAGAATATAGGACGTTGGGGGAGGGTGCAAGTGAGAGGCTGGAGACTGAATTTACACTGGAGGAGATACAAACAGCTATACAGCAGTTGGCCTCGGGCAAGGCAGCTGGCCCTGATAAGATTCCATCTGAATTCTATAAAATTTTTCAAGAAGAGCTGGCTCCTTTGCTTTGGGATTTATTTTTAGGGGTACAATATTCTGGAGATCCACCAGATTCTTGGAGGGGTACTAATATTGTCATCTTTCCCAAGAAAGATAAACCACCTGATCAGCCCACTTCATACAGGCCCATCTCCCTAATAAACGCGGATGCGAAAATCTACTCCAAAGTTTTGGCGAACCGCCTCCAGAGGGTCATAGCCAGCCTAGTGTCACCTTGGCAGCATGGCTTTGTACCAGGTCGAGATACAACTGACCATGTAAGACGAGCAGTGGCCCTATTTGATATTATGGGGGAGACTAATGGATATTTGGCTATGATCCTTCTGGACGCGGAAAAAGCATTTGATTGTGTGTCATGGGAGTATCTATGGGGTGTTCTGGCAGCCAAAGGGTTTGGCCCCCAGGCCATTACTGCAATTAAAGCAATGTATAGGGCTCCCAATGCGAAGTTACAGTTGATGGGCCGAGAATCAGACATGATAAGGGTGTCACGGGGAACAAGGCAGGGATGTCCTTGCTCCCCAATTTTATTTGCCCTTTATATAGATCCACTTATCCAATCGGTAATTGAGAACCAGGCAATTGTACCAGTGACGACACAGGGATTCAGTACTAAAGTGCTAGCCTACGCGGACGATATCGCTGTATTAACACTTAACCCTGGGGAAGCAATGAGGGAGATTGAAGCTATTGCCACTAAGTTCGGAAAGGAGTCGGGGTATTTGTTGAACAAATCCAAGACTCAAATAATTTGCACCAAAAATGTCATCTTTCTTGATAATCGACGAGTTAGTACAGCTACCTATCTCGGAGTAAAGATTACTCCGGACATTGGTCAGATCGCCAAAATTAACTTCAACCCTGTGATTAGTAAAATAGCTACAGATTTGAGGCGAATGAGCTCACTTCACTTAACTATTATAGGGAGAGTCAACGTTCTTAAAATGGTAATGCTCCCTAAGGTGCTGTATTTATTCAGGGCACTCCCGGTTGAAATTGAAGGGTCTATAATTAAAGCTCTAGACTCTTTATTCATCAGGTTTATATGGCAATATGATAAGGTCAGGAGATCTATAAAGTTTCTTACATTGCCACAAGCACGGGGAGGGTGGGCTGCTCCTAACCTAACTTTTTATTATTGGGCAGCTCTGTTACGACAAATGAATATACTCTTTTTGAAAATACTGGCAGAGCTCACGGGGCACAGGGGGAGGATCTCCCAACAATTTATGAGCTGGCACTTGGGGAAAGGGCAAGAGCACTGTTTTTACGTGAGTTGGAATCCAGCTATTATAAGAAGGTTCGATTCAAGATCATATCGAATTCGTGGAAAGTCTGGGGAAGAATACAAAAATACATGAATATTGAGAAGGTAACACAATATACACCTATTTGGAGATCATCTTTATTTCCCTCCGTTTTCCACGACGTTATCGCCAAACAATGGGAGCAACTTGGCTTACGTATAGTGGGAGATATTCAGCCAAACGGCCAACTATATCTGTTTAGTGAGCTACAAAGTGAATTTGGAATTCCGGATGGACATTATCTTAAATATCTACAAATAAAGGGGGTCTTAAAAGACGACAGGCAATTCCTAGTGCTAAAATTGCATTGTTTGAAACTATGGGGAGATCTGCCTGTAAGATTAAACACTTATACCGTATGATGATGGAGCAAGCTCCGGATGATATGGAAAAAACTGAAAGCACATGGGCCAGCAGATTAGAGAATGAAGACACCGATATTGATATGTCATTACGGTTAGTAAAGAAAACGCTCCTATCCGCTAATTTAAAATCACAACACTATAAAACAATATATAATCTTTATTTCACTCCGGCCAAATTATTTAAATGGGGGAAAAGGGAGGACGATAAATGCCCCAGATGTGGGATTGGACCAGCAGAAGAGATTCATATGTTTTACGGGTGTCCACAGCTGGATCTGATAAAAACCGATCTGGTTAAGTTTTGGGAGAGGATCCTTGGCAAAACGGTGATACTAACCCCTTCACTCATGATGATTGGATATGATAGCAATGCTGAGCTAGATCAAGCTCAGATCAGCATTATTTTTGTCTCAGTTAGTATAATTAGGTTACTTATTGCAACTAGATGGAAGGACCCAATGCCCCCTTGCTTTCATGAATACCTGGCCCGTTTTATAGCTGTGTATAAACTTGAACAGGCATTATATACTTGTAAGGGATACCAGGCTAAACAATGGGGCATTAAATTATGGGCTCCAGTTATGAAATGGTTAAATAGGGTAGGGTAATGTATATGGAGTAAATCTGTGTTAGTGTATTGTCTTTTCCTTTGTAACAATATTAATTTGGATTGCAAGATGACTAATGATAATGTATAACAAATGGATTAATTTTGTATTTGGTTTTGTTGTCTAAATGTCTCTCTGAATAACATTAATTAAAAAAAATAAAAAAAAATTTTTAAAAAAAGAATGAAGTTGATGGCTGTATTGTTGATGAGGTTAATGTGTTCTGTTGACTTGTATTGATCTTGTTACTTGAGGTCATGCAATTTCTGTATTGGTTTACAGTTGAACGGAAGGTTAATAAAGTATTTGACTGCATTGAAGAGAAAAAAAAAAAAAAAGAAATGGAAATGGAGAGAAGGCACATCTGCTTAACCACGCTCACGAATTCTGCACACCTGCCCTGCATTTTTATCCGAGAAGATGCCACCGTTTTGTGCAATACCTCTACTCAACTGGAGTACTTTCTACAGGCTAATCAGTAAGTGCTACCTCGTTGGGTAAATGTATAGTGCCTTGCCTACACTACAGCTGCGTAAAGGACCAGAAGAATTGTCTCCAGTGACCTTGTGTGTCTATAACTTTGCCACCGCGCCGGAAAGGCGCCGGGGTCTTTGTGTAAGCTGTCCATCATAGTGGGGAAAGGGCGGGAAGACGTTGCATACTGCTAGTGTGTGTGGGGCGGGGCCAAACGGGCGGGGCTTCCATGCAGTTCACATGCATCTTGTTTATAAAGGGTCAGAGCACGATCTGAGCAGCAGATGAGGAGGAAGAACCTCCTGGTCACTGGACCTACACGGGGATTGCGCTCGAGAAAATCAAGGATGCAAAGACCTCCATCAGGGATTACAGCTAATGTTTGACGGTAGATATGGGCAGAAAGCACTCCTGCTTAGCCTCGACCTTGCTCACGAATTTTTTGTGCTGATTAATGCGTTACAGAATTTGAGCTTCAACTCGGGCACCTGCTTTATTTAAATCTGTAAGTGCTTCCTGGTGAGGTTTAATTACCTCATGCACCCGAATTCCGTTCCGCCGCGGATCGTGGAAGTTTCGACATTTCCGCGTTCCGCGCGGAACGCGGAAATGCCGAAATTTCGCAAGTTCCGCGAGCGGAACGGAATTTGCCGCCCACCCCTAGAAACCGGCCCCCATAGTTCCCACGGTCCAGGAGGAGACAGACCTTGAGGGGGATGCCCTGGAACCTACAGGGGAACAAGTGGCTGAACTGGGGGACCGGCCTGAGCTGACCCATTGGCAGCAGGAAGGAGACCCCTCCAGGGAAGAGTTCTGTGAGGAGCAGAACAAGTGCCCTTCTCTTGTGGGTTTGCGGCAACAGGCCACAAACCAGGCAGCAGGTGATCAGTCTGGATCACATTGGATCTACTGGGAGAATGGTCTCCTGTATAGCGAGCCTAAGGTTGCTGAGCCTGGGTCAGCCCGTGTGCTGGTGGTACCCCAGCGCTCCAGAGCCTTCCTACTGGGTTTGGCTCATGATGTACCTTTAGCAGGACATCTGGGGCAGGACAAGACCTTTGAGAGGCTTGTCACCCACGTTTATTGGCCCCAGATGCGCAAGAGTTCAGATACTCATTGCAGGACTTGTCAGACTTCCCAGGCAAGTGGTAAGAGTGGGAGGAAGCACAAGGCTCCCCTCCAGCCTTTCCCTGTGGTCAGCACCCCCTTTGACCGGGTGGGTATTGACATTGTGGGGCCTCTGGATCCCAAGACAGCCATGGGCAACAGGTTCATCCTGGTCTTGGTGGACCATGCCACCCGGTACCCGGAAGCCATCCCTCTCCAGACTGTGACGGCCCCCGTGGTGGGACGTGTGTTGATGGTGATTTTCTCCCATGTGGGGTTTCCCAGAGAGGTGGTGTCAGACCATGGTACAAACTTCATTTCCAAGTATATGAAGTCCCTGTGGCAGGAGTGCGGTGTGACATACAAGTTCACCACTTCTTACCACCCCAAGGTAATGGGCTGGTTGAGACATTCAACCGGACCCTAAAAGGCATGATTATGGGGCTGGAAGAACCCATGAGGCGTAAGTGGGACGTCCTCTTGCCATGCCTTCTCTTTGCTTACCGAGAGGTGCCACAGAAGTCCCTAGGGTTCAGCCCCTTTGAACTGCTGAATGGTCACCCGGTAAGAGGACCTCTGAGTTTGGTAAAGGAAGGCTGGGAGAAAGCTCCCAGGAAACCTCTCCAGGATGTGTATAGCTACATGCTGTCCTTCAGAAACCAAACCCGGCGTTTCAGGCAACTCGCCCAAGGCGAATCTGGAAGCCAGCCAGGAGGAGATGAAGCAGTGGTACGATCAGAATGGCACTCTGATTGAGCTTCAGCCTGGTCAGAAAGTGTGGGTCATGGCCCCAGTGCAGCCCTGCGCGCTCCAGGTTAAGTGGACCGGACCATTTGAGGTGATGGAGCGCAAGAGTGATGTCACCTACTTGGTGAACTTGCGGTCTCCTAGGAACCCCTTGCGGGTCCTGCATGTCAACCGCCTGAAGCCCCACTTTGAGAGGTCCGAAGTGGGCATGCTCCTAGCGACAGATGATGGAATGGAGGAGGAGACTGAGCCTCTTCCTGACCTCCTGTCTGCGACAGAGCAAGATGGGTCAGTGGATGGTGTAAACCTCTCTTCCACCCTGACACCTGAGCAGCAGGAGGACTGTGCCTACTGTTGGGACAGTTTCCTGACCTGTTCTCCCTGACCCCTAGTGTCACTGAGTGGTGCGTCCATGATGTGGACACTGGGGACAGTCCTCCTGTGAAGAACAAGACTTACAGTGTGACTGACAGGGTGAGAGCTTGCAACAAGGAGGAGGACTCCAAGATGTTCGCATTGGGGGTGATTGAGTCTTCTAACATCCCTTGGGCCAGCCCAGTGGTCTTGGTCCCAAAGGCTGCCGCGACTGGTGCCACACCCGAACTCCAGTTCTGTGTGGACTACTGAGGACTCAATTCAGTCACCAGGACTGACGCGCACCCCATCCCCAGAGCTGATGAGCTCATTGATCGGTTAGGGGCTGCCCAGTACATCAGCACATTTGATTTAACGTCTGGGTACTGGCAGATCGCCTTAACTGATGGGGCAAAAGAGAGGTCAGCATTCTCCACACCAGATGGGCACTACCAATTCCGGGTTATGCCCTTTGGGATGAAGAATGCCCCTGCCACCTTTCAGAGGTTGGTCAACCAGGTGTTGGCTGGACTGGAGGATTTCAGTTGGGAAGAACATCTGTGCCACCTCTGGGAAGTGTTGATGGCGCTGCGGAGGGCAGGCCTCACGATCAAGGCGAGTAAGTGCCAGATCGGGCAGGGTTCCGTGGTGTATTTGGGACACCAGGTTGGGAGCGGCCAGGTGGCGCCCCTACAGCCCAAGATTGATACCATCCTGGCTTGGGAACCCCCCAAGACCCAGACAGAGGTGAGAGCCTTTTTAGGACTCACTGGGTATTACAGGAGGTTTGTCAAGGGGTATGGCAGCATAGTTGCACCCTTGACAGAGCTGACTTCCAGGAAGCAGCCCAAGAAAGTGAACTGGACTGACACCTGTCAGAAAGCTTTTGATGCCCTGAAGAATGCCATGTGCACGGCGCCCGTGCTCCTGGCACCCAACTTCTCAAAGGAGTTCATTGTTCAAACAGACGCTTCAGAACATGGTGTAGGGGCTGTTCTGGCACAGATGAATGAGGAGGGCCTAGACCAACCTGTAGCCTTCATCAGTAGGAGGTTACTTCCACGGGAACAGAGGTGGAGTGCGATTGAGCGTGAGGCATTTGCTGTGGTCTGGGCACTGAAGAAGTTGAGACCATACTTGTTTGGGACTCACTTCCGGGTTCAGACAGACCACAGGCCCCTCAGATGGTTGATGCAGATGGGGGGTGAGAATCCAAAGCTGTTGAGGTGGTCCATTTCCCTACAGGGGATGGACTTCACGGTGGAACACCGCCCTGGTACAGAACACGCCAATGCTGATGGTCTGTCCAGATTTTTCTGGCTTAGTGAAGAGAACTCCCAAGAGGTAGGGTAGTTCTCCCCACATTTCAGCTGGAGGGGACTCGTGTTAGACCTGGCACCATAGGCGTGGGTCTCCCTTCCATTTTTTGCTGTTGCCTCCTGTGTTTTGCTGTGTTTTTGCTGGTCTAGATGCTTTGGGCACTTTGCCACTGCTATTCAGTGCCAAAGTGCAAGTGCTCCCTATTATAAATTGTTGTTATGGATTATTGATTCCATGATTGGATTATTTGATTTACTTGTCAGACCTTAGTACAGTGCACCGTGTGTGCCCAGGGCCTGTAAATAAAATGCTGCTGGTGGGCTTGCAGCACTGGTTGTGCCACCCACAGAAGCAGCTTGTAAACTATGGCTCAGGCCTGCCATTGCAGAGCCTGTGTGCAGTCTGGGACTGCCATGTCAAGTTGGCAAGTGCACCCACTTGCCAGTCCCCAAACCTTCCCTTTTCTACATCTTAGTCACCCCTAAGGTAGGCTGTAGGGCAGGGTGCATTGTATGTGAAAGGTAGGACATGTCCTGATAGTGAATTACAGCCAATTTCGTTTTTCACTATTGCAAGGCTACCTGCTCCCATAGGCCAGAATGGGCAGTTTGATTATAACATTTTATAATCCTAACTGACCCAGGGAACAAGGTAGAAATTCGAGTTTGGTATGCCTGAACTCAGAATGTTAAAATACATCTTTTAGTGTGGGTGATTTTTACATTCTGTGTTTGAAAATACTACTTTTAGAAAGTAGGTATTTTCTTGCCTAACCATCCAGCTTGCCTCTGCTAGGTTGTGTATTGCCTGTCTGGTTTGTGAGTGACAGGAGGGCTTGGGCTCCAGCAGTCTTATCGGTCAGGGCTGGGCTGAATAGGACCTTGGCTGAATAGAGAGTAGGGGGCGGGGATTTCCTTTCGCTCCCCTGAGCCCTCATAGAATAGAGAGTAGGGGGAGGAGATTTCCTTTCAGCTACCTGGGCCAGGTCTGCTTTCAACAATGCTGTCTCCACCTCCTGCCAGGAAGCTGCACAGAACTGGTTTTGGCTAGGTACAGACACCCTCTGCCTTCAGAGGACAAAGGATTTACTAGTAAAAATATTGGGGCCCAGACCCCAAGACTTTAGATCACTTCTGGGAACCAAGACAAAACTTTGCCAAGGAGAAGAACCAGGAAGCTGAAGGAGGAGACTACCCCTGTGCTGTGTGCTGTTTGGGGATTGGCCTGCAGTGGTTACTTTATTGCAAAGGAAAGGAGAAAGGAACTTTGTGTGTACTTTTATCATCTTGAAGAAGATCTCCAAGGGCTTGAAGACTGAGCTTGCCTCCTGCCTGAAGTCTCAGGGATACAAGACTTCACCAACCAGCTCCCCTGAATTCCCTTGCTGGGAATTCTACCTGCAAAGAGGTGCCTGCTGTTGTATTGGGCCCTCTGAGAAGACTGCGTGTCGCTGGGAGCTAGAAGCACGACGCAACAAGGAGAAGCGTGTTGCCGCCGCAGCAGTTGCCGTCGCATTGCCGAAGAAGCGTGTCGCCACTGCAGCTGTTCGCCGTCGCATCACCGACGAAGCGTGTCGCAGCACCGGAGAAGCGTGCCTCCGCCATAGAGGTCGCCGTCGCATCACCGGAGAAGCGTGTCGCAGGGCCTGTCGTGGCTCAGAAGTTCACTGAGTCGCCGCACGGCCGTCGGGCGTGCACGCATCGCATCTACGCTGTCGCACCGTAACCAAAATGCCATTTGTCGCATCGCATCGCACCGGATCGTCATCGCATCGATGCGCCATCTTGTTGCATCGCACCGGATTGCAGTAAGAAACCGACGCATCAACTCCCCACACAGTAAGGAAGCGAGCCTCAACTCCCCTGGGCAGCAGTAAGGGACCAACGCATCCACTCCCCTGAGTGTAAGGAACCGACGCATCACCTTCCCTGCGACCCTTTTGTTTGTATTGCGTTTCGCATCCAAGGTACTTTGAGAGTAAAGTGTTGCATTTACCATCTACATTGAACTAAGCTATTTCTACCATCTAAAGACTCATTTTTGATTACAGTATTGTGGGTTTTTTGTCGTCTGACCTTGTGTTAAGTCTAGTAAAGATTACTTATTTTTCTAAACTGGTGTAGTGTCCATTTGTAGTATTTTCACTGTATTACTGTATGTGTTCACAAATGCTTTACACACTGCCTCTGAGATAAGCCTGCCTGCTCGTGCCAAGCTACCAAGGGGGTGAGCAGGGGTTATTTTAGGAGTGTAGCCCCTTACCCTGACTAGACGCAAGGGTCCCTATTTGGACAAAGGTGCAAACCATTGCCAACTAGAGACCCCCAAATCTAACACACACCTAATGAAAAGAGAATAAAATGCAGAATGGATGACCAGGAAGGCCTCCTCTTCCTTGCAAAACAACTTGTGGAAGAAGCTCAATCCGCAGACTCTGACAGCCTGAGAAGTTGGGAGATGTTTACAAAAAACCTAGGAAATAAACATGGTGAAAAAAAGGGAACCCACCTAAGCAAGAGTTTAGGACTCTCTCGAACCAAAAGTCCTTATTTCAATATTGGAAATAATGCAGAACTGAAAAAGGTCAAAATAGTGATAAACCGTGCACTTCGGAGATTGAAGAAAGGTGACTCCGACCTTACAAGAACTGAGGCAACTGAAAGTCAAGCGCATGAAATTAATCTGGCGCCTCCAAAAGATGCTGAGGAAGCACTTTGGGCTAAACTCTTGCATGATATTAAAAACAATAATAGTGCGCAATTTTGGCAAAAGATCAATACTCTCGCCAACCCGTTAAACCTAGGCATTAACTCTCATGTAACAGAAGAGGTTTGGACAACTTTTCTACAAACTCACTTCAACAAAGACCAAGAAATTCAATTTCACATTGACAGCCTATCGTCCGAAAGTGAAGCATCAACATTTCAATCGTCTTCTAATACAACTTTAGAACAGCCTCTTACAATTACGATTACACAAATTTGCAAAAGAATATCAAAAGGTAGGCGCGAGGGAGCTCCAGGACCAAACGGGATCCCGCCCATACTATTGAAGCAAGACCCGGAATACCGGGCATCCGTATTAAAACCGACTTTTGAAACAATCCTGCGTACATCGACGATACCATTATCATGGAGGGGCTCGATCATCTCCCCCATTTATAAAAAAGGCAACAGGAAGAACCCAAAAAGCTTCCGGCTGGTAGCTTTACTTGATAATGAAGCCAAACATTACGCAGTATTGCTCCTACAAGAATTAACGTCCTGGGCCACGAAAATTTCAGCAATCCCATTAAACCAAACAGGCTTTTGCAAGAACATGGGCACTACCACCAACATCCTGACCCTTTCACTATTAATAGACACCGCACTTGTCATAAAACAGCCCTTGTACCTGTGTTTCATTGACTATAGCTCAGCGTTCGACCACATAAACAGGAACTTACTGTGGCAAAAACTAAAAAGGCTGAACATTTCACAGCTACTTCTAAAACAGCTAGTCCTTTTGCACAGCAACACCTGGGTGCAAGTAAAATTGGGCACAGGAGACCACCTAACAAAGAAGATTCCAACCACCACCAGACTAAAACAAGGCTGCGTGCTCGCCCCGATACTTTTGAATCTTTTTATGGCGGAGCTTTCGATTTCTCTCAATGGAAGCAATTTGCACGCTCCCAAGATAGGCGGCTTTCGGTTGTCTAACCTATTTTACGCGGATGACTTGGTGCTCATAAGCCAGACACCAGTGGGTTTACAGCGCCTGCTTGACATTACATCTCTGTACTCGGAGGAGAACAAACTCAGTATCAACAGAGAAAAAAACAAAATTCTTAGCGTGAATCTGCGCCAAAAAAAGTCAAAACCTCATTGGCATTTGGCGTCATGCAAACTGGAAGCTGTACAAAACTACAAGTACCTGGGAGTTATCATTGATGACAAAGGGAATTATACAGCTCAACGCGAGGCCATAAAAAAAAGGGGAATAATGACTGCTGTGGCACTAAGAATCCTCAAGAATAACATCTCTGGACCAAATCTTCTCCCCTTAACCAGAGTGATCCAGGCGAAACTCATACCATCAATCAGCTACGGAAGTGAAGCTATGAGAGGGAGAGATGCCGAAACTCGGATCATACAATAACAAGAGCAATTCGAATGATTTTTGGGCTACCAGGATATACATCTCCCGAACAATTAAGGCTGGAGTTCGGGATACAAAGGCAAGAGCTCGCCCGCAAAGGGGCATTCATCAAAAGTTGGTTTAAAATTAAAAGGGGTCCGCCTGATTCATTAAACACTTATCTGTGGAAAGAACTGAATACTAAGGAGGCATGTCCAGCCCGACGTTATTTGGACAACTCACTTAACCAACTGGGACTGCAGGAACTTTGGGAGCTACCACGGACCTTTGTTAGCTTAAAAAAAATAGTAAATAATGTGGTTAAAAA